>JAJHSJ010000013.1:64913402-65362301 GCA_021015155.1 Magnolia officinalis
CCATCCCTTCTTTCGGATCATTTTAAGGTATTTGCTCAACAATAAGGCAGATCCAACACTCATTTGGACCACACCAAATAATAAGCTTGGGTTACATTAAACACATACCAGCATTAAATGCAAGAGTCATCTGTAGTGTGGTCTACTTTAGTATTGGATCTGCCTCATTTTTGTGCACATACCTTAAAATGATATAAGAGAAGGGATGGATGGTGTGAATGAACAGATACATTATGGTTGGCCCACCCATAGAACTGCCCGTTTGTAGCTAGAGACAGGTGAGGTAGGAGGCAAACTACGTCCTATCCCATAATGTTACTCAGTACAGGTAGAGCAGTACCCAATCCGAGCCTGCCTTAAATATATTATGCATTAAAAAATGCAATTATTTGATTATCTGACTATGCGATTAGTGGACATTTATTGGACAGTTAAAAATGAAAAATTTCCAACCCTCATGTTTAAGAATTTCGTGTCCATGAATCAGAGGTTAGATTTATTCAACTAATATGAACTTAAAATTTTTATTTTTGGATTAGCTTGTTAGTACACACCCCACCGTTAGCCACACCCCACTTGAGAATCGATATTGAACTTAGATAGGCGAGTTGGAAACAGTAGGTTTCACACTTTAATAGGTCTAACTTGAGTTAATGTGTGCACGTGTGCAATTTCTGAGTGCCTGTGTATCAGACATCCTACGCTGCCAGAGTAGATCATAGAGCTCTCCTCTTTTTGTGCTAAGGCGGATGTATGCGTCGAATGATTTGAATCATTGACATGGACGGGTAATTAAGTAGGTGGGTCCCACTTCTTATCGCCGTACAAGACAATTCAGTCCATGGATTTTCTAGCCACCTAAATTTGGTTATGAAAAAAATAAAAATAAAAAAATCCAAGTTGGTTTTGCGTTCCATCACGACTATTAATTATCATCAATGGCCCCACCGGGCCCACATGATAAATGGTCCAATGACTAAGCTGTCTGTAACTTTGGGTGCTGCCCCACTTAAGGATAAATCAAGAAGCTTATGGATGATTTTGACCATTGATATTCTCTTCTCCACTGCTCCTACAGGCACATGCATGTCCCTTCATATAGAATATTAGAGGGCCTTTTCAGCCCCAAGATGAAAAAATAAAAATAAAATTACAAGCTAAACATGCCTTGTATGGAAAATTGCAGTACAAGCTCCTACAAGTGATTAGTTCTCACTTTTCATCTCTAGCATCTACAACCTCTACTTAGAAGATAAACTCATGACTGTAAAAATCTCATCATAATTATTTTTGTGGATTGTTAAAACTTTATATTATTTAAGGACATGAGAGGATTTAAATTCATGTAAGGGTATTTAGGAAATTTGTGTAAACAAAAGCACCATAAAATACATCATTTTAAAATTTGTAGGAATAAAATTGTCTTAAATGTATAACTATGATCGTCTATATATATATGATATATAGATATCTATATATATATATATATATATATATATATATAGATATATATAGAGAGCAGAGAGAGAGAGAGAGAGAGAGAGAGAGAGAGAGAGAGAGAGAGAGAGAGAGAGACGCTCACCTGCGAACTGTTCGTACGTAATATGTACGAAACTTTTTGAGAACCCATCATACGTGATGTGGATCCAAAATCTGAACCGTTCATGTGAAGCAGCACCTAGTGAAACCCCCCAGGACCAAGTTTTACTTTTATCTAAAACTTTTATACATACCGTCCGTAGCAAAGAGAAATTAAAATCAAAGAAATAGCCTGTTTACATTATTCATGGTCCACCAAAGTTTCGGATCAAAGTAAAAATTCGTACTATGAGGTTTCATGAGGTTCTGCTTCATGTGGACCGTTCAGATTTCCGAGATTCATCAAGTATGATGGCTTCCCAAAAAAGTTCGTACGTATTACGTACGAACTGGTTCGCAGGTGAGTGTTTTCCTATATATATATATATATATATATATATATATATTATATTAATATATATATATATATATTATATATATATATATATATAATTCACTAGACTAAAACACACATGGAGATAAAGAAAAGACCATAAAAAAGAAATTTTAGATTTGGTAAACTCATAATTTTAAAAAAGAATGTTTTTCTAACCCTAAAACTCGTTTTTTAGAAAGAATATATTTTTTCTAAACCTAAAACTTGAGATGAGAAAGAGAAGTTTTCAATTAAAGACTAACTTCAATATCCTTTGTATTAAGGTAGTAATGAGCGGTATCAAATTAATGCTTTCTCTCACATCCCAAGAAGCTAAACTTCAGGGGCTCCTTTCAGATCTCCTACATCCCAAGAGAAGCAAATGGGCCGACAGATGGCGCCAAGGAGGGCAGCCAGATGCAAACAGACAGATTCTTGCTCGAGGTCTCCTCCCTTCCCAGGATGGTCAAAGGCTGATTCCTTTGGGATAAAATAGGCTTGGGATCTATTAGAGAGCTTTGTAAAAACTCCTCCGTATAGGATATGATAGGTGGGTCAGGGCCCTGCCCCTGTCTCCCACCAGAAAAACCTTGAATTGTAAATTTGGCGTTCTAATGAAATGCTTATTTTGAAAAAAAAAAAAGAAAAAAGAAGTAAAGATGACATTGTATTTCAAAAAAATAAAATAAAATTAACGCTTTCTCATAATTTTATAAATCTAGTCCGTGCTCTCCAATCAGGCAAATCTAGTATGAGATATTTAAGATTGTAATCCTCCATGGAAGATGTCATCGCATCAAATGTATTGTTGGATTATTAATCTAATCATAGATGTACCATTAAATTTTTTTTTAATGGTTGATGTTTCATGTCCATGAATAAATGACGTAGGGATGGACATGATGAGGTCGAGCATCATCTTCCTCAAGGATAACTACTCCAAATCCACGGAGTTTCTCTGGACTCCTCACAGAGATTCCTTGATTCCACTAGGAGAGAGAAAATAAAAATAAATTCTAAATAAATCAAAATTAAATCGATCGATATCAATAAAAAAATGAGTTTACAATCCCTTAAATAGGGATATGAACCCTAGGAAGAAATTTCATAATCAAACTCCAATCCAAACTCTCTAAAATTGTGACTTAATAGACGGTCATGATTTCCACTAGACCTCATGATTTTTGGCCAAAAATAGTGTCCTATTTTGCCTAACCACATTATTCTCCTAATTTTTCTAAGCACTTTTCATTTTGGACACAACTCCTAAAACTCAAATGATCAATCGTTGTGATCAAACTAAAACTTATTATAAATAGGAAAAATGAAAATAAAAAGGATTTTCAACCATCAATATGATGGAATCTCGCAAATTCGGTGTAGGCAACCCGGCGTAGTGGTTGGTTGGCTAAAGTAGCTTCTCCTACCCCAAAATCATATATGATACGTCTAATAACTTATTCCGATTTGCGAGATATGCCTGTTTTAAGGTTCTGACGGTCTGAATCACTTCCGCCTCCAATCAAGCCTTCTCCAGTCCATCTTGGCCATGAAATTGTCCGCGACCCACTCTACATCAATGGATGAATGATGAGATGACCGTGTGTTCAGATCGTGTCAATCAATCATGATTAGGGTGAGCCCACAAGAGTCACTTGAATGGGTCCACAGTCATGGGATGTTATGTGTGGCTCAGTTCACTAATGGTCAACATGCATTGCATATTCTATAGTAAATGTAGGGATCTTTACATGTGCATACAGATCCATGATTCACATAACTTATGGCCCACCTAGTGGGCCCCACGGCCATCATTATAGGATTATAACATGCAAATCTCTTACACACCATAGGCATCAGAAGCATCCCATGCAGTATAAGCTTCTCATTGTTGATGGGCTCAGAGATCAGTTCAACGATTGAGATCAATTGCATCATCTAACTTCTCAAGTTAGTGTTGGGCCCACTTTTATTAGTCATTATCTATGCTTTGGGTATTAATGGGCCAGGTGTCCATATATTGGCCCCATATTTTCTCTGTTACATTTTTTTTTTTTTTAAATTTCCTCAAATAAATTTATTTAATAAAAATCAGTAGTTTAATAACATTTTTTTTTTTTAATGAATACATAAGCATTTGAAAAGATTGGTCAGGTCAAAGGAGGACTATTTATAGCGGTCCAAATTAACCTGACCTACTTAAAAGTCAATAGGTGGCACGTTTGGCTGGCGACTTTTATAGGATTAGGTGTTGAGAAATATTGATTTTAATAAAATATATTTTAATAATAAAAATAATATATATTATTTTGTTTGAAAAAAACACCGTTTTGTGGGTTTTTTTTTTAATAGTCCCACATGGAAAAGGGAAGAGAAAAATCTGTGGTTTAAATGATAATAGTGGAGTATTATAATATTTACCTACCTAGTCCATGGACTATGGACGTTGCATGTTCCAGTACACACTGGAACACCCGCGCTCGGGCTCGGGCACGGGTTCGGGCTCGGTCTCGGACTCGGACTCGGTCAGGTCACTGGCTCGGTGCGAGGGCCTGGGCATGTGAGACAGTGTGGCTATAGAGGCGCTAGTGGCGTACATTACACTTCTTCGCGACCTTGAGCGAATCGGAGCGAGACGTGTGCAAGTCACGGTGCGACTAAGTGGCTAGGGCAGATGACTGGGCGAAGGAGAGACTAGAGGACTGAATGAGAATCCTCCAGAATATATAGACGGCTGGAAAAAGAACTGTTGCAGAAAATTTGTAACAGTTGTGTCATAAGTGCAGGGACTAGCTGAAACTGCTTTATGGCTAGCCCAACAGCTAGAAAACGGCTAGCTGTTGTCTCACAACAGTCAGCATGTAGCAGATTAATGGCCATGCACAACAGTCAGAAAACGGTCATAAAACGGCTAGTTTTCTCCAACAGCCAGAAAATGGTCATGGGATTTATTTCCCTGGACCATAACTCCAAGCCACCATTGCCTATAAAAGGAGGGCCTGGATGGGTTTCCAAATCATCTCACAACCCAATCCAGCACTACCATACGAATTGAGACAACAGACTACTCCTCTCTCTATACTCCAGTGATTCCAGCAAGATAGCAATGGTTAAACCTTTGCAAGAAGACTTGACCAGTACAGTGGTCTAAACAACAATTTTCTTCTTTTTCTTTCTTCCGAGATTTTTCTTTTATTATATTTCTGCTAGACTGAGTGTAATAGAGTTTCAATAGGTGGGCCTACGTGTTTGCGGAACGCAGACCCACATCAGGTTCGTCGTATCCGAGAAGCTATTTGCCTGTAATCTATCAGCTTACTCAATTCACTTGAGTAGGGGCAAATAACGCTTTAAGAACAGCGTTTCAGACGTGCTTCAGCCTGTCCATATTTTAGATTTATTTGCAATTTTTCGGTTTCCACATTATACAAAAATTATATTAATCTGTATAATTTTCAACAACCTTAAAGCGTTATTTTGATGGAAGCGGATAGTATTTCATCCATCAAGCTGATGAATCAGGACTTGATACGTCTTGATCGGTTCGATGGAACCAATTTTACAAGATGGCAAGACAAGCTGAAATTTCTCCTGACGGTGCTAAAGATCTACTACATTTTAGATCCTAATTTGCAAGCGCTACTTGAAGCAACCGACAACGACACACCTGAACAAGTGGCAGCTTGTACCAAACGAGCCGAAGACGAACTCTTGTGTCGAGAACACATTTTGAATGCTCTCTCCGACCGTTTGTACGATCTGTACCAACAGACGTCATCAGCAAAGGAGATTTGGGCCGCTCTGGAGTTCAAATACAAGCTAAGAGTAGGAGTACATAGAGATAATCAACAGAAGTATAAGGAAAAACATTAGAGGTAACAAATGTTTGACTTCAACATGGTAGATAACAAACCGCTACTGTCCCAAATCCAAGAACTACAGCTAATAGTAAACAAAATCAAAGCTATAAAGATTGATCTTCCTGAATCATTCCAAGTCGGGGCTATAATTGCCAAATTGCTACCGATGTGGAAAGACTATAGAAAGAAGTTGCTGCATAAAACTGAGGACTACACACTGGAACAAATCCAGAAACACCTCAGAATTGAGGAAGAATCTCGTAACCGCGACAGAAAGAATGATAATGGGAATGCCTCGTCCAAGGTACATGCAGTAGAGAACTCTAATAACAAGAATCCTGAGAAGGATGATTCCATGAAACCCAATAAAGGAAAATTCAAGAAAAAGTCCAAAAGAAAAATGGAAAGTTAAAAGGCCCATACCATGTCTGTGGGAAAACTGAGCACTATGCTCGAGTATGCCGATATCACAAATCTAAAAAAGAGGCAAGTGCAGTAGAAGAAGGCGATATAGTGGCTATGATCACTGAGGTGAATACAATCCAAGGCAAAGTTCCAGGTTAGTGGTATGATACTTCCGCTATAGTACATGTGTGCTACGACAAATCAAGCTTCAAGACCTATGAGGAATTGACCGATGGTCAAGAAGTCCAAATGGGTAATGAAGTTCGATCGAAGGTCATCGGCAAAGGAACTGTCGAATTGATATTCGCCTCTGGGAAGAAAGTGATTCTGACTAATGTACTGCACGTCTTAGACATGATGCTAAACTTAGTTTCTGAGGATCTTCTGGGTAAACCAGGTATAAGGGTGGTGTACGAGTCAGGTAAACTGATTCTGTCCAAAAATAAAATTTTTGTCGGAAATGGATATGCTTGTAACGGAATGGTCAAGTTTTCTCTGAATGAAAGTAGCACTTCTGCGTATATGGTTGAATCCGCTGGACTGTGGCATGATAGGCTAGCTCATATAGGGTATAGTACCTTGAAGTTCATGGCTAAGAATGGTTTAATCTCATACAAAGATAATGAAACCGATAAATGTGAAGTGTGCATACGATCCAAAATGACGAAAAAACTTTTTTCAAGTGTTGAAAGATCGTCTTAAGTATTGGATCTTGTGCACAGTGATATCTGTGAGTTAAACAGCATTCTTACTCGTGGAGATAAACGGTACTTCATAATCTTTATAAATGATTACTCTAGATATGTGTATGTGTACCTATTAAAGAGCAAAGATGAAGCATTGAACATGTTTAAAATATATAACGCAGAAGTAGAGAATCAACTAAATAAAAAGATAAAAATTCTCCGTAGCGATAGAAGAGGAGAATATTTCTCAAATGAATTCGATAACTTCTGTGAAGAGCATGGACTGATACATCAATGTACTGCTCCATACACGCCTCAACAAAATGAAATAGCTGAAAGAAAGAATAGGACATTAGTAGAAATGGTCAACTCAATGCTGATAAGAGCAAAGTTGTCACTAAGTCTATGGGGTGAGGCACTGCTTGCAACATGCCATATTCTAAATAGAATATCATCTAAAAAGTATAAAATATCTCCATATGAAATATGGAAAGGTGTTGAGGGTCAAATATTGCATATTAGTCCCCAATTATGGCCTGAATTTACATATATAATACTGTTAACTATCCATTTTCATCGTGTTTGTGATGCAAGGTTTATTTACGAGCTGAACTGAAAAAAAGATGTTAAATGCGCATATTTAACGCTCTGAAATCATCAAGGCATGGGACGGACTCCAGGGGACCAAGATCGACGAATTTACATGTTAGAGATTCGAGAAAATCGAGAAACTGAAGCTCAAGTGGCCCGAAATTGGTCCAGAATGAGAGATCACTGGGTTCCCACCATCTGCCCGACTCGAAACTTCATATATGGCCTGAAGACCTTAAATAAGTCGTACACATCAAATTTCAGTAGTTGGATACTTGTGGAAGGGGTCCAACGGTCAGATCAGCCCATGAATTACTGATCTGAGGCCCACCTGATATTCATATATGCTTCAAACTCGGGCTCTATCCATAAGATGATATGAGAAAAGATATGGACGGAACGGATTTCTCACGGCCATCATGAAGGTGGCCTATGAGCATCGCGTGTATAGAGAGTGTATGTGCACTCAACGCGCACCGGAGGGAGAAACCCGATCAAAGTCGGTGTTGACCAACTTATTACGCAAAACGGCAACTGCCGTTACAGCGAAGGTTTGCATCAGTCGTCGGTTGATGTTGTGGGCCCCACCCATTGTCCATATGGACAATCCAAACCATTCATCAGATTCGTAAAGGCCTGCTCACCAAGTCCTAGGTGACGATTTTTGAGGAAACAAGGAGGATGGGATCGCAAACATCTAAAAGGAAGACGGACGGTGGAATGAAATCATCCATGGGCCACCAATAAGCTGATCCAAAATAGGTCATATCCGACCGATATTTCGAGAGGAAGCTAATAAACGGACTAGATCTCCCAACCAATGATGATCATGGGCCCCACCGAGAGTCCAGCGCCGATTCGGTTGCAGGCCCTGTTTACGCACAGCGAAAAGCCCGGCCGATGCGGGCCACTTTGCAAGCATGAACAGAGTCGGTCTGTCCATCTGGACCGTCCAAATTCATGACAGGGGTTGGTCGACCAAGGCCATGGTGATTGAATGGCTTGGATCGTGAGTCAGGGACGTCTATGGGCCGGTTTTGCTTCAAGAAAGCTTTCACTGGCAGTTTCTAAAACAGGGTCTTTACTCCTTTTACGCACTGCCTCTTGTGCGTAAGAGTGCAACTGACTTTCTCCACGTTCCCAGCCGACCTCCAGCAGCCATATAAGCAAGAGAATAGAGAGAGAGAATCGATCCGATTGTGGACTTGAATGCAAGAGGGAGTTTGTTTTACTTTCCTATTTTTGATTTTTGTTTTTTTTTTCTTTTCTTTTCTTTTCTCTTCTTTTCTTTAGAGAATAGCCTAATCATGTTTAGGTCAGGCTAAACCTCTTACCTGGGGCTAAGAGGTGAAGCTTGTAGCGTGATGGATGATTTCTACGGCCTGGATTCATGCCTGAACTGATGTTGATTCTCGTTTGATTAATAGGGTTATTCACAGTTTTTAATGGTTTATTGTGACTTACACTACAGTAGATCTACGATGGGTTGAGTATTTCCTTTTCCTTTCTTGTGATTATGAAGCCAGGACACCCTGTTGTTCACCATCGCCCCTTGGACATGGTGGAATAATGAGACTCTTCCTGACATTCATACATCACTCAGATTGGCTGTGGATTGGTTTAATTCTGTTGTTTGCTTTGTCTCATGGGCATGGTTTTGTGATGGAATCCATTCTAATTTACACTTGTTTGATCTCTTGAAAACTAGATTAAACAAAGTTCAGATCGTGCTATAGTGATATATCTTCCAACTGGATGAAGATGGGACTTGAAGTCCAGTTGATTTCATGAATCAACCGTAGATCTCCCTGATCTCCACAAGTGGATCCTCTAATCCCTAGTTTCCTACCTCTGAATTCCTTAAATTTTAGATTAATATTTCACAATTAGTCCTTCAAATTACACTTGTTTTAGATTTCATCTCATTGTAGTTCTAGTCCTAGTTAGTTTCAGATTACGTACAGGTTTCAGTCCCTGTGGATTCGACCTCGGTCTCACCGAGTTTATTACTACATCACAACCCTATACTTGGGGAGTGAACAAGTTTTTGGCGTCATTGCCGGGGATTGACGGCTACGTTTCCTGAAGTTAACTGGTTTTAGGATTAGTTTAGGTTTAGGATTTTTAGTTTATTTTTTATTTTTGTTAGAATTTTTTTTTCTTTCTATTTTTAGAAACTAACCTGTTTTCCTATTTTGTATGATCATGACATAAGCTTCAAATTTGGTAATTTCTTTCTAATTTTCTAATTTTTTTATTTTTAGAATTATGATTTTAGTTTTAGAAATTCTCTTATTTTAGGTTTCCCTTTTAGAGACTAACTTTCTATTTTTAGAAATTTTCTATTTCTAGGCTTTCGTTTATTTTAGAAATTTTTTCCTTTTTAGAAACTAACACTACTTTCTATTTTAGGATTAAGATTTCTAATTTAGAACTTTCTAATTCTAGGTTTAGGAAACTTTCCTTTTTAGAAACTAACTTTGTATTTCCATCTTAGAATTTTCTAACTCTAGAATTTCTATTTTTAGGAACTAATCTCTTTTGGTTTCTTTTGCAGGATTTAACATAGGAACTTCTCAATTGGTACCTTCCTTCTAACTTCTCCTCCTCTTACTTTTCATACTGCTGTAGGACATTTTCTTTCTTAAGATTAGATTCAGATTGAGGGTTTCACCATGTACATGCACGAATGGGAACGTCAATATGCTGAGATAGCTTTTGAGCATGTGAAACAGTGTGAAGGGATGTATGATGATTACAATTAACATTAACCTATGTCTCAGAATTTTCCTGAACCAATCATTGAGAACCGACCTGAGCATAACACTCCATCGGTTAAGAAGTCTTTACGCGATCATATACAGGAGAACAATTCCACCCCTCGAACAGTACGTGAGTGTTGGGGTTATCATAACTATGAGAGTGAGAATCATTATCACCCATCTGAGAAAAAGAAAACAATGCGTGATTATATTATGAGTGATAATAAGTATTACCAACCATCAGATTCTCCCACCTATGATCTGTATGACTATAACCAGTGGAAACATCAATGTCGGGAAGCTGAACCAGCTATATATCATAGTGATAATTCTCTTGGGTCATCTACTTTTGAAACCCAATCAGAAACAATCTAAGAGGATTCACTTCAGAAGCTCATGAAAGCACAAGAGCAATTCAATCAACTTGTCATACAATCATGCGAATTGCTCAAATCCTCAATTCCAATCATTCAGTCACATCTTTTGGAGAAGGAAGAGGCTGGGTTATCCCAGTCTCATCTCAATCTAGAAGCACAATGTGAAGAAGGTTATCATAATTCGCTTGTGGCAGAAACTGAAATTATGAATGAGGAATTGGATTTCATTAATGAGAAGATGGTTCGATTTCCCGATGGGTCGATCTCGATGACTGTCCAAAGGAATGATCAAGAGACGTGGGTGTCTTTCAAATATAATGATAGTGACACACTTCACTCACATGACATACATGATTACACTGATGAGGTAGAGGTTAGTTTATTCGAACCTCAACTCAATCTAGGAATAAAATGTGAAGAATGTGATCCCGTCCCAAGTGCACACTGCACGGAACTGGACGATGATAAGTACTGGGATTCAATCTCAAGTGTGGCCCCTACCAATGATCAAGAGGTTCAGGAAGTTGTCAACCATAAGGATCAACTCCACCTGTCTGACATGACTAAATTGAATGTGGAGAATGAACCATTTTCAACTAAACCTTCCAACCCTTGTGATACATGTTTGGACCACTACCCTGAATTGAATGATGATATGATTCGGGCGATGGACGATTTGCTTGATATAACTCTGGAATTTGAAACTACCCAGTTAAGGCTACAATCTGAACTACACACTTTAGATGATTCAATGCCTCCACTGAGAAGTTTCAATGACCAGAGTCTTCACATCAATTCTTCACCTATTGATTGTCCATCTGTCTATGAAGGGCAAGAGCAAGCGAGCATGCGTCCATCTACTTCAAAAGACGATGGAATCCTTGGGCTCATCATCACAGATTTCGATGCAGGAGACGAGTCACTCCCAGCTGATTTTCTCACATTTTTGAACTCATGCTTGGCACACCTTGTGGACTCCTTGCATGACACTACCTCGGTGGTTGTCACGGACCAAGCGCGTCCTTACTCTGAAGCCCCTTCTTCCCCAGACCCTAAATGTTTACCACTAAAGGAAGAGGAGCTAAAAATTGAACCGAAGTCTGGACCTGCGGAATGCATCTAGACTACATCCTGAAAATTTTTCTAAATTTTATCTACCTGTAGTCTCTGATTCACCATGGGATACTAACTTTGAAACTTTTTCTGACACAGGTGATTTGCGCTAGCCCTGTAGCTAGGATAACATCCATTAGGATATTATTTGTGCTAGCTTTCATACATCATCTTCATATCCACCAAATGGATGTAAAGACTGCATTCCTAAATGGTGACCTCAATGAGGAGATATACATGGAACAACCTGAAAGTTTTGTTCTACCAGGAAATGAAAACAAAGTATGTAGATTAGTCAAATCTTTGTATGGATTAAAACAAGCACCAAAACAATGGCATGAAAAGTTTGATTCCAAAATACTATCTCATGGTTTCATCATAATGTAGCTGACAAATGCATATATTTTAAAGTAGATGGTAGTTGTATCATTATTATTTGTCTATATGTTGATGACATGTTAATAATAAGTAATAAAATGGAAGGTGTGACTGAAACAAAGAGGTTTCTATCTTCAGTATTTAAAATGAAGGATCTTGGACAAGTTGATACCATCCTACGTATCAAAGTTAAAAAATATTGTGGGGGTTATGTTTTGTGTCAATCTCATTATATTGAGAAGATACTAAACAAGTTTAACCATTTAAATATAAAAGAAGCAAAGACCCCCATTTGATCCAAGTATCAAGCTAAAAGAAAATACTGGAAGAACAGTTGCACAATTAGAATATGCAAGTGTTATAGGTAGTCTTATGTATGCTATGCAATGCACTAGACCTAATATCGCATATGCTGTGAGTAAACTTAGTAGGTTTACTAGTAACCCCAGTACTAAACACTGGAATGCAATTGGTAGAGTCCTTGGTTACTTAAAAGCAATTAAAGACTTATGACTATTTTATTCAGAGTTTCCTGCCGTATTGGAAGGATATACCGATACAAGTTGGATATCAAGCGCAGGGGACAACAAGTCTATTACAGGGTGGGTATTCACCCTAGGAGGTGCAGCTGTATTTTTAGTATCCAAGAAACAGACTTGCATAACGCACTCAACCATGGAGTCTGAATTCATAGCCCTGGCTCCAACAAGCAAAGAGGCTGAGTGGCTAAGGGATCTTCTATTAGAAATCTCTTTCTGTATAAAGCCTATATCGGCTGTGTCACTACATTGTGATAGTGAAGCCACATTAGCTAGAGCCTATAGCGGCAATTATAATGGTAAATCTAGACATATCAGCCTTCGACATGATTATGTCAGACGATTGATTCGAAATGGAATCATTACTATTTCCTATGTGAAATCTAGCAATAACCTGGTAGACCCTTTCACTAAACCTCTACCGAGAGAGGTAGTAAAGACTACATCTAGAGGGATGAGATTAAAACTCTTCAACCAAAGTTCCACCAGTCATGGTAACCCAACCTGAAGTTAGAAAATCTCTAATTTTGGGTTTAATGGGTAAAAACATGTCACTGATATGTGGAAAGTTTTTCAGCACTAAATTATAAAACCTCATCCATAATAGATAAGTGTTGAGCGTTATGAAAGAGGGTTGAGTCTGAGAACTCTTAATGAAATTCAGCCTATAGTACAAGTGTCTTATAGTAACGGAGACACTGGAAGGATTTCACCTATATGAACGTAGAGATGGTTCCGTCTCTCATGAGAGTTAGGAGTTTTCTCTCAGGATCGTTCACGAATTAGGATAAGCACATGGCCATTAAATGTGCTGAGCAGGATTGTGGGAACTCTAACAAACACATAACAAATATGTGTGTGGTTTATCCGACTTTGTTATCTAAGAATAACTGGTTCAACGCTATGGCTACCAGTCATTTCGACAGAGTTTTGAGATACTTACACTAAAAAAAGATTAAAATCGAAAGATATCTTTCTTTATGCATATAAGCTGATTATTCTGGCAGAATTGTTTAACCGAGAAAATATATATATTTTTTTTAAATCAAGTGGGGGATTGTTGAGAAATATTGATTTTAATAAAATATATTTTAATAATAAAAATAATATATATTATTTCGTTTGAAAAAAATACTATTTTACGAGTTTTTTGGAATAGTCCCACATGGAAAAGGGAAGAGAAAAATCTGTGGTTTAAATGATAATAGTGGAGTATTATAATATTTACCTACCTAGTCCGTGGACTATGGACCTTATGTGTTCCAGTGCGTAGCACTGGAGCACCCTCGCGCGCGCTCGCGCTCGGGCACGGGCACGGGCACGGGCTCAGGCTAGGGCTCTGACTCGGACTCGGACTCAGTCTCGGTCTCGGTCTCGGTCTCAGTCACAGTCACGGTCACGGTCACGGTGCGAGGGAGTGGGCATGTGAGGCAGTGTGGCTGTAGAGGCGCTAGTGGCGCACTTCGCACGTCTGCATCGTGTCGCAGAGGGTCTCTCCTTCGCGACCTTGAGCGAACCGGAGCGAAATGTGTGCGAGTCGCGGTGCGACTAAGTGGCTAAGGTAGATGGCTGGGTGAAGGAGAGACTAGAGGACTGAATAAGAATCCTCCAGAATATATAGACAGCTGGAAAAAGAGTTGTTGCAGAAAATATGTAACAGTTGTGTCATAAGTGCAGGGTCCAGCTGAAACTGCTGCATGGCTAGCCCAACAGCTAAAAAATGGCTAGCTGTTGTCTCACAACAGTCAGCATGCATCAGATTAATAGCCATGCACAACAGTCAGAAAATGGCCATAAAACGGCTAGTTTTCTCCAACAGCCAGAAAATGGTCATGGTATTTATTTCCCTGGACCATAACTCTCAACCACCATAGCCTATAAAAGGAGGGCCTAGATGGGTTTCCAAATCATCTCACAACCCAATCCAGCACTACCATACGAATTGAGACAGCACACTGCTTCTCTCTCTATACTCTAGTGATTCCAGCAAGATAGCAACGGTTTAAACCTTTGTAAGAAGAACAGACCAACGGTGTGGTCTAGAACGGTTCAACTGAACCAGTAGCTGAAGACTTGACCAATGCAGTGGTCTAAACCACAATTTTCTTCTTTTTCTTTCTTCTGGGATTTTTCTTTTATTATATTTCTGCCAGACTGAGTGTAATAGAGTTCCAATAGGTGGGCCTACGTGTTTGCTGAACGCAGACCCACACCAAGCTCGTCGTATCCTAGAAGTTATTTGCTTGTAACCTATCAGCTTACTCAATTCACTTGAGTAGGGGCAAATAATGCTTTAAGGAAAGCGTTTCAGACATGCTTCAGCCTGTCCATATTTTAGATTTATTTGTAATTTTTTGATTTCTACATTATACAGAAATTATATTAATCTGTATAATTTTCAACATTAGGGTGGTGTTTTTCACATTTTTTTCATTGGGTGGGGTCCACATTGTGACTTTGATGGATCACATGGTGGAAGAAATGACCAATATTGATGAGATTTTGAAAATCTAACTATATTCTTGCAGCCAAACGGTATATCGTGATATTGAGATATTAAAAATCTGGGTACATATCGATCATATTTCTAGTTCCATATATATATATATATATATATATATACACGAACGCATATTGATCCAGCTAATGAATTTTGCACCACCTTGTGATGATCTAGACCGTTCATTTTAAAGGTCCACCTTTGATGGATCACATGGTGGAAGAAAATTGACGGTTAAGGATCTGAGCGTTCTTATCATTGAAGTAAGAAACAATGGTCCACAATAGCAGTTTCTAACTGATCTGCGTGTTCATGGTGCTTGATCAGTGAGATTTTTCTTCTGGGTTTTGAATGGTAAGATCATCACAAGGTAGGGTAGAATTCACGGCTGGATATGGGTCAATATGCATATTGATCCAGCTAGTTTCACAACTAGGGCTGTACATGCATGAACCGAGTTAGGTTGGTTAGCTCACTCAACTCGACTAAAAAAAGCTCAATGGGACTCGGTTTGAAACTGAGTTCGAGCTGAGTCGAGCTGATTTTTTGAGCTCGAAAAAATTTCAAACCAAGTTCTAGCTTGCCCGAGCTCGACTTGACTTGAATCAAACCCAGCTCGAATCAAACTCGGATTGAACCAGTTCGGTGACTCGGTTACTTTGATATTAATGTTGCTCACCAAGTGTTTGATGAAATGACTCAACGAAGTGTGGCTGGTGGCAAGGAAGGTATGTATATGAAACAAATACCATTTTTTTTCTTGATTTTTATGTCGCTTAAAAGGTGTTTGATGAAATACCTGTAAAACCAATGCTGCTGTTTTACATACAGTGAGATTTTGAAGGTTCAGTCCATGTGTTTGTGAAAATACTGCACAGGCGAACTTAGCTCGATCTTGGCTTGAACTCAGCTCAAACTGGCCCGAGCTGCTGACCGAACTGAGCCGAGCCGAGTTCGAGCTAGGGTCGACAAGTGGCCAAACCGAGTGGAGCTGTGCCCAGCTTGACTCGATTCGACTCGTGCACACCTCTATTCACAACCTTACTCCAGCTAGTTTGATATAATCCTCTAGATCCTACTTAGGTATGCTCAACTCTAACTGTAATGACCCTATTTTTTTTAAAGGTGGGTATTCCAAGTTCTATTGTTTTCTTCAGTGTGGTCCATTCAAACTTTGGATTAGCCTCATTTCTTTACCCATGCCCTAACATGGGTGGACCAAAGTGATGGACGGTGTGGATTTGTCACACCATTCCTATGGGCCCACCCTTTTAAAAAAAAAGTGATGTGCACAATTGAGAAATCCAACTTACCTTTCCACTAATCTCTCTCTCCTCCTTTTTCTCCTCCATTCACCACAAGAGCCGCTGCTGCACCCATTTGAGTTGTACACCGTCCATCATGGTGGACCCCTCAGTCTACTCTAGATTGTTCATCTAATCAAAACCACCTAGAAATCCCCAAGTTCAATCGTATGTTATCCATATTCATCCTTATGCCGCCCACTAAAGTTTCGGATCTTCTTTATTTCTTAAGCTCCCAATCTATCCTTATCTTGCAAAATTGATGAACGACTTAGATCTTTCTCACCATCACTAGTGGACCCCGCCTAGCTCAGCCACTAAAACTGAAAACCCGAGCATCCAACATAAGCTCCGTTTGAAGCGGAAACTCCTTCCATTTTTTGCAGGCACGACCTTCCTTCTCTACAATGGCTTTTAGTATCCATCGTTTACAACCTCGGATTTAATCTACATCCAATGGTTCGTGATCCTCAAGCAATCCTGCATCGAACAACCAATCAGATTGAAGCCCAACACGTCATTTTTCTGTGTTTCACTTTCAATAGCCACAACACTTTCCCATCAAGAACCCACCAAGAAATAAGAAATTTGATTTAAACCTTCGAAAATTTAGATTCCCGAGCATCATTTCAATCATCCAAACTATCCACCAAAACCTGTTCAATGAGACCCATCCAGAACAACAAGTTGCCATTGGAGCTCTCCATCTTCTTCCATCAAGATGCCAACCGCAAACTCCTTTTACAAGCTGGATTCCAGAATATAAACTTTGAAAAATCTCATTGACGCCAATGCGAGAGATCTAAAAAGAAAGAAAGAAAGGAAGTGAGAGAAGAAATTGATTCAAGAAAGGGAGAAAAAATCATTAGCGAGTTAGTGACTCGTTACTTCGAGTTGCCTGTCCACACCCCTTTGCTGATTTACCGCTAGAAGGAAGAATTAGAGGAGAAAGATCTGAAAAAGAGAGAAAAAAATAAAAGAAGGAAGAAGGAAGAAGTTGAGTACTGAGTTGACTCAGTGGGTCGACCTGATGACCCGCTAATTCCACCATTTGAGCAGATTTTCAGGATTGATTTGAGCCGCATTTTCCGTCCATTAGAAATTTTATCAATCATGCCAAAAACCATCGTAGAGTCATATCTAGTTGTATTGCGTTTAAGTGTTGACTACTCCAAGCATAGATGTAAAGTCAGATCTATATCAGATTATCATCCTCCTATTACATTTTTTATTCACAACAGGTAGGTGATCTTCCCAATTGAAAAGACTACATTGGTATACATTTTGATTTCATTGATTATTTATTTCGTATTGCTGATTTGAATTATTTGATTTTAATTTTACTTGATGTAGAATGCATTTATTTGATTTTTGATATGCGAAATAAATTCATTTGATTATTGTTAACTTCTTTTAAATATATTTAAATAATGGGTGGTCTGCCCTGAAATGAATTATCATGTTATTTTATTATGGTTGCTCTGCCCTGAAAGGATTATCATGTTATTGCTCTGCCTTGAAAGGATCATCATGTTATTTTGTTATGGGTGCTCTGCCCTGAGGGATTATCATGTTTTTTTTTTTTTTTTTTTTTTAAATTTTTTATGGGTGCTCTACCCGGGGTATTCCCAAAAAGGATGTTAATTTTGTACCGCATTTTAAATTTTACCAATTGTAGGCATTCGACCCCTGGCCCGTGTTTTAGAATGTGTTGTATCTGAATATTGGATCCCTGGCCCGTGTCCCAGGATGAAAGTCATATTTTCTTTTATTTAAGATTAAGTGAATGTACACGTGGGTGATTTGCTCGGACTCCCTAAAATGTTAGATGCACGATGCCCTGCCCTGGGAGGTCCGAAAGAGTCACGGTGTTCTGCCTTGGGTTAATCCCTAAAATGGATGCACGGGTGCTCTGTCCTGGCAAAGTCTAAAAATGAATCAGAAGTTATTTTACTCTATTTGACTTCATTAGCAAAATTTTAGTGTTATTATATATTGGAATGTCAATGTTCTCTTATATTTGGGTTATGAATGCATAAGTACAGATTTGATGTACACATTCGTGAGCCACGATCCCCAATAGGTATAGGACTATTCGGGATCTAGAGTCTATCATCTTGGAATCACTTCACACATTAGGTATGACACTAATGTAAGTTGTGGCCCTTGGTGCGAGGCCCTTATCGACTTGTGATACTACGCACTATGAATCGACATTTCATTATATATTCATCATTACATGCTGATGTAGAAGTTTTAATTTTAGGAATGATATGACTCTATGAGCTATCGTGCTCACACCCATATAGATTTTTGTAGGGTTTGTATAAAGAACCAATTGAGCAAAATCGAAGACCTTTCCTTTTGTTTATTTGAATATTAATTAAAATTCAATGCATTTTGTTATTATTTATTTTTAATATTAATGTAAGTAAAATTTCAAGGATTGATTAGTGGACATTATTTAATGACAATAATTTTTATTCTTTTAGTTGCTCTGATTGCCTTGAAAATACATGATTATAATGTAGGTTATGTTGTATATTTTGTTCAAGTACAACTCACAGTCCTAGAATTTGGGTTCGGGCCTAGCCAACTTGGGTACCAAATTTCGGGGCATGACACTAACATTGATACCAAAGCCCAAGTTTAGAGTAACCAAATGTCTATAAAAAGGAGTTTGGCAAGAGAGATAAATGAAGTTTTGTGACATGAAAAGAAAGATATTTATTGGAAAAAAAATGATGTTTTTTATTGAGATATTATATAAAAAAATCCTGAAAATAAAAATATTTATTGAAAACTAATAAATAATATTTAAAATCTAATTTTTGAGTTAATATTACAATAAAAATGCAATAGTTTTGAATGGCAACATGGATGACTTGTCTCGATGGTCAGATAAATTTTAGGTCACTAGAGGTGATACATGGGCTTAATGGTCAAGATCCAAACAAAAATGGGCCAAGGCGAACAACACCAGGACCAGTTAAATCCGTTTGATTCAATAATCTATATCAGAGGGCTAGATTCAGATAATTTGGAAATATTATTTACTTCCTTGTTTTTATTACTTTATAGAGAAGAAAATTATACAAATATCATATATGTACAGGTACTTAAGCAATAGTGACTCACAAGACTAGATATATGTGCGTGTGTAGGTATATAAGTAAACATGGAAGAAAGAAATCATATAGTGACTTATAGGATTTTATATATAAAAACATATTCTATATATGTTTGGTGAGTTCATAACCAGCAAACAAACTTGCATGTGCACATGTTTAATTATAATTCTAGGCAAAAATTGCTAAAACCATGACAAAATCATACAATTCTATAATTAATCCTATTTCTACTTTTAAACTATATACCTTTCTTTAACGAAAGCTTTCATTCTTTTTTGTTTCTTGTTTTTTGGCTTTCAACTATTTTAAAAACTCACACTAAACAAAGTCTACCAACATTCCATATAAACAACTCTCTCTCTCTCTCTCTCTCTCTCTCTCTCTCTCTCTCTCTCTCTCAAGACTCTTCTTAAATCTATTACTACTACCTCTCTCTCTCTCTCTCTCTCTCTCTCTCTCTCTCTCTCTCTCTCTCTCTCTCAGACTCTTCTTAAATCTATTACTACCACACTAATATTATCTGTGCTTTTGCGACCCAATGCCAGTCGAGTGAGCAACGTTGCCGCCAACGAGCATCGTTTCCGTGATTCTTGGATATCTTCATTTTCACTCGTCGATTCAATGTTGCCAATGTTGAGAAATTCTGCCACAAATGATGATGCACTACCCTCATAGAGGCAGCTCCGAGCCATATTGCATGCCATATCATTAGATAAGACATCCCACAATCCATCACTAGCAAGGATCAAACATTCATCATCTTCAGTTCTTTCTGTCACATTTACTTCCGGCTCTGAGATTACTATCGGTTTTAAATACCCATCACCTACAAAACAAAAATAATAGAGAAACACTTGATGTTATTAATATTAGTGTATGCATTCAATAGGTTTAATAGGTTGAACAAAATCTAACATTGAGGCTATGAATCTAATGATTTTCGTGAAAAGATAGCCACAAAATCTTCTATCCAATCACTTTGAAAAAGCTTACATCAAATAAATAGTTAGTGTTGTCTATTCATCAAATACCATTTAACAATTTCTTGGGAAATATTTCAAATTTTGGTGATTTTCTTAGGATATTAACAGAAAAATCTCCCATCCAAAAAAAAAAAAAAAAAGTATCTAGATATGATTATCGAAACTAATAAATAAATTTTGTAACCTAATTTTTGAGTTACTGTCATAATATAAACACAATAGTTTTAAAATCTGCCTATATTTTTTAAAATCTTGTAATAAAATCATTTCTCATGATATTATTGCAGTATTTTCAAGATCTGGGTGACATTTTGTCACACTGATTGGTATGATACGCCTACAGTATGGCCCACCATGTCAATGGTTTCAGTCCAAAATTCAGCCTAGAAGAAGGATTTCTAGAATGATCTTATCAATATTCCACATTCAATGTAGCGCCTTTCTGGCCAGATAATGCATGGGGGGCCACGGTTGGGAAATATATGATGTTATTCATTTCCACCCTAGTTCTTGAAATTTACACTTGCATCAGATGATGAACGGTCAAGCCTGGTGCAATCATTAAGTGGGCCACCATTGTAATTGGATGGTTTAAAGATAACCATGCCTACTTACAATTCATGAGACTTTCATTGGATCTAGGTGATGTTTCAACCGTCCAAGCCGTTTATATGATGACACTCATCATAGATGAGGGACCCACCAAACAGGGGAAAAAAGCATATAATTGATAGGAGTATTTCAAATGGAGAAGTCAAAACCTCGGAGGTTTTAAAGAATGGTCATCCATGATGGGCCCATCCTATGAAACGTAGGGTTGGGTTTGGGTCAGGAGAATGTGGGGTCCTAGTGTACTTAGATGATCCGAGAGTTCCTTAAAAAGTTCTTCCTGATTCATAAAATAAATATCCTAAAGAATAATGATTATCCATGATGGATCCATATTCTATGAAACGTAGGGTTGGGATTGGGTAAGGAGCATGTGAGGTCATGATGTACATATATTTGGACATGGGCTGAGATGACTTGTGAGTTCCTTAAAAAGTTCTTCCCGATTCATAAGACAAATACCTTAAGAAAAACAATCATCAATTTCTCTCAAAAGGAATTATCACCCATGATGGCCCATCCTATGAAATGTAGGGTTGAGATTGGGCCAGGAGTATGTCGGGTCTTGGTGTAGTCATACCTGTACAGGCCAACTCCCTTCAAGGCGTGTTTGGATGGGCGGATTGGAAGGGATTGGATTGTATTGGAAGGGATTGGAATGTAAAATCCCAGGATTGGCTAGGCATGCCAAACAGATTCGTTGAACTTCTGCCAGGATATAGCAATCCCATGGGATTGCTAGCAATCCATTGACATCACCATCATTACCTTGAAATCCACCCAATCCCTCCTAATCCTGTCTATTTTGCCTGGGACGTGTTTGGTTGGACGGATTGGAAGGGATTGGCCGGCGTAATCCCGGGATTGGCCAAGCATGCCAAACAGACTATGTGGTAAAATCCCTGGATATGGCAATCCCAGCAGTCCACTGACGCAGCCATCATTACCTTGAAATAGCTGCCATCCACCCTGATACAATCCAATCCCATGGAATCCACCTGTCCAAACACGCCCACAGGTTTCAGCCACTCCCAAGTTGATGTACCCAAGCCCAACTCATTTCATAGACAGGTCCAAAACAAGCTGTCATCCGATTAAACCATTTAGGGCCGTCAATCAGGTGGGCCAAAGTCTGTCCAAGCTCAGCCTCAATGTAAAAAAAAAAAAATCTAGTCCGGGACTTGGTCCCGAGCCTAGCCCAAGATGATTATGCTCGACTGAGCCTGAGCCAAGCCAGTTCATTCACATCATTAGCACGCATGTGAAAGATCTAGGCCACCCATTGGATTTGAGATAACCACATATATGCCCTGGCCCCATCAATCAAGCTTATTCAATCAGGTGGGGCCCACACAGTTGGAAAAAAATTTAAAATAAAAATTACCTTGGGAAGGGATGTCTTTGTAGAGCCCCACCTGGGTATATGGCCCTGGATCTTTCACACGTGCCATATTGGCACGTGTGATCTTACTTCAAACATAGAGAAGTGGGAGAATGTTACCTAAAGCTCGTGACATTGCAAGGATTCCAAGAACTCGAGCTCCATTCAAGTAGATGACTCGCCCACCAGCGGCTTCGATCCGCGCCAGCTCGTCCAGTCGGTCCGGCTGCATGATTTTGAAAAGAATATCTTATACAATTTTCAATGGTCCAACCGTCAATCTGAACCATCCATCAGGTTCGACCTGCTTTTCATGGGCCACCATGTAAGATTCAAGGCGATCAGATGAACTTAACCATCCAATCAATGGTATACAAAAAGAAAAATTTTGGACGGTTCAGATCATAGAATTAGAAATAATCAAAATAAATTATCCATTCAATAATCCATCCGTGACGTGGACCTTGGTAGACCGTCCAATTATAAAAAGTAAATAAATAAAAATAAAAGAGGAGCTTTTTTGAGACCACATGCGTGTGCAATAAAGGTCAGAGATGATAGGTGTGAGATCCGATCCGATCCATCCATCAGAAAGGCAAGACTAAATGGATGTCATGGCACACGAATCAGGTTGATCTCTTAGTCAGATGGGCCAAAGTTTGGAAAACAAATGTACGGTTCTGAAAAGATAGGCTCAAGTTGTCTACCATCACCTGTTTCCAATATAGGCCCACATGATGAATGAACCAGATTTATTTATGTGAAAACATATAGAAAGTTGGACCAACCTGATGGACGGATTGGATCTTGCACCTATGTGAATTTAACATGTTGGCACTTATGTGGCGTCTGCATGATCTTGATTGCACGCACGTGTCCGCTTATCAGAGCTCTAAAAAAAGAGAAACCAGTTTTAGTTTTTCATGGTGGCCCAATAAGAGTGCTCGAATCTTATGAACGGTCCTGATCAACGATTTGACTGTCCACATATAAAAAAGCTCTTGTGCCTTGGGACAACGTTAGATTTTACGTTTTAATAATAATAATAGTAATAATAATTGTTATAGGAAGATCCAAGCCCCTTCATTTTCGAGTTCGGACTCCATCTTAATCCGGTGGGATGTATAAGAGGTAATCCGGAATGGTGAAAACGACTAAAGGAAGAAATGATTCTCGGCTCGGATCCCAGTTGTGCTACTGTTTCAAGGTTGTCAGTTCAGAATAAGCTGAAGTCGGAACAGTCGGTGTGCAGCTCAGACCGGAACTTACTTACAAGACCTCGGGCCGTCCCACTACTGTTCGACCAGAGACATCGTTCGATCACCCATATATGCATGTCGAGGAAACTCAACGAGTTAAGCCCGCTACCCTCCTTGGAGCTCGGAGGGGAAAACTCAAAGCCCAGGTCCGAGGCCCGGAAGTCAGGGCTTCTTCAGTCTGAGATCCTAAGCAAAGGCCGAGGCTGGACGTGGACAATCCATGCGCTAAACTTAGAAACGGCCTTAAGCGGATACTACCGAATATCTCGCCCGCAGATACACCCCTCTTAGGCATGATACACTACACAATCCTTGGATTACAGACAATAAGTCCATGATCACGGTATCCCACTAATTGAGTGAATCGTGCCGAGATTAACGGACCCAGACCGTCCAATGAGCAGGTATAAATACAAGGAGATCTCATTGTTATAGGTACGCAACATCTCACACCCTCTCTCTACAATCTACTTAGACCCAGATTCCCTTGACCTGACTTAGGCATCGGAGGGTCCCCCGACCTAGCCAGGGTCTCCTTTGCTCACTCTTTGTGCATGACCAGGGTTCGTCGTAGGTTCGCTGCGTCGAGTGGAGGGTGGTCCAGATTTTGGCCTCAACATTTTTTGGCGTCATCTGTGGGAATCTGATACTAATGTCAGGTTCCTATTCTTAAGCATAATGGCAAGAGGAAAGAAGAAAGTAGTAGCTGCGAAACCGGAGTAAAATGATCAGACCCGTTCCTCTTCGCTACTTCGCGCCGAATCGGCTACAGGGCCTTCTCAGCGTTCTCGCAATCGGGCAAGCAAGTATCGAGCTATGTAAAGCAAAATACAAGCTCTACGTGACGAAGTTAACTAGATGAAGCAGCAATAGGGACTGCAGCCTGCTCAGGAAAATCTTGATCAAGAAGCGGTCGGTCCGGTAATGCAAGCCCATTCTGTGCTGAGGAGTATGAGACCCGAGGGGTCTCAGCGTCAACCCGCTTGAGCGTCAGCTTCGGTTCAAAACCCTCCCCCGACCCAAACCCGAGTTCCAGCCCGGAATACAGCAACTCGGGCTCCAACGAATGCCTCGGTCACCTCGGCCCTGGCACCGACAGATCTCCGTCATGAACTAGAAAGGAGAAGGGGAAGGAGAACTCCCGAAGTAGAAAACACACAAGAGATGGTGGCGAAAAACAAAGATCCGTGGGAGACACGGTTTACAGAGCTCAACAACAAGATTCTGACGTTAGTAAAGAAGCAATAGCCATCGTCAGTTCCTGCTGCTGTTCAAGTAATGATGGAAGAGACTGAGCCTCCCTTCACCTCTGTGATCATGAACGAGGTGATGCCACAGAGGTTCTGGATACCTCTCGCCATCCAATACTCTAGGTCTGGTGACTCATCCGAGCACGTGGAGGTTTATCGTTCGTGGATGCAAATCCAGACCGCAACGGACGCGATGATGTGTAGGGGGTTTTCGATCACACTCACAAGATCCGCTCGGAGTTGGTATCGTCACCTCAAACCCAATTCCATTGGTTCCTTCGCGGAACTTTGTCTACTATTCCTTACCCAATTCATAAGTGGTAAGAAGAGTCGGAAGCCGAATACTCACATGTTCGCCATCAAGTAAGAGCCTAAGGAGTCATTGAAGGACTACATCGCTCACTCCAATAAGAAAGCGTTATTGGTGGAAGACTACGACGACAAGATGACACTCTCTGTCGTGTTCAGTGGCATGAAAGAGAGAAAGTTCACCTTCTCCATTGGAAAGAATCCACCGAAGACGTTAGCTGACCTCGTCGCCAGAGCTCAAAAGTATACTAACGCCGAGGAATTCTCCAACGCCCGTAAAAATGTTCAAGCGACAGAGCCGACTGGCAAGGGGAAGAAGCCAAGGAATGAAGAACCTTAGCCATTCAGCAAAGGACCAGATGACCGCGCTTCTCGCGATCGTCGTTCGAGCAAAAAATTGGAGGGTAAATTCCGTTCCTACACCCCCCTTAACACGTCAATTAAGCAAAATCTATTGGACAACAGATGGCACAAGCTTCTGAATTGGCCCGTTTGTATGAAGGCCAACCCGGATCATCGAGACAAATGCAAGTATTGCCGCTTCCATTGAGATCACAGCCACGACACAGCCAACTGTGTGGATCTCAAAGATGAGATCGAGGCGCTTATCCGTAAGGGTCATCTGCACCGATATACTAAGGAGGAGAAAACAGCTCGGAAAGAAGAGCGAGAGCAGCCGAATAACACCGCAGAAGAGCCAGCTGAAATCCGCACCATCTTCGGTGGCTCGTCCGGTGGAGGAGATTCGAATTGGGCTCGAAAAGCTCGTTCTCGGAAGTCTGATCCGGAACACTACATCCACATGACCGAGCGGCCAAACAAAGAACTCCAGATCAGCCCGTACAGTATGACCTTCTCTAAAGACGATGCGCGCGGAATCCAGCATCCGCGCGATAACGCCTTAGTGGTCACTATGTCCATTAGGGGTGTACACAAACCGGGCTAGCCCGGTTAGCTCGCTCGACCCGGCCCGAAAAAGCTCGACTCGGCCTGACCCGGAACTGAGTTCGGGTCAGGACGGACCAATTTTCTAGGCCCGAAACTGAGTTCAAGCCAAGTTCGGATACCTCCCAGTTCGGCCTGACTCGGTCCGAAACCCGACTCGCCCCGGCCCAACCCGACCCGGCCCGACTCGGTCCGAAACCCGGTTCATGATATATATATATATATATATATAACTAGTTCCTGTAATTTAAAAGGTTTAAAGCCATATATGTAATTTCTAAGTAATTTCTAACTGCTCATGTCTCATCCATCACTCTGCAAGAGTATCAAATCATTTCTTCATGAAGATTGTGAAGATGATTTGCAACATGGCAAAATGTCATGTGTACAAGATCTGGGTCAGTCATCAGGTGGGCTAGCCCTGGTTCCCACTTATCAGTTGGGCCACATTTCTACCAGAAGAATCAATGGTTGGAAAAGCAATAATGACTGATGGTGAGTTTATCATCCTATTTTTTGGGCCATTGGATGTTCAAAGTGGGACCCAATAAGGACTGGCCTAGATGTGAAACACATGTGCCACATTTCTTGTCTTAATATGGATTAGAAAAATGAAATCTTAGTTCCATCCGGTTGGATGAACTAATTAGATCTTCTGATTCGAAAATCAGGCCGGTAAACACCTTAGGTTGGCCACAGGTATAAAACAAATAAACGGTTAAAACAAATTCTCTAGTCACCCATTTATTTTGGGCAGTATGGTCACCGGGAGGAATTGAACGTTCCAGGCCAGAAGATTTTTTGTGGAGTCTATAGTTCAACTATCTAAACCGTTGATCGAGGGCCTTGTAAATTAATGGGACACGGATTACCTGCCAAAGCCCTTCCCATGAACTTGCTGTAAGGTTCGAAACTGGCCCGAACTCGAAGGTTCGAAACTAGCCCGAACTCGGCCCGAACTCGCCCGGGCCCGGTTCGGGCTGGAGATGTTGGCCCGGTGACCAGGCCCGGTCGGGTTCGGACCTGGTGTGGCTGTTGAACGGGCCTGGATGAGTTGAGGCCAGTTCGACTCGGCCCGACCTGTGTACACCCCTAATGTCCATAGCCAACCACAAGGTGTTCCGCATCTTAGTCGACACCGGAAGCTCGGCAGATGTGATCTACTCTGAGGCTTATGAAAGAATGAGGATTCCAAGGTCGCGCCTTAGACCTGTGAAGACCCCCCTGCATGGCTTTGCCGGAGAAAGGGTGATCTCCGAGGGAGCCATCTTCGTCCCTGTGACCGCGGGAGAAGGACAACATCAAGTCACCCTCATGGTAGACTTCCTCGTTGTTAATGTGCCATCAGGACACAACGTCATTATAGGGAGACTTCTCTCAATGCAATGAGAGCCGTCGTCTCCACCTATCATCTGATGATGAAATTTCCCGCCGAGGGCGGAATAGGCTACCTCTAAGGCGATCAGCGCGAGGCTCGGAGATGTTATGCGATAACAGTAAAAAAAGGGTCTATGAAGCAAGTGCTCATCATCAACGTTCTAGACCTCAGACGACCTGTAGAGGACTCCTCTGTGGAAGATCTGGAGAAAGTACCGTTCGACGAGGCAGACCAGAGCAAAACTGTTTAGCTCGGAACATTGTTGAATTCTGAGCAGCGGGCGGGAATGCTGGCTTTCCTGTGACAACACAGAGATGTCTTCGCATGGTTGGATGAGGACATGCCCGAGATCTCTCCGGAGGTTATGGTCCACAGGCTGAATGTGGACCCGGATCACAAACCCGTGAAGCAGAAAAGAAGAGCGTTCGATGCCGAATGGTATGAAGCCATAGCAGATGAAGTCTCTGTCCTGCTTGGTGCTGGTTTCATAGAGGAAGTACACTATCCCGATTGGATCGTAAAAGTGGTGCTCGTCAAGAAAGCCAACGGATAATGGCGGGTCTGTGTAGATTACTCGGATCTGAACAAAGCCTGTCCAAAGGATAGCTTCCCATTGTCTCGGGTTGATCAGCTGGTGGACAGCACAGCGGGGCATGAATTATTCTCCTTCCTGGACGCTTACTCTGGATATAACCAGATCGCAATGCATCCCTCAGACAGACAGAATACTACCTTCGTCACTGACAAGAGACTCTACTGTTACTGGGTTATGCCATTTGGCCTGAAGAACGCTGGGGCCACGTATCAAAGGCTAGTGAATCAAATGTTCGTCAAACAGATCGGGCATATTATGAAAGTTTACGTCGACAACATGCTTGTTAAGAGTATCAAGGCATCCGATCACTTTGCGAATCTCGGAGAAACCTTCATCACCCTCTGAGAGTACCAGATGAAGCTGAATCCCGCGAAGTGCATCTTCGAAGTTGACTCTGGTAAATTCCTTGGGTTTCAAGTCAGTTAGAGGTGTATTAAAGCGAACCCCGACAATATCAAAGCCCTCCTCGATATGAGCTCGCCTCGGACTATCAAGGAGATACAATGCCTCACCAGATGAGTAGCAGCGCTCGGACGATTCATATCCGGAGCCACAGATAAGTGTCTCCCCTTCTTTCAGCAGTTGAAGGGTCATAAGAAGGCAGAATGGACGTCGGAATGCGAATAAGCTTTTCAGCAGCTGAAACAGTATTTAGGTTCGCCGCAATTGTTGTTTAAGCCCGAAGAAGGTGAGCCCCTATTCTTGTAACTTGCGATCTCCACCTCAGCTGTCAGCTTGACCCTAATCTTAGAAGTAGAGGGCAAGCAACATCCCGCATACTATGTGAGTAAAGCCATGATGCCAGCCGAAACGAGATATCCAGCTCTGGAGAAGTTAGTGTTGTCTCATTGTCTCAGCTCGGAGGTTACGTTCGTACTTCCAGGCTCATTCGTCGTCGTTTTAATCGATTCTCCTCTTAAACAAGTCCTCCAGAGGCCCGAAGTGTCAGGTCGGCTAACCAAGTGGGTTATTGAACTCGGCGAGTTTGACATCCAGTTTCGACCAAGGACGGCGATCAAGGGCCAAGCTGTGGCCGACTTCGTTGCAAAATTCACCACCTCGGACGGAGAGGGGATCGACGCCGAAGTAAAGACGACTCCTTCGCCTGTTCCTCCAAGTAATCAAGGGACGGATCGGGAGATAGTATCAGAGCCAGGATGGATTCTCTATGTAGATGGGTCATCCAACGCCAAGTGTGCCGGAGCAGGGATAGTTCTGGTCGCCCCCGATTCCACACCCATCCAGTATACGATCAGACTCGGTTTCAAGGCCTCTAATAATGAGACAGAATATGAGGCTCTGCTGGCTGGACTCAGACTAGCGGCCAGTTTGGGGGTCCAGTCTCTCCAGATTCGATGTGATTCTCAGTTGATGGTAAATCATATCTCTACCGAATACGAGGTTAAGGAGACTAGGATGGTGGCTTACTTGGCCGAAGCAAGAAAACTGATAGAAAGATTCTAGAGCTGCACTATCAATCAGATTGCTAGGATGGAAAATTCCTAGGTCGACGCCCTAGCGAAGCTAGCCTCAGCCACGGAAGGGAAGATCCCACGAGTCATTCCCGTGGAGTTCATAGAACATCCGAACATTGACCAAAGGGAGAAGAAAGCGGTCCATCCAATCAACGATACTCCGAGCTGGATGGATCCTATTCATAACTACCTCACATCCGGTGAGGTCTCCTCGGACAGCTTGGAAGCCAGGCGCTTAAGAGTCAGAGTTGCACGGTATGTAATCCTGGACGGGATCCTGTACAAGAAAGGACATTCGCAGCCCTATCTCAGGTGTCTCCGACCCGATGAGGCAGATTGTGTGATTCGGGAGATTCATGAAGGAATCTGTGGAAATCATTCGGGCAGTTGAGCCCTGACACTGAAAATACTCCACCAAGGATATTTTTGGTCGACCATCAAGGAAGACACGAAGAACTATGTTCAAAGGTGCGACAAATGTCAACGGTACGCGGTTGTGCCGAGGCAACCTGCAGAAGAAATGACTCCCATGAGCAGTCCATGGTCGTTCGCTCAGTGGGGGATCGACATCATCGGACCTCTACCCATGGGGAAAGGGCAAGTCAAGTTCGTCATTGTCGCAGTCGACTATTTCACTAAGTGAGCCAAGGCTGAGCCTGTTGCAAAGATCACGGAACAGAAGGTGATTGATTTCGTTTGAAAAAATATCATCTGCCGGTTCGGGATTCCACGCTCCATCGTGTCTGATAATGGCAAGCAGTTTGATAACGACAAGTTCCGAAGCATGTGTCAAGGGCTCAACATCACAAACGGGTATTCTTCTCCTCTGCACCTCCCAATCCAATAGACAGATGGAAGCAGTTAACAAGGTCATCAAACGCCAGCTCAAAACAAAACTAGAGAAAGTGAAAGGCAAATGGGCCGATGAACTTTCATTCATCCTCTAGGCTTATAGGACTACAGCTCAGTTGTCAACTGGGGAAACCCCATTTTCGCTTTCCTACAGTTCGGAAGTAATGGTACCAGTCAAAATTGGCCTTCCTACAGCTCAGGTTATGAATTATCAGGAGAACGAAAATGCCGAGCAGATTGTGGCCAACCTGGATCTACTTGAAGAAGTTAAAGACATCTCTAGACTCTGAGTCGTTGCTCGACATCAACAGGTGGCAAGGTTCTACAATTCTAAAGTCAAGACCAGGCGGTTCTGTCCAGGGGACTTAGTCCTTCGCCGAGTCTTCCAGAACACCGCAGAGCAGGGGCTGGGGCACTCGGGCCTAACTGGGAAGGGTCTTACCGTGTGGTCCGATCGACTAAACCCGGCTCCTACCACTTAGAAGACCTCAAGGGCTGTCAGTTCCCCACTCCTGGAACGCCGAGCACTTAAAAATCTACTACCCATGATGTCATGGCCGATGAGGGCCCCCAATAAGTGTACGCCTTCAAGCGACTAGCCTTTAAGGCTCCCAATAAATTTCATGTTTCTTCGTATCTACATGCGCGGATTATCTACTATAAATAAGTTGTCTCTCATAAGCAGGGGCCGACTCAACGAACTGATCTCTTAAAGAAGGAGTTAGTACGTTATCCCACAAAAGTTCTACACTCCATCCCCTCATGTTCGAGGGAAAAGCCCATAGACGACCCGACTCCTTAACAGAGATGTCAGTTCGTCGTCCGACCAACAAGTTTACTAAACGTCGCTCACCAATCGTGGGAGGAACCGATCCCCTAGGGGTCAGGTCCTAACAATGGCAATACTACAGAGTTCTACGAAACAGCATTGAAATGAGCTGACTCATTAAGGAGTCGGCTCGGCAATGCCCCAAAATGAACTAACCTGTCAATGAATCGATTCGACAATCAACAATTAACAATCACCATCTAAAAATTAACTACGAATTAACATATAAAAAATCATCATCCACATGCCCTCTCCAGAGCGTCAAAAAATATCATCCACCAGATCATTCATCAAAAGACAAGTTCAAATAAAAAAAAATGTCATAAAAAGAGAAATGTTGGAAACTATTCAGTCGGAGGAGCTTGGGAGGCAGGAGCCTGATCCGAGCGAGCGTCTCCAGAGGGTTTCTACCCAGCATCTTCGGGCAACAGAGGCTCGAGGTTGAGGTTCGGATACAGATCTTGGATCGCGTTAATACAAGCGTCAAAGCCACAGTTGTAAAACTTAGTAGCTTTGGCGGCCCTCTCCTCTGAAGCCTTAAAAACATCTACTGCGGCAGCCACCGCCGAGACCTCCCCAACTCGATGGGCCTCCTTCGCCTAGGAGACCGCTCTGTGCAGCTCTTCCATCGCCTCGGCCCTGGTCTGCTCCAGCGCATTCACAAATCAGGCGTTCGCGAGCGAGTCTGCATGGGCCCTCACTCGGGACAGTTCAGTTGCAGCTGCACCGCATCTGGCCTCGAGATCGCTCATGACCCCCTTCAACTGGAGCTCGTGGGCTTTTCCCTCATCCAGTTGCCGACGCAGTTCAGCCTGCCCCATCCGGAGGAATGTGGCCTTATCTCGCAAGGTCCCAACCTCGCCCCTGAGGGCTTCCACCTCGGCGTCTTTCTTTGCCAGCTCCCTCAATCTCTCCCGAGTCAAAAGGAGCCTCGGGACGGAATGAATAAAAAATAAGAGAAAGATCATTCGAAAGCAGTAAAAACTGAAGGCAAGAAAAGTCGATAGGAGTACCTGGTAAAAGATGGAAGCCATGTCATTGATGAAAGACTCGTCCGATTTGGTGTGAAGGCTGGCTATCTCCTCCTTCGGGGCGTGCTTGGAAGCCCAGCGGACCAAGCAGGACATATGATAACCTGGCTCAAACCTCTCTCCGCTCGTCCCTACTTGAGCCGACCCTGCCGCTCCATCAGCCCCAATCCTGCTGCCTGCTGAGGCTTAAGCCTCATCCCTGATATCATTCCCGACTTCGGGAGGGGAGAGCATGACGTCAGCCATCCGAACGGCCTCCTCCTGTTCGGATGAAGATGGGACGGCTATGCAGGGCTCGGGGGCTTGGGAGATGCACTAGCAACATGAGGGGTGACAGTGGGGGGAAGAGTTGGAGCCGGAGCATCAACAGCAGCGACCTCAGCCGCAACGGGTGCTGGAGCCAGAGCTGCGGCAACATAAATTGAAGCTGCAGCTGGAGCTGCAGCGACAGAAATTGGGGTCGAAGGGCCCTCGCTGCGAGGAACTGCCGGCCTTCTCCGAATAGTAGTCTTTGTTTGAGTATCGGCCCTCAACATCTCCTCAACTGTCGAGGCGGCTTTCCTCCTCCAGGACCCAGAAGCCTTGGCCATGCGTGCATATAAAGTGATGAATCAACAATCAAGTTAAGAGATTCAGTCCTTTTAAAGAAAAAGACAAAGGAGAAACTCACTGAAGGAAGTGGGGAGGGGCTTGGACTTGCAAAATCCAGACTAGTGAAGGTTAGAGGTTGTGATCAGATCCGACCAGGAGCGGAGATCTCCCGAGCACGCCATGGCCTTGGCGACCTGATTCTTCTGGTCCGAGGTAAGGAGAGGCGAACCTCTCAGAAAATCTACAGAAATAAAAGGAAATCTTCAGTCCAACCGCAACAGAAGGGAAAATGATATAAAAAAAGATATGTAAAAATTGTGCAAGGTCCGACCTGGAGTAGTAAATCGGGTGGGAACCCGAGTCGTCAAGTTCCCAAGCTCTACTATCGACGCCTCCCATTCGCCCGAAGCCTAGAACCATTTGTTCTTCCAATCCTTGTTAGAGGATAGAAGATTCATGATTAGCCCCGACCCTTTGCTGTCGCGAGTCGCGAAGTAATACCACGGCTCATAACTGTCATGCTTGACTAAATACAAGCTTGTCAGCTCTGGGTTCCCAGCTTGACGCCAGATGATGTAAGAAGAGATCAAAACCCTTCAGGCGTTGGGGGTAAATTGACGAGGAGCAAGTCCCAAGTACGCCATCGACGAAGGGGTGCATAGGGAGTCGAAGTCCGCACTACAGAGCGCAAAGGAAAATTGTGACTTCCTCATCAGCAGGAGCACCAGCGGTGTCGAGGGGCTCTAGTGCATGTATCCACACGGAGTCCGGGATCTCAAACTCCGATCGGATCCATCCCATCTGGGACTCCACCAGCACGGAGCCTTCAGGGATGACCTCCGAGGTCCGCCCACTCGTAGGCATCTCAGCACCGCCTGCTGCAGAGTCTCGGGGGACTCAGGCGGTCTTCTTTTTGCCTGTGCAGCGCGTCCGAGCTCATGCTTCTTTGCCCCTTCTCGGCTGGGGAAAGATAGGTACTGCTTCTAAGGGTCCTTCAGATGCCCCTCCTATCATCCGAGCTTCCCGGCCCAGAATCGTTATCCAAGCCGTAATCTTCTCGGACCATTTCTAAGTCGGTCGACATATCATAAAAGAGAAATGGAAAAGCGCTAGAAGAAGGGAAGACTCACCGGATGGTCACCGAGAATCGCCTCTGCTGAAAATCCCTAATCGGTCGGAATCGCCCTACCGGAAGCTTCAAATCGACCAGAATCGCCTTCGCCGAAAATCGCCTCCTCAGGGAATCAGCAATCACACAAATTCAGAATGCGAAAATGAGTAGTGTTTCCTAAAGAGCTAGGGTTTATATAACATGTGAAGGATCCCCGCATTAATGACAAGGCATGATGGCCGCAGCCAAATCGTTGCGAGCCGACTTCAGAACACACGTGGTCGTAGGCCACTGGCTCAAACTCTAGCGGGCGGCGTATTTCTGACATTGGGTGAAGCGGCGCCTGAGTAGGGGAAACGTCGCGAGAAATGCCTCCCATGGCCTACGTGGTGGTTAACCATAGGTTCAACAACGATTCGAAATTCGAACCGTCGCCACGCGTCCGCTGGAGGTTAACCCGTGGACAAAAGACCCTGAGGACGTATCTCTTAAAACATAGAGATCATAATTGCAACCGCATGCATGGAAGGTGCGATAGGGGAAACTGTTGATCTTTCGCGTATGTTTACTCTCCAAGTCCGTGTCCGAACTTGGAGAGTAGGGGGCTTCTGTTATAGGAAGATCCGAGTGCCTTCATTTTCGAGGTCCGACTCCATCTTAATCTGATCAGATGTATAAGAGGTAATCCGGAATGGTGAAAATGACTGAAGGAAGAAATGATTCTCGGCTCGGATCCCAGTTGTGCTCCTTCTTCAAGGTTGTCAGTTCAGAATAAGCTGAGAACGGAACAATTGGTGTGCAGCTAGACCAGAACTTACTTACAAGACCTTAGGTCGTCCCACTACTGTTCGACTAGAGACATCTTTCGACCACCCATACATGCATGTTGAGGAAACTCAACGAGTTAAGCCCGCTACTCGCCTCGGAGCTCGGAGGGGAAAGCTCAAAGCCCAGTTCCGAGGCTCGGAAGTCGAGCTTCTTCAGTCTGAGATCCTAAGCAAAGGCCGAGGTAGGACGTGGACAATCCATGCGCTAAACTTAGAAACGACCTTAAGCGGATACTACCGAATATCTCGCCCGCAGATACGCCCCTCTCAGGCACGATACGCTACACAATCCTTGGATACGGACAATATCTCCACAATCATGGTATCCCACTAATTGAGTGAATCGTGCCTAGATTAAAAGACTCAGACCGTTCGATGAGCAGGTATAAATACAAGGGGATCTCATTGCTATAGGTACGCAACATCTCACACACTCTCTCTACAATCTACTTAGACCCAGATTCGCTTGACCTGACTTAGGCATCGGAGGGTCCCCCGGCCTAGCCAGGGTCTCCTTTGCTCACTCTTTGTGCAGGACCAGGGTTCGTTATAGGTTCATTGCGTCGAGTGGAGGGTGGTCCAGATTTTGACCTTAACAATAATAATAATATGTGGGAAATGGTACTATGAGGTCAACCTCATGGGAACCTCCCATGAGGTCAAGCTGTGTGGGCCCCACCGTGATGTTTATCGAACATCAACACCGTGCACTTGATGGGTCCCCTTTAGTTTATAAGGATATCTAAAAAATCAGCCGTATACAGATCTCAAGTGGGCCATACTATCTAAAATCATTTGAAGACATGCCGAAAACATATAAAAGCACTTGGTGGGGACTACTTGAGTTTTGGATGCAGCTAAAACGTGATCTAACCCTCATCCAAGTGGGACACACAGGGGATGGGCTAGATTTGTGTACCACATCTCCGTGGCCAATAAATGATCATGAATGTTTTAATGGGATGGTAACCTCTCTCAACTGTTATATGTGGTGTGGACACACACACACACACACACACATACATACATACATACATATATATATATATATATATATGGTACAAAGAGCCCACCATAATCTTCACATGGATAGAGTAAATTAACTAAGAAGGTGAATGGTCAAGATATTGCAAGAGTACTGACTAGACACCCTCGATGGTCCCATCAGAGCATCTTTGCAGCAGCCTGTCTCTGCCGAATCAACGGATACAATCATCTGAGAACTGGGCCTTGAAGGGTTGCAACTAGGCTGATTCAAATCACTAAGGCTTCGGCCCAGGGCCAGATGATATAGGATTTGGGCCGAAGCTCAGCTTCGCACGACAAATAGGTAGTGGGCCTCAATGGGTAATTGTTTCGGTCCTTTACAACAAGCCCACACTCATGGATATTACAGCTTTCAAGGTCTATAACTTTGCGACTATTTATCAGAATTATACATATGTCATTGAAAAATTAAATATAATCCCTGTATCCTTCACAATATCAAATCCAAGTATTAATATGACTTTTCAAAATAGAATAGTTTTGAGAGTTTAAATTTATGTTTTTAAATTAAAAAGTTATTATTTTTAGTATTTTTTTTTCTATTTTTTAGATTTTAGAGCCGCTCATGGTTGAAAGTATGTATTTATAAGAGTTCTTGAAGTTAACATAGGATTAGAAATCTTCTACTATTTTTAGTAAGTTTGATATTTGGAAAGGTTGTCTGTTTTTAGTTAGATTGGATTTATTTACTTACATAAGGTCATCAGCACTTTCAAAACAATACTTTTTAATCTAATACTATCAATTTTTATTTTCTTATTTTTGGAGAATTTTTTACTCGTAGTAAATTTAAACACCATTAACTAATAGAAGATGATCTCTTACTTTCTTTCCACCACATGCCTACTATAGTAATTGGCATCGGAGTGAGGTCTTTCTTCATGTCAATGGCTTCCAATAATAGATCATGTTACAACAATTCTAAGAATAGTATTCTAGAAATCTATCAATTAAATAAATAATCAACATCTTTCAGCATAAGATGCAGAGTGTGATCAAAACCAAAGCAAATAGCAATGAGTATTGAATTATTTCATATGTACATAAATTTGTGGTATTTGAACAAGAGGAATCAAGATGAACTCATGGATGGATCGAGAGATCGAAGAACCGCCAATCAAAAAAAGTTCCAATTAATAATTGGAACATTAGTTGATGAATGACCCAAGGAAGGATCAATGAATTGATGGTTTTTACCTTCTTGATAAGAATCAAAGTGCACAAATAAGAGGCCAGTAAGAATAACACTAACACTATAGGTAATAAAAGTTGATGGTGAGTGACTAATGTAGTCGTAGTCAATATTCCAACAATTCACAGTCACAAATCTATCATGCGAAAGGCAGTAAACTGTCCAAATATAGAAAGTACCCAAAAAAAAGAAGGTAAGTTGGCATTTTATAACATTTCATTGTATAAATGAAATTCAATCCAACACATTAACATTAATTGCTACCAAAACGGAAGGAAAAAAGTAATTAAAAAAAAAAAAAAAAAAAAAAAGATACACTACATGGACATATTGTCATAATGGACTACCATCGTTAGAACTCAAGGATGATGGAAGGTTTTACCGTGTCGAGTCCGAGTTACCGAGTAACTTGACCCGACTTGATCCGGTTAGACTCAATTCCATCCAAAATATAATCATAGTTTTTAAGTATTTCTAAACCTACCACCGCACCCATCCTCTCCTCTCCACTTCCTCTGACTCGATGCCAACTCAACTCGACTCGGTACTTTTGACCGGTTCTGTAATGTCTTGGATTTTCGTTATTTTGGATTTCCAAAAACCCTTAAATTTTTTATTATAATTAACTTATATTGTTACTTACTAACCATTAACACTTGATGTTAGCATATACGCAAGTGGTACTAATAAAGAACCACACAAATCTGATTAATCAATCGTAGGAAGCCAACGAATCCAGCCGATCACTTAAACACTGAGTTTAACTACACGATTTGTTCACATGGGGCCCACATCTAGCTGACCTATCACTGACTAATCAAGACAACCGTAACTAAATAAAGACTTACCCAAAGCCGAGACAAGTAGGGGTCAGATCTTAATTAATAAACCAAATCAATCCAGTTAATCCTTTAACTTAAAAACCAACGGTTTAGGGTTATCAAGACCGAATCGCCGTTTTTGCTAATTACAAATAGGCCACACTATGAACGTAGTTAATCAAAATCCTAATACTTGTGTACAAAAAATCTTGATACCTAATTCATTCCAAAAATGTTCCAATTTTTCAAACAAGCTTTAGACCGCTCGTTAGTGGGCCACTAGTTTCAAAACTATAGAATAAATGTCTGTCTTGCTGGTCTTGACATCCATCGCGGGACATCGAGCTAAGATCGCGTCTCAAATCGTTCAACTTAGACTCGTAAGTCAAGTGCTTGGGTTGTGTGAATATCTTATATGAAAATATGGAACTTAAGTGAAATAAGTTCATTTCTTTTTCACAAAGTTGTAACTTTCAGATCGTTAATTCACAACCAAAGTTGGAGTACCGACTAAAGATATTTTCCTAAACATATCCGTATAACCGTGGCCCCGATCGACTATCGGTGACCATTGAACAGACTGTTGATTATACCCGACAATCAGTGCATCCAAATAGCGGGCCGATCATATCTATACGTAGATCATCATTAGGGCTAACTATTTTATGGTGTATATCGACATGTAGACCTCATAATGGGTCCTAGAGGTTAGAAACACTGTCCCATAGGGCTAATATAATGAAAACTTAGCCCTTAGGGCCATTTGCACAACTTCTGGAACTATATAAGAGCCTCATTTGGGCACCCCATCTCTCCATATGAATTTACATTCTCCAAAGGAGATAAAGAGAGAAAGAGAAAGAGAAAGAAGAAGAGAAGAAGAGTGAGAGTAGGAGTGGGGATGCTTTAGTGCTTCCCTTCATCGGTTTCCTCCAATCAAAAGCCCTAACATCAATCATTTTCATCTGGCGAATCTACCCCATTTGCGATTTGGAGGTAAGAAACATATCTACTTCCCAACCTAGGTTTTTCTAGGATGAATTGCATGGATCTCACGTATTTCTTAGTGTTTTTATAGGAATTTATGATTTTTCTCAAATCCCTAACCCTACGAGCGTCGTGAGTCAAGTGGATCGCCATAAGGTGCGGACCACTATCTCTAGTTTATCATTTATCGACCCTTGAGGGTCTCAGCTAATGATTAGATGCTTGTATATGAATTTATACATACTAATATGTAAATATTTTGATTTGTCTATAATATATGTTATTTGTTGGATATGGATGCTCACATGTTTGATGAAATGCTTAAATGGTGGAATGTAATGCTTTTTCGATGCTCATGTGCTTGATTTAATATTTAAGTGATTATATTACTTTATGCATGCTCACATGTTTGATTTAATTCATTAGTGAACGTAGTATCCTACGTATGCTTACATGTTCGATAAAATGCCTAAGTGGTTGTGTAATAGAACCTATGCTATAATTGCGTGACGTAATGTTTAGTCTATAACGATACTTAGGATTACTACGATGTTGGGTCAGTTGGCTAACTGCCTAAACTAAAGGGTTGCCCAAGTTAAGGCAGCCACCCTAGGCTTGTTCGATCGATCCAGGTTGAATGCTGACGATTGACAATAGTTGGACTACACGGGATGCTTGCACCCAATGCCGGTTGCGTCGTGGTTCTCCCAAGTCAATCAAATTAGCCCACTAGCCGACTGATCATGTATGTTCACAATGTATGATACGACTAAATGGAATCTAGGATACCCTGTTTCCAATGGATGTGTCCATTCATAACCGTTAGTACGATACGATCCCACTAAGACTCATGAGTCGGGCATGGTGGTATGGGACACCGTGTCCCAGCTGTCGGCTTACGCTGGGGTGACGAGCCTCCCCGTTGTGACCAGTGAGCAACTAAGACTCATGAGCCAGTCATGGTGGTATGGGACACCATGTCTGAGCTGTCGGCCTATGCTGGGGTGACAAGCCTCCCCATAGTGACCAGTGAGTGTTGATGGAGGTGATAAATCATTGTTCGAACTACCCCTGTCAAATTACCCGGCCGATGGTTTCATGCCAGAGTACCATTCGAACAACTCGGGCATGAATGAAATTGAGTGATGCACCCTTTCCTTGTAGTGATTTGATTTTATGTGATAAGCTAGCACCTCTGTAACGTCTCAGCCACAGTTCATCCGAGCTTGTGGTCTGAACGTGGGTTGGGGTGAGCCGTTTGATCCGGACTCTCTTCGAAAAAAGCGGTCCAGTCGATCAGGGCAACGTGCTATGGGCTGTTACAACCTCGGAACTGAGTGATTATACTCGGTTTGGGTGACGACTCATACCGGGTTGATCCTCATACATTTAGGTATCATATTGTACCTTTAAAATTATTGATTTTTGATATAAACGGGTGACACCTAAATTTGGATCAAGGGACACTGGTAAGAGCCGCTATGTGTGGCAACGAGCCACGTGATCCGGATAAGGACTCGTGATATAACGTCGGTATCCTAACTTCGCCAATATGCTAGATGAAATGAACTTAATAATTACTCGACTAACATGATCATTCATTGCATCGCATTAGTTTAGAATGTGGCGAAACAGCCGTTGAAGTCGCATGTTGAGGAAGTGTTGTCATTTGCGAACCAGGTAGTTGAAGTCGCGTGTTAAGGGAGTGTCGAATGGTGAGAGCATGCATCATGTCATATCTTTATATGCGCATTTAACAAGAGTATTTAGAAAATGTTTGATTTCTTGTTTTATCATTACCTGCGCTGATTAGGTTGATAACATATGTAACTTAGAACTAATGGAACCACTGAGTTAGCTACTCACTTTCACCTGGGATGGTGTTTTAAAACACCAACTAGGCATATCATTGATCCAGGTACTAGTGAGACCTCAGACAGGTAGGCTTATATCGGGTTGTGCCAATGCCATTATGTTTTGGAGGATTGGGTGTAAACTGAAAGTTTTATACTTTAACCATCTTGGGTATGTATATTGTGGCTTGTATAATCCCTATTTTAGGCGATCACCACCATTAAAATTGTATTTTTGATTGATAGCTCTATTATTTTGAATCTTTCGTTATCTCTATCGCGCTTTGGATCGCTAAGTAACTTGTGTTACTCTGATTATCCGCGTGCGGAATAAATGTGAATCTGAGTGAGGTCACATGTGCATTCTCCCTGGGTTAACACCCGAGAACTCGGGATCGTGGTCTCTGTACTCAGGTGCTGATTTTTGGGGCGTTACAAGTTGGTATCAGAGCGTAGTATTGAGATAACCAAGACCTTGGAAATGTGGACTATACAAACCACAATAACTTGTGTTAAGGCACTTAGGATTAGAGGTTTGGTCCTCTAAGAGATCTCACTGATTTTAGAAGTACCCGTTAGTGTTAGAAATCCAGTAAATTGGGAACAATGAACCTTATGACCAAACTCCGTGGTTTGCTACACTTTGAAATTCCTAGTTACTTTATGGTGCTAACCAAGGTATTTCTCCATCCACATATACATTCCATACCGCACCTAGAAGAAACCCCCAATCGCCTTTGGCATCACCCATACGATCCTGGGTCCTGTCTTATGATATATATTATATCCTAACCATCTGTCCATTTGACGAGCTTGTCATCATGCTTGAGTAGAAAAATAATACAGATTTAAGATCAAGCGGACCACAATGCAAAAGGCAAGGGGATTGAAGGTCTATCATTGAAACCCTGTTGGGGTAATAGAAGTTTTGGATCAATGATATTTGTTATTCTTCTTTATCCATGTATGTGTGACCTTATGAATATAACCTTACAAATATATTAAATGTAAAATAAATGTTATGTTGGGCCCTACCAATGTTCTAACTATTAGAATAATCATCCTACTGCCATTTGTGGTTTGGTCCACTTAAGCTTTGGATATAAATCATTTATAAGCTAATGCTCTAAAATAATCTATCCAAATGGACGAACGATGTGAATATAGGGCCCATGTAACTTTGATCTCCTTTGAACCATCCGCACAACTCCATGCTCGAGGGGCATCGGCACTCATCCTCGCACCAGCCAATTCATCGCCACCCAAAAAGGGGCTCGACTTTATAGAACCTTTTCCCACATGTCAAACAACTACCCTATCAGTCAGATGCACCATTCCATGGTGGGCTTAGGGCTTAAAAAAATCAAGTCCATCCGTGACTTGTGTGGATCACACCATGTACAAAAGTTGAGAGGGGTTACCCTCCATTAAAACATTCATAAGCATTTGTTGGATCCACCGAGATGTGCTTCACAATTCAGCCCATCCATTATGTGTCCCACTTGGATGAGGGGTCAGACCAAGTTTCAGACGCATCCAAATTTCAGGTGGGCCCCACCAAGTGCTTTTATATGTTTTAGGCATATCTTCACATAATTTTAGATGGTATGGCCCACTTGAGATCCGTATACGACTGATTTTTGGGGTATCCCATAATTTAAAGGGGACCCATCAAATACACGGTGTTGATGTTCGACATACATCATGGTGGGGTTGTAAGTGCTATATTGTAGATCTAGCACCCGGCATTGTCAAATTTTGTTGTGTCAAACCACTTGGAGTCTACAACTTATTTTGATAAGATGGATTAATCACTTTCATGCATTTTAACTCATCGTCAACTCTTCTACATCTTCAAGTTAAAGAACGTTGCCAAAGATCGAACACAAGCTCAAGTATAAGAACAAAAACTCAAAAGCTCAAGTTGAAGTTCTATCTCAAGCTCAAGTCACCGGGACACAAGCTCAAGCACATGTTCGAATATACAAGGTCAAGCTTCATATACTTCACGATAAACGAGTTACCGAAGCAATCGATATTTCGATGTTTCAAACTCACATTCAAGGTATAGATGACCTTAGATTGACCATAGGTTAGGTTATTTTGATTACATATTGAATTTGGGCCATTATATTAGTTTATAGGCTTTTTCTCGACTAGTCCTAGTCATTGTTCGACTAGTCTAGGCACTGGCTCGACCAGTCCAAGTGTTTCTCGACCAGCCCAAGATTTGTTGAGAAATTTCAGAATTTTTTGTTATGGCTCGACCAGTCATGAACACTGCTCGACCAGTCGAGTGAATAATCTCGACTAGTCGAACAGGGCTCGACTAGAGTGCATTGCTCAACCAGTTGAGCATGCCACTCGACCAGTCGAGTAACGGGTTTATCTTATCACGTCAGAAATTTTGAAAATTGGTTGGTGCTTCGACCAGTCGAACCGACCCTTAGACCAGTCGAGCGAATAGAATTTTTACCTATAAATAGAGAACGAATCTCAGAGTTTTTCATTTATTCCAAGCCTAATCAAGCCATCACTCTGAGAGATAAGTTCCTGCAATTGTCAAGCTATTATTTATTCATTTTAGATTCTTTTATAAATTTTTGTATTTAATTTTAAGATCTCATTATTCAATTCTATTCTTTCAAAAAAGGAATTCTGATTTACCCTTTTGAGATCAAAATCAAATCAAGCTAGCCCAGGTTAATTTAATTTAAAAATCATTTAGACCTAAAACCATTTCATTTGTGAGATTGGATATTGAACATCTACGTCTACATTGTTCTACCGGGCTACATCGAAAGAAGAATCTTTAAATAAGTATAAATTTTGTTTTCTCCATTTTTGGTTTGTGAGATTCAGCCTGAAAAACTCATTGTGGGGTTTTTGTGATTGTGTAAGCCCATTTGAAAGACACAATTATGAAGGTTTTAAGGTGAACCTTGGAAAACCTTATTACTTAGTGAAAGCCAATATCCCGTGGGTGAGGATATTGGGAGTGGAGTAGTTGTGTGGCTGTTTGTGAACTATTGGTGTACACACACGAACCACTATAATTATCAAAGTTTGGATGATGATTGTGATGTATGTGTGGTGATGAATGTTGTAATTTTCTTTATGCACTTGTGTTGAATGTTGTAATAACTTAGTTTATTTCCTTTGCCTCTTTATTGGTTTGGATTTTAATACTTACCAACGTTCTAGTAAGGTTGTCCTGCCATACACCCTAATTCATAGTGCAAGTGGTAGACTGAATGAAAGATACCTCGTTTCAACACTTGAGGTCTTGATATCGATCCCTAGTGGGGGTGGCTAACACTGAAGTGTCAACTGACAGTGGGGTGTACTAACCAACTAACAAAAAAAAAGGTTGTCTTGCCATAAGCCTTTGGTTTTTGGTGTTAGGTTGTCCTTAGAACTCAGTTTGTATCAACCTCTCAAGACTAGTGCATTTGAGGTTGCTATTTATTTGTGTTATCTATCTTTGTATTCCGCATTAATTTTTATTTAGCAGAGTCCTATTCACCTCCCCTGTAAGACTTAGTGCTCGGCCTTTTCAAGTGGTATTAAAGCCTAATAACTCATTCATTTGGATTCATTTACTGAGTTAACCGATCTCGAACATTTAATATGTCAAATTTTGATAGCCTCTCAATTACTAGGCCTCCACCTTTTGATGGATCCAATTATGCTTATTGGAAAGCCAGGATGAGGATCTTTTTGAGGTCCATCGATGAAAGCGTGTGGCAAGCCATAGTGACTAGATGGAACCCATCGACGTCTGAAGTTCTAGGCACTGATGGAACTAAATCTGTTAAAGTTACACCTTATTATTCATGAACCACTCTTCAGAAAAATGAGAGTAGTGTCAATCCAAAGCTTTAAATGCAATCACTTGCGCACTATCGCCATATGAATTCAAAAGAATTATATCTTGTGATACTGCAAAGCAAGCCTGGGATATCTTAGAAATGACACACGAGGGTACGACTATTGTCAAAAAGTCAAAACTTCAAATCCTCACCACTAGGTTTGAGGAAATACGTATGGAAGAAAGTGAAATATTCATGGACTTCTATACTAAATTGAATGACATAGTCAACTCAATGTGGGTTTTGAAGATAGCATCCCAGAAACTAAAGTTTGTGCAAAGATACAACGCTCATTGCCTGAAAGGTTCAATTATAAGGTGACTATCATTCAGGAACTTCATGACACGGATAATATGAGGGTTGAAGAGCTTGTTGGTTCTTTACAAACCTACGAGTTAAATTTCAAGGCTCTTAAAGGTAAGTCCATAGCCCTTAAATCATCTAAATGTATTTCTTAAAATAATTCTAGTAATTCTGATTGTGAAAATTCAGAGGATGATATGATACTATTAGCCAAGAAGTTTTATAAAATTTTTAAAAACAAAATGAGAGTTGATTTTTTTTTTTTTAAAAAAAACCCTCTGAGAAGAAAAAGGGTAGATCTAAAAATTAGAAATCACTTAAAGATAGCCAATGTTTCAACTGCCATGAATACGGGCATTTGGCAAACAAGTGTCCAAAGAGGGACAAATCAAAGAAGAAAGGTATGTTGGCCACATGGGATGAATCGTCTTGCTCTGAAGCTTTGTCTGAGTCAGATGATTCTGAACCCGAATCTTCTAATGAGGTCAAGGCCTTAATGACTCTAGCCAGAGTCACTTCCTCAGATAGTTGTGATTCAACTTATGATGAAAATCAGAGGAGTGACCCTAAAAACGATGAAGATTTACAAGATGCCTATAATGCCCTATACAGAAAAAGTTGTAATATAGCTGTAAAACTTAAATTTCAAAAAGAAAAGTTTTTTAAGTTAAAAGAGGATTTTGAAAACTTAGTTTTAGAAAAATCACATCTTTCTAATTGTTTTGAAAAGACTAAATGTGATTTAAATTTCAAAATGTCCCAAGTTGAAAATTTAAAATCAAAAAATGAAAAACTAAAACTAGAAGTCCCTTCTCTCTTGAGTTTAAAGGATACTTAGAGGTATGCCCAGGGTGATCCTAAACTAGAAAAATTGCTAACCGGATCAAGAAAATGTGGAGATAGATCTGGTCTGAGCTATGATAAAAATACGCCTCTAAAAAATAAGATTACTCCCCATTAGTTTGTTAAAGGAGAGTCCTCCAACTCAAAAGGGAAAAGTCTGAATCAAAATGGTTTTAAAAATCCTAAAACTTTTCAAACCACCAAACATAATATTACCCATATCAATCATAGAAATCAGAATTATAACCCCTTAGCTGAGAAAATTGTGGATCTACTCAAGGAGCTTCTGAAATCTAATTCTAATTGAAGAATGTATAACAACTATAAGCACAGAAAAACCAACAGTGCTCCAAAACCCAATATGGTAATGAAATGGGTCCCTAAAGTTACTTGTCTGGTTGACCACACTGCTTTCAAGGCTTCGAGTCAATCAAAGTGGTACCTAGACAGTGGTTGCTCTAGACACATGATAGGTGACAAAGATTTGTTCACCAACTTCAAAGATATGACTGATGGTTCAGTCACATTTGGTGATGGTAGCAACTGCAGAGTAATTGGCCAAGGTACGGTTCAACTCTTCAATCTTCCTCCTTTTAAGAATGTTTTATTTGAAGAAGGTCTTAAACATAATCTCTTAAGCATTTCTCAAATATGCGATAATAAACATAGCATTAAATTCACTAACCAAGGATGTGAGATTTTTAATGAGAAAGGTTCTGTGATATTAACTGGTCGCAGAACATCTGAGAATTGCTATATAGTCAGTAACTCTAGCTCGTCTAAATTATCGTGCTACATGGTCCAAACCAATGAGACCGAATTATGGCATAAATGCCTTGGACATATACATTACCGAAATCTATATAGACTGAGCAAAGGCGAGTTAATAAGAGGACTACCCAAATTAAAGAAAATGGACAAAATTTGTGGCGAATGTCAAATTGGGAAACAAACTAGGAGTAGTCACAAGAAAGTGAACTCCAGTCCCACATCTAAACCCCTTGAACTCCTCCACATGGAACTCGTTAGACCTACCAGAACGAAGAGTCGAGGTGAAAAGAAATATTTTCTGGTAATTGTGGATGACTTTACCAGATATACATGGGTAGCTTTCATAAGAGAGAAGTCTGAAACTCTCGATGAAGTGAAAAGGATACTCAAGCATATCCAAACTGAGAAGGAAACAAATGTCTCGAAAATTCAAAGTGACCATGGATCAGAATTTGAGAATAGCAATTTTGAGAAGTTCTGTAGCGATCACGGGATATCGCATGAATTTTCTGCACCTAAGACACCTCAACAAAATGGGGTTGTTGAAAGAAAAAACTGTGTGCTTCAAGAAATGGCCAACGTTATGTTAAATAACATGAAATTACCTAAAAATCTATGGGTTGAAGCTGTGAACACTGCATGCTATATAATAAACCGTGTTTATACTAGAAAATCAAATGATAAAACTTCTTATGAACTGTGGTTCAATAAGAAGCCCACAGCCAAATACTTTCGAGTTTTTGGCAGCAAGTGCATTTTGCGTGACTGCGAAAATATAGAGAAGTTCGACACTAAAAGTGACGAAGGAATTTTTCTAGGGTATGCTCTAAATAGTCGAGCGTATCGTGTTCTCAACAAGAGAACCGGTGTTACTCAAGAGTCCATTAATGTGGTTATAGATGATCACTTGAATACACCTGTCTCTAGTTCAGAAGATGATGAAGTCTTTATATTTGATAAACCAGACTCTTCATCCAGTCTAGTCGACACTGAACTGCGGTCAGTTAAAGACCATCCAATTGATCAAATTCTTGGGAACCCTCTCACCGGTATGCGTACTCGAAGACAATTAGAAAACATATGTAATTATGTATGCTTCACTTCCTAAATTGAGTCGGCCAATGTAAAAGAAGCTGTTACTGATGAAAACTGGATAGTACACATACAAGATTAACTAAATCAATTTGTAAGGAATAATGTGTGGTATTTGGTACCTAGACCTAATGATAAACATATAATTGGAACTAAGTGGATCTTTAAAAATAAATCTGATGAATTAGGAAACATTATAAGAAACAAGGCAAGACTGGTTGTACAAGGGTACACTCAGATAGAAGGCATCGATTATGACGAAACCTTTGCCCCAGTAGCTCGTCTTGAATCTATCAAATTATTTATATCCATTACTTGTTTCAAAAAGTTCAAAATCTATCAAATGGATGTCAAGAGTGCTTTCTTGAACGGTGATTTACATGAGGAAGTATATGTAGAACAACCTAAGGGTTTTGAAGACCCTAAACACACTGATCATGTTTATCGCCTGAAAAAGGCACTCTACGGTTTCAAACAAGCTCCCGGGGCATGGTATGAAAAGCTTACTAAGTTTTTACTAAGTCATAACTTTATAATGGGGAGTGTTGATAAGACACTGTTTGTAAAGAAACACAATGATCACATACTCATAGTACAGATATATGTTGATGATATTATTTATGGTTCTACATGTTCTAACCTATCTACTGAGTTTGTAGAATTGATGAAGTCCAAGTTTGAAATGAGCATGGTTGGAGAACTGAAGTATTTTTTAGGTTTACAAGTGAAACAACTTGAAAACGGGATTTTTATTTCTCAAACCAAGTATGCTCTAAACTTGGTGAAGAAGTTTGGTTTTGAGAGCGGCAAAAACTTCGATACTTCTATGAGTACGACTCTTAAGCTCTCTAAAGATACAACAGGTAAAAGTATAGATCCTAGGTTGTATCGCAGTATGATTGGTAGCTTATTATATTTAACTGCGAGCCGACCTGATATATCATTCAGCGTAGGTATCTGCGCTAGATATCAATCAGGTCCTAAGGAATCTCACCTAATTGTTGTCAAGCGAATTATGAGATATGTCGCAAGTTCGGCCAATCTTGGCCTTTGGTATCTACATGATACTAATGTCCAATTAGCTGGTTATATGGATGCTGACTGGGCTGGGAATATAGATGACCGCAAGTCTACCAGTGGCGGATGTTTTTATGTTGGAAACTATTTAGTTTCATGGCATAGAAAGAAACAAAGTTCCGTTTCACTATCCATAGCTGAGGCTGAATATATTGCAGCTGAAAATGCATACACTCAACTTGTGTGGATAAAAAGGATGTTAAATGATTATGGATTTGCGCAAGATACTATGGTTCTTATTATGATAACTCTAGCGCTATCAACATCTTTAAAAATCTCATCCAGCATTCACGAACTAAGCATATTGACATTAGATACCATTATATTCGTGAATTAGTGGAAGATAAAATTATTTCATTGGATTATATTCAAACTGACAATCAACTTGCGGACATTTTCACTAAACCACTTGACAGAAATAGGTTTTCTAAAATAAAACTGGATATTGGTATGTGTAATTTGATCTGAGACTACTGTGTTTGTTTGTACTATATTTTGTATATTTTTATTATTACAAAGTTTTGGATTTCAAAAATTAACAAAATTAAGAATTTTTGTATTTGCATGACTAGTCGACTAGATACTCGACCAGTCGTGGTACGACCAGTCGAGATGCGCGGGTAGGGTGCTTTTAATGTGGAAAAAATCACTTTTTCTTCACTTTCTTTATCTTCTCCAACAGCCCCTTCTCCGACCGGTCGAACCCATCTCCGAATACTACTCAGTTAGTGCATCATTTTCATTTTTCTTTCGGATTTAGGTTCCTTGCATCTCATTTTGCTTGATTCTAGTATTTATTTCAAGCTTTCTTGTGGTTTCCTTGCATTTTTTAGGTAAAATCTGATTTGGGTGAAATCCATAAATCCTTCTTGCATTCTTCTATTTTATCTTGCAATGAAAGGTAGATATAAGAAGAAAACTGCTCGTGTCCTTCTTCTTCTCGTTATACACCTATTTCGGTGTGCACTCTTCGATCACCCGAAGAGGACCTAGAATATGTGCGGGATATTCGTCTCCGCAATGTCATTGTTGAACGAACTGTCAATTCCAACCATCTGGTTCCTTTCAACATCATTCCCCTCTTTGTGGCTGTAGGATGGGATAACATACTGAATTGGGGCGGACCCGCATATCGGTCTATTGCACAAGACATGTATGCATGTATCAGTGATTTTTCTATTGAAAATTTAACCTTCACAGTGACGTTTAGAGAAGGTACATTTCCAGTAGATCGTCACTTAATTTCTAACTTGATGGATATCTCAGTGAATGATAAAGGGATTCCAATATCCACATTAGCTGAGAGATTGAATAAATCTGGAAAACGTCTTTTAACCAGAAATTAATGCAACGTGAACTCGGAATGGAATTTTGGAATTGCGCTCCGTGCCAACCATATGTTACCCAAATACAGAGTACTTCATCGTATCTTTATTTCCAATGTTTACCCTAGATCTGGTAACAAGTCTAAATTAACCTCCTTCATGGTGCGTATTCTTCATTCCGTTGTTTCTGGAATTCAAGTGTGTCTTCCATCGTTGATTTGCTATATTATAATCCAATTTCGTCTTCATCTAGGGCATAGCGATATTCCATTCGCTTATTTGATGACCACCCTTACTACTCACTGTCTTGTGGTCATGCCACCTGGAGAAGCTCCTATTTCTCTTCTACCCTTCAACAACTCAAACATAAACAAGATGAATTTGAAGTTGGCTCCTGGTCAAGTTGATAGGGATGCTAGAGGAGCTAGAGAAGAAGTTGGAGAGGAAGAGACACTACCCACTGATGACGTGAATATGGATGATTTTTTTGATGAGTTAGAATCTGATTCTGAGGCAGATCCTGATTTTCATCCTTCTGATTTTGATGACAGACTTAGAATCTTAAAAGAGAAGGTAGATGGTCTCCATGTATCCCATGAAACGCAATTCAAATATATGTGCAAATACCTTCGTCGCATAAATAAGGGATTACATCAAATTGATCCATCTATTCCTGATCCGTCTTCTGGTTCTGATTAGTCTTTTTCGTTATATTGGGCATGTACTAAATCTTAATCTTTACTTTTGCTTGATTAATCCTTGGACATGTTTATGACTGATGATGATACTTTTTGTTGCTTGAACTTTTTGTTATTCTGCTAATATTTACTCTCTTTCTCATACTCTTCTCTTATATTTTGTTTATTTCAATCATCTGTTTATCTCATTTTTCCTTTGTCATATTGTGACAAAAAGGGGGAGAAATGTAGTATGATTTGAATGGTATGATGTTTGTTGGATTTGGATTTGATTGTAGAGAAATATAGAAGTGCATATTTTTCTTTGGATATGTATTTGTTTAATACAGGTACTCTACAAATCACCTTGTCTGGATTGATGGGGAGTAGTAGATTGAGGGGGAGTAGTAAAATTGTCTTATGAACTGGTGCATGATTCTTTAGTCGGTTTTGTCACAAATTTGACAAAAGGGGGAGATTGTAAGTGATATATTGTAGATCTAGCACCCGGTATTGTCAAATTTTGATGTGTCAAACCACTTGGAGTCTGCAACTTGTTTTGATAAGATGGATTAATCAATTTCATGCATTTCAAGTTATCGTCAACTCTTCTACATCTTCAAGTTGAAGAATGTTGCCAAAGATTGAACACAAGCTCAAGTATAAGAACATAAACTCAAAAGCTCAAGTTGAAGTTCTATCTCAAGCTTAAGTCACAAGGACTCAAGCTCAAGTCACCAGGACACAAGCTTAAGCACATGTTCGAATATACAAGGTCAAGCTTCATGTACTTCACGATAAACGAGTTACCGAAGCAATCGATGTTTCGATGTTTCAAACTCACATTCAAGGTATGGATGACCCTAAATTGACCATAGGTTAGGTCATTTTGATTACATATTGAATTTGGGTCATTATATTAGTTTATAGGCTTTTTCTCGACTAGTCCTAGTCATTGTTCGACTAGTCTAGGCACTGGCTCGACCAATCCAAGAAGTTTCTCGACCAGTCCAAGATTTGTTGAGAATTTTCAGGAATTTTTTGTTATGGCTCGACCAGTCGAGTGAATAGTCTCAATCGGTCGAACAAGGCTCGACTCGAACTCTAGCTACTCGAGTGCATTGCTAGACCAGTCGAGCAGGCCACTCGACTAGTCGAGTAATGAGTTTATCTTATCGTGCTAGAAATTTTGAAAATTGGTTGGTGCTTCGACCAGTCGAACTGACCCTTAGACCAGTCGAGCGAACAGAATTTTTACCTATAAATAGAGGACGAATCTCAGAGTTTTTCATTCATTCCAAGCCTAATCAAGCCATCACTCTAAGAGATAAGTTCCTGCAATTGTCAAGCTATTATTTATTCATTTTACATTCTTTTATAGCTTTTTGTATTTGATTTTAAGATCTCATTATTCAATTTTATTCTTTTAAAAAGGGAATTCTGATTTACCCTTTTGAGATCAAAATCAAATCAAGCTAGCCTAGGTTAATTTAATTTAAAAATCATTTAGACCTAGAACCCTTTGATTTGTGAGATTGGACATTAAACATCTACGTCTACATCGAATTGGTTCTACCGGGCTACATTGGAAGAAGAATCTTCAGATAAGTACAAATTTCATTTTCTGCATTTTTGGTTGGTGAGATTCAACTAGGAAAACTCATTGTGGAGTTTTTGTGATTTTGTAAGCCCATTTGAAAGACGCGATTGTGAATGTTTTAAGGTGAACCTTTGAAAACCTTATTTCTTAGTGAAAGCAAATATCCCGTGAGTGAGGATATTGGGAGTGGAGTAGTTGTGTGGTTGTTTGCGAACAGTTAGTGTACACACATGAACCACTATAATTCTTAGAGTTTGGATGATGATTGTGATGTTTGTGTGGTGATGAATGTTGTAATTTTATTTATGCACTTGTGATGAATGTTGTAATAACTTAGTTTATTTCCTTTGCCTCTTTATTGGTTTGAGGTTTTGATACTTACCAACGTTCTAGTAAGGTTGTCCTGCCATAAGCCTTTGGTTTTTGGTGTTGAGTTGTCCTTAAAACTCAGTTTGTATCAACCTCTCAAGACTAGTGCATTTGAGGTTGCTATTTATTTGTGTTATCTATCTTTGTATTCTGCATTTATTTTTTACCTGGCATAGTCCTATTCAACCCCCCCCCCCCCCCCCCTCCTCTATATAAGACTTAGTGCTCGACCTTTTTCAGGGGCCCACATAGCTCGACCTCATGGGAAGTTCCCATGAGCTCGACTGCATAGAGCCATCTCCCTAGCAGCAGCAGCCAACCCACCACACAAAAAAGGTGCGGGGGGGGGGGGGGGGGGGGGGGGGGGGCACCTACACGCCGCCACCACCACCACCATCATCATCATCATCACTAGCCACCCATCTTCATCCCCATCTTCTCCCTCAAACACAGCAGCCAATCCACTGCCACCATCATCACCCCCATCAACACAGCAGCAACCCACCACCAAGAAAAAAAGGGGGGGAGGGGGGAAGGAGAAAGCAGAGGGCAGCAGCCATGGCTACCACCGCAGGAGGGGCTGCCACCTCTGCCTGGGACAGCAGGCCGCAGCGCCACCGCCCGATCGGCGTCCCATCGCGACACCGCCGCCGGACTTGCGAGTCGCCGCCAGACAGCCTTGTTGTCCGAGGTGGTGAGCATGTGGGGCCTCCCAGGGGACGTCTGGCACCGTGGATTGGAGGGGATTTGAGGGGATTTCCAATCCCTTGGTCGTTTGGCAGCACACAGTAACAGGGGGTTTTCAAATCCCCTATTTGAAGGGGTTTGCAACCACAGCGAGAGCTTGGATTGCACCTAAAATCATTACAATAGTTGCAGGTGTAAATATGTGTCACTATATGTCCATGTAGTTGCACATGGCCCACTAATGATGATCAGCACCGTCTAAACATTGTCCATGTAAATCACAACCGTCCAAACATTGTCCAACATCGTCCAAACATTGTCCATGTATATCAACGATTAAAAATCGTCGATTAGTTACTCAGACATGATCTTGTGCTTGTGGCCCATCCGAGACTTGGAATTTCATCATTTTCGGGCAATGCATATATTTCAGCGGGCTTATCACAACCATTGCGTCAAAATTTATATATCTCACTAATTAGAGATATTAAAGTTGTTTTAACAATTAAATTCAAACCCCTGTAAATATACCATGCATTGGTACTTTTGGATTAAAGTTGATCCACACTCCAGGGTGCCAAACACACAGGGAGGATTGCAAATCCAGGGGATTTCAAATCCTGGGGGTTCCCAATCTAGGGGGTTCCAATTCCACTGACCAAACAGGCCCTTTGGGGGTGTTTGGCACATGGTGTTGGATAGGATTAGGTGGGATGGAATTGCATTTGATCTGTGCAATTCCATCCAACATTTGGAGAGGATGGAAAGGGTGAGATTAGGTGGGATGTAATTGCATTTAGTTCCATGGAATTGCATTTGATCCCATGCATTAATTCCATGGATTTTGAAATCTACTACACATGTAGGCCCCACATTGATGCATGCGTTTATCCATGCCATCCATCCATATACACCATTTACATGTGATATTTTGGTTATATATGTGTACAAGTGAACAACATCCATGTGAATTTAGCCCGTTGATTACAATTCCATAGTCCACCAAACATGATTTAGCTTAATCCAGTGTTTTCCGTGGTAAAATTTTTATCCCAAACATGGGATTGGATGGCTGCAATACCATGGTATTTTCAGACATGTAATCACTATGAAATAATGATGTTGATCCCATCTAATACAATTCAAAACCATTCAAATCTACGCTCCCAAACCGGCCCTTAGGCTTCCAAACACCACCCCATTAAGGTCATTGGGGACAACGCACCGATGGCGTACATTGAGCTTATCTAGAGTACGGTACATGCTTATGTTGAAATTCATTCTTACAATTATTCATGAAATCATGGTCTTTCAGCACAGTTTTCTTCCTATGAGCCAAATTAGAAATGTTATGTTTCCTATAAATTGTTTGCTGCATCAAGGTTGCCGACAATGTTTTAGAACCCAGACTGGAACTGGCTACACAAAAGAGGTGAGTTCACTTAAAACCAAGGTCAATGGATGATCCCTTCTTCTTTTATCTTTTTGAGACAAAACGCATGATCGCCTTAGTGAAATTAGAACACACAACCTTAGAAAGCAGACAAGCCATCCACTGTGCCCAAGTTGTTTGGCGTGTTTATTCCTTCTATTTTGGTCTTTCATAATCATCACCACCATTTAAACTTTATCCTAACTAATTCGGGTCGCGGATTCGCAATGAAAGTTATGGCAAAGGTTTCATACCAACTGTCAACCTGATGCAACCCTCCTTTAATCCGGGCTTGAGACCGGCAAATGATAGCACAAAACTCCCACAGGCGCTATGTGATAGTCTATTACATAGGTTGATTAAAAATCAACGAGTTTATTTTGGTCTTTCTATTCAAAAAAAATTTTTTTAAAAATCAAGTAGACGGCGTGGGTCGGACTAGCAGTTGTAACAAATTGCCCACTAAAACATGCCCACGTCCAGTCCATTTTTAGCACTTTTAAAGCATTTGTAGGCAATCTAAACAGTAGGAAAATTCTTATAATTGTTCACTACTACATTGCCAATTCAATAGTTATCCATTTGTTTGGATGATAATTTTTACAACATGGTATTGCATTGTGTTGTTTTTGACTTGTCATGGGATCAACTCATATGCATGTTTGGATTTTAGATGTTAATGTGTTCACAGTATGCTGCCTGTGTTTTATCCTTTCTAGATTTTTCACATTCCAATGCAAGATATATGGCTTTTTCTTTTTCTCATTTGGGCTAGTTGCTTATATCCGTTTATTCGAATTAGTACACGAACTTGGAACTCAGAAGAGTGGGATCATGCTTTGGCTAGGATCTGAAACTTCAAGTCCAAAAATCAGGGTGTTGTAGTTTTTGTATTTTGTTCTTAAGATTTTCTAATGCGGGTAGGTTGAATTGCCGTTTATTCATAAACTTAGCCAAGTGGGCAGGTTAGTAACCCTTGAGCACTCCTCTTCAAAAAAAAAAAAACTCTTGAGCACTATTTGAAAACTCTTTTTGACCAAGACTCAAGAGATAACCTTATAAATGTGAAACTCGATCTTCTTAATAAAATTTGACATTCCTCAAATGTCTAAAATAATCGGACTACGAAATTATGAAACCATACACACCTACGAAGTATTCGCGGCTTAACCCAATTCTCAATCCTGGGTGACTACTAACGGACTCACTGTTTTGACCGAGCAGAAGACTAGGATTCACCAGGGCTAGGAAGGGATACAACGAGCTTTCTGCCCTGGTCAGGCGAAGGATCGACGTATCAGATCAAATCCTACCATAACTGTCTTTCCATATTAGCCCAATATGAATAGTAGAATATACCGCCCTTAGGTAAACTTTATCATCAAACACTTAGTACGATAATAATAATTCTGACATTTATTTTCAAACCTCAAAGGTGAAAACTTTTAAGGGGGGTAGAATATAATAAGCAAGACTAGTGTAGTTGGTATGCACCCCACCATGCATATAAACCTGAAATCAATAAAACTTAGGCAAGAGAAATGATAATATCTTTATTTATTACTCTTAGGCAATTTCGGGGGCGAAATTGTTTTTAAGGGGGGTAGATTGTAATGTCCTAGATTTTCATTATTTTGGATTTCCAAAAATCCTTGAAATTTTTCATTATAATTAACTTATATTGTCACTTACTGACCATTAACACTTGATGTTAGCCTATACGCGAGTGATACCAATAAAGAACCACACAAATCTAATTAATCAACCGTAGGAAGCCAACGAATCCAGCCGATCACTTAAACACCGAGTTTAACTACATGATTTGTTCACATGGGGCCCACGTCTAGGTAACCTATCACTGACTAATCAAGACAACTGTAACTAAATAAAGACTTACCCAAAGCCGAGACAAGTAGGGGTCAAATCTTAATTAACAAATCAAATCAATCCAATTACTCATTTAGCCTAAAAACCAACGAGTTAGGGTTATTAAGACCGAATCGTCGTTTTTGCTAATTATAAATAGGTCACACGATGAATGTAGTTAATCAAAATCCTAATACTTGCACACAAGAAATCTTGATACCTAATTCATTCCAGAAATACCTCCCATTTTTCAAACAAGCTTTAAACTGCTCGTTAGTGGGCCACTAGTTTCAAAACTATAAAATAATGTCCGTCTTACTGGGATTGACGTCCATCGCGGGACATCAAGCTAAGATCGCGTCTCGAATCATTCAACTTGGACACGCAAGTCGAGTGCTTGGGTTATGTGAATATCTTATATGAAAATATAAACTTAAGGGCCTGTTTGAATTTTCAAACCAATGGTAAATACATGGGAAATGGCTAATAATGATTTCCCTGAGTAATTCCAGCAGCAGTACCAATGCTTGATTTGACGTCAGCTTCTTTAGGCACAAAAACCGATGATGCTATAAAATATATGTAGGGCCCACGGTGACACACGTGGCTTATCCACACCGTCCATCTATTATCCCAACTGAAATTAGGGCATCATCCAAAAAGATGAGAAAGATCCAAAGCTCAAGTGGGCCACACCACAGGATTTAGGAAATCAAATACCTACCTTTAAAAAAATTTTGGGCCCACTATTTCCTTTGGTGTGGGTCACTTGAGTGTTGGATCGGCCTCATTTTTTAGTTCATGCCTCAAAATGTTATGCTAGAATGGATGGACGGCACAGATACATCATATATATTACAATGGGGCCCACAAATTTAAACCAGTCCATTTTGACCGATTTTTCAAGCAGAAATACGTATGAATTTTCAAACAGGTGTAAGTGTAATCATTACTTATTTACAGTGTATTTACCTTGTATCTGGAAAATCAAACACGCCCTAAGTGAAATAAGTTCATTTCTTCTTTGACAAAGTTGTAACTTTCAGACTGTCAATTCACAACTAAAGTTGGAGTACCGATTAAAGATATTTTCCTAGACATATCCGTATAGCCGCGGCCCCGATCAACTATCGGTGACCGTTGAACAGACTTTTGATCAAACCCGATGATCAGCGCATCCAAATGGCAGGCCGATCATATCCATACGTAGATCATCATTAGAGCTAACTATCCTATGGTGTATATCGACATGTACACCCCATAATGGGTCCTAGAGGTTAGAAATACTCTCCCATAGGGCTAGTATAATGAAAACTTAGCCCTTTGGGCCATTTGCACAACTTCTGGAACTATATAAGGGCCTCATTTGGGCACCCCATCTCTCCATACGAATTTACATTCTCCAAAGGAGATAAAGAGAGAAAGAAAAAGAGAAATAAGAAGAGAAGAAGAGTGAGAGTAGGAGTGGGGATGCTTTAGTGCTTCCTTTCATCGATTTCCTCCAATCAAAGCCCTAACATCGATCATTTTCCTCCGCCAAATCCACCCCATTTGTCATTTGGAGGTAAGAAACGAACCTACTTCTCAACCTAGGTTTTTCTAGGATGAATTGCATGAATCTCACGTATTTCTTGGTGTTTGTATAGAAATTTATGATTTTTCCCAAATCCCTAACCCTATGAAACCGTGAGTTGAGCGGATCATCATAAGGTGCGAACCATTATCTCTAAGTTATCATTTATCGACCCTTGAGGGTCTCAACTAATGATTAGATGCTTGTAGATGAATTTGTACGTGCTAATATGTAAATGTTTTGATTTGTCTATAATATATGTTATTTGTTGGATACGAATGCTCACATGTTTGATAAATTGCTTAAATGATGGAATGTATTGCTTTTTCGATGCTCAACTGCTTGATATAATACTTAAGTGATTGTATTACTTTATGCATGCTCACATATTTGATTTAATGGCTTAGTGAACGTAGTATCCTACGTATGCTTACATGTTCGATGAAATGCCTAAGTGGTTGTGTAATAGAACTTATGTTATAATTGCGCGATGTAATGTTTAGTCTATAGCAATACTTAGGATTACTACGATGTTGGGTCAGTTGGCTAACCGCCTAAACTAAAAGGGTGACCCAAGTTAAGGCCACCACCCTAAGCTTGTTCAATCGATCCGGGTTGAACGCGGACGACCGACAGTAGCTGGACTACATGGGATGCTTGCACCCAATACCGGTTGCGTAGTGGTTCTCCTAGGTCAATCAAATTATTCTACTAGCCGACTGATCATGTATGTTCACAATGTATGACACAACTAAATGGAATATAAGATACCCCCTTTCCAATGAATGTGTTCATTCATAACCGTTAGTGCGATACGATCCCACTAAGACTCATGAGCCAGACATGGTGGTATGGGACACCGTGTCCGAGATGTTGGCTTACGCTGGGGTGACGAGCCTCCCTGTGGTGACCAGTGAGCAACTAAGACTCATGAGCCAGGCATGGTGGTATGGGACACCGTGTCTGAGCTGTCGGCCTATGCTGGGGTGACAGGCCTCCCCATAGTGACCAGTGAGCGTTAATGGAGATAATAAATCATTATTCGAATGGCCCCCGTCAAATTACCTGGCCGATGGTTCCGTGCCACAGTATCGTTCGAACAACTCGGGCGTGAATAAAATTGAGTGACGCACCCTTTCCTTGTAGTGATTTGGTTTTATGTGATAAGCCCGCACCTCTGTAAGGTCCCAGCCATAGTTCAACCGGGCTATGGTTCGAGTGTGGGTCGAGGTGAGCCGTTTGATCTGGACTCCCTTCGAAAATAGCACTCTAGTCGGTCAAGGCAGCTGTTATGGGCTGTTACAACTTCGGAACTGACTGATCATACTCGGTTTGTGTGACGACTCACACCGGGTTGATCCTCATACATTTAGGTATCATACCGTACCTTTGGAATTATTGATTTTTGATATAAACAGTGACACCTAAATTTGGATCAAGGGACACTGGTAAGGAGCTGCTACGTGCGGCAACGAGTCACATGATCCGGATAAGGACTCGTGATAAAACGTCGGTATCCTAGCTTCGCCAATATACTGAATGAAATGAACTTAATAATTACTCAGCTAACATGATCATTCATTGCATCACATTAGTTTAGAATGTGACGAAACAGCCGTTGAAGTCGCATGTTGAGGAAGTGTTGTCATTTGCGAACTAGATGGTCGGAGTTGTGTGTTAAGGGAGTGTCGAATAGTGAGAACGTGCATCATGTCATATCTTTATATGCGGATTTAACAAAAGTATTTAGGAAAGTTTGATTTCTTGTTTTATCATTACTTGCGCTGATTAGGTTGATAACATGTATAACTTAGAACTAATGGAACCACTGAGTTAGCTACTCACTCGCACCTGGGGCGGTGTTTTAAAACACCAACCAGGCATATCATTGATGCAGGTATTAGTGAACCTCAGACAGGTAGGCTTATATCGGATTGTGTCAACGCCATTATGTTTTGAAGGATTGGGTGTAAACTGAAAGCTTTACACTTTAACCATCTTGGGTATGTATATTGTGGCTTGTATAATTTTCATTTTGGGTGATCACCACCATCGAAATTGTATTTTTTATTTATACCTCTACTATTCTGAATCTTTCGTTATCTCTACCGCGCTTTGGATCCGCTAAGTGAATTGCGTTACTCTGATTATCCGCGTGCGGAATGAATGTGAATCTGAGTAAGGTCACATGTGCATTCTCCTTGGGTTAACACCCGGGAACTCGGGATCGGGGTCTCTGTACTCGGGTGCCAATTTTCGGGGCGTTATAGGTTCGAACTCGGTACCGAGTCAGGTCGAATTCGAGTTAGGTGGGTCAGCCCTAACTTGGTCTGACTCCACTCGATGCCCAACTCTATTATTCAGGTAACATATTTGCTACTTTAAGGATTTGAATACTTGACCTTTCACTCTAATACCATATTAAACAACCACTTTCTCTAAAAGCTCAAACCATCAAAAGATGGCACATCAACGCATATCAAAGGACCTTAATAATTTCCTTGACAGATTTTCTTTCCTTATGGATTCAAGGATTGCCAACTAGGAAAAGAAGGTGATATTCTTTCTATTCTCCAAGCACCCACTAGATTAAGTCTTCAAAACGTGACATGTATATCAACTAAACATGTTAACCATTAAAAAAAAAGAAGGGGGGGGGGGGGGGGGGGGGGGGAGAAGATTGCTAAAGGTTGGACAGCCAAACAAGAGACCGATGTAAACTAGTTTGTTCCAATCTTATCCAAGAACGGGCATGATATGATCCAGCATAGGTAAGTCACCATGTCCCATCTAAACTGATCCGACAGACCAGTCTGGTCCCACATTCGTATGTGATTTCCCACTTTCACCATTTGTTCTTCTTCTAGGTTAATTAACTACTATGATAATTCACCACCATTTTCAAGATCATGGTGAATCATTCAGAGAAAATGTAGCAAAACAATAGGGACTGGGCCACCCAAATCATATTCCAGTTAGGAATCAAGGACATAGTTCCAAAATCTGAAAAAATGACTCAGGTTAATGTCCAGCTAGATTGGACGACTCAAAGACTTTAATGAGTCTTTACTCGTATAAAGTAGTAATAGATTTTCAAAATAGATTCTTCACATAGACAATGTGACGTGTGAGATCTGAGCTTTCGAGCTAGTAATACATACTATTTAGATCCTATGCCTAATTTCACACCCTAGGTGGACCACAATATCTAGAATCGAACCAATGGATAGAAACAAGGTAGTACATTTGCTGATGAGTGGCTACTAGGATTCCTCTCACGCAGCAGCACTCACAAGGACTTAAGAGGAAGTGCATGGTTTCTTGCATCTCTATCCATGATTTAGTGGCCTACGGATGTGTTGTCTAGTGTCTTAAATCTGTTTATAACGGGGTATGTTGATGGGATTGATCGATGATCCGATTCCATTGAGAAAGTTATGTTTTTTTGCCTTTGCTTGTTGGACAGCTTCTAAATTCAAATTGATATCATTGAAAGTGGTTTCGATCGTATCGACAGACATCGATGGCACTCGATATGATCGAAGCTCCCATCAACCGACTTGTGTAGTTTTACGGAATTATGGAATTTCTTTCCTATTTCGGTTTCAACTCCTTAAAAGGGTCCTTACTCGGGGGATAGGGTATGAAAATCGTGTCTAGAGCTTTTGGAAAGACCAGGGGAAGAAAAGCCAAGGTTTTGTAGTGCTCGAGGTGTAATCTCCATTGGAAAGCTCGTTCCATCTCTTACATTAATTTCATAATGTATTTTGTTTTCGCTTTGTACCTTTTTTTTTTTCCATTAAGGCTTTTCCATGTAAAACCTTATAGTTCATTTGTGCTTAGTTAGATTGATCTCTTATTATTTGATTATAACTCGGAGTTGCATCCGTTCGTCCTCCTAACAAGATAGGCCCCACATTAAGTTAGGATAAAAAAATATTCCAACTTGGAAGATCCTGTCACTTCGACAAATAACCAAGAAATAGAACATAGAACACAGTGCACCAACAATCGACATTCAACCTGAAATAGTCTAACCCTAAAAGGGCTGATGTCTTTCCCTCTTGATATTTGAAGCCATCAGACCTGCTATTGGATCCAAGTCCTAGCTCTACATGTAAAATTGTACATTTGGCGGTCCCACGTTTGGATCAGCTTAGTCACACATGTGAGCCCATATGCCCACACATGGGGTGTCCACATGGAATCCCACATGTAAACTTGTTCTATTCTTAAAATCATGTGTGGACCGTGTGGTTGTGTTAGGTCAGGTCCTAGTCCAGTCAGGCCCAATACTATTTCCAGTTATTTTGGTTGGCTTGGGTCGGGTTTGGAGTTGGGAGTGCAACTCGGTAGTTGGAAGAAGACCAAACGCATGACTCAACCCAATTAGAATCTAACCTGAGGCACCCAGCCTGAATTCCTTTATACTCGGCCCAACCCGAGGCAACCCAACCCAACCCAACCCAACCCAAATAAATGTGATTATTCCCAACTGAACCTGACCCTATCCAAATATTCTCAACCTGAACCCAACTCGATTGGCATTTTCCAACATGACCCTAATTAAGGTTGGGTGAATCAGGTTCGGGTTAACCCATACCCTAGGTGTGGTGAGAGCATACTGGGTGAGGCCCTTACTGTGGGGCCCACCTTGATGTATGTGTTGTATATCCAGTCCGTCCATCAGTTTTAATGGTGAGCATTCAATCCCTATGGTGTGGTCCACTTGAGTTTTGAATCTGCTTCATTTTTGGGACCGTGACTAAGATGAGGTGAAGCATCTGATGGACGGATCAGATGTCATGAATATCCCACTAATGCCCCGACTGGTACCACTGGAGTGCACCCCTTTAACTAATGGCATTAAAATAAAAAGCCACTGAAGTCAGCAACGAATGATTGATAGAAAATGCCAAATAATTAAATGGATGAGATCTTCCGACTAGAAAAATACATCCATTATGTGGCCAATCAGATCAACGGTCTGGATCACCATATTGCAGGCCCTTCTATGTCCTCTCCTTTTGTTAGGGATTTGAGATTTGTTAGTCCCGAACGTATGGAAGCCTAATCATCCCAACCACGCACGAGTGGAAATGGGACGTCTCCACACGTGCGGAAGTGGAAATCTCTTGCTTCACAAATAGCCAGTTTCATTCCTCAAATGAGCCTCCAAAGCTGACAACCAAAACCATTTCTAGCCGTCCATTCATTCTGTAAGCTGGGGCCCACTTGAGGCGTAAAATGGCCTGATTTTGGTGCAGGAGATCTGAACTCTGTAGCGAACCTATCTCATGGAAAGATCTGATCTCTTACACGTGCTACATTTTGGCACGTGCGTCACAAGAGATAGATATTTACCTTGTGATCGTAGGAGAGAGGGATGGCCCTACCGCCTCGGCAGAGGACGGCACGTGAGTCGCCACAGTTCGCCACGACGATGCGATCCGGACCGACCACAGCTACTACAGCGGTGGACCCCACAATATCGGACGTCAGACCACCACACTCGCAGGCGCACCGCACTCCTATGTTCCCGCAGGCGCACGAGTTCAGCGCCACCTCATCCATCCGGTGGAAGGACCTCGCCATCGCCGCATTCCATCCCTCCACCGACATTTTCCCGGCGGGATCTGACCCACCTCCGCCGCCGGAATCTGCCACCCGGCCCAGCTCTTCGGCCACGAACACGTGCATTAGTTCCTGGCACAGCGTCGCTACCTGCAGCCGTACAGCGAATAAGGTCAGTGGAATAGGAAAATTAGTCCGTGGGAGTAGGATAAAATGTACTCTCGCAGAGATTTTCCACCTTCTTGTGTGGATAATCTATAATCAGAACCGTTCATCATGTAGGTTCTTCATCGATGGCCCACTGAAAAGAAAAAAAATAAAGCACTGGAGCTGTAATAGGGAAAACCGGAATGTAGTAGAACCACTTCCCTACATCATACACTGGCAGGGTGATGTGTCAATCACGACTGTCCACACAGTGGGACCCACCACGGATGGCCCTTATCCCAAAAGGTACACCTATCAAACAATCCATGGGATTCATTCGCTTTCCGGTATTGTATTTTGAACCATTGGCCATCCGGACGCGACTTAGCTGCGACTTGAACCAGTGATGTGGGTGGGACCCTGACCGTGACCCAGCTCGATTTAGAATTTTATATCCACGCCGTCTGTCCGTTTTTCCAGCTTATTTTAGGGCATGGTCCTAAAAATGAGGGAGATATAAATATCTGGTAGACCACACCACTGGAAATAGTGGTCATTGAATGCCCAACGTTAAAAACTTCTTAGGGTCCACCGCAATGTTTATTTCCTATCCGACGTGCTGATATGGTCACAAATGTAGGGATGGAGGGAAAACACAAATATCAGCATTTGAGGCCCACAAAAAGTTTTCAATGATCAATGACCAGTGTTTCTTGTGGGACCATGCCCAGAAATCAACTGTAAAAACGGACAGACGGCGAGGATATACAATGGATACATCGAGGTGGGCCCCACGGTCAGGGTCCCACCCACATAGCTGGTTGCAGGGAAGCTAAGTCGCATCCTGGCCATCCAAAGTACAGAGGCAACTCGATCGATGGACGTTCCTGAAAAAATGACTAACCCTGCCACGTACACTGCATACTGCATGGCAATGGCTCTACCATCTTCCGGTTCTACTATCTGTACCGTATCATCTCCCTGAAAACAGCCTGTTCCGTACCATTAAAGATCCAATGGTTCAGATCGACGGTTAGAAAAGCACGTACTATGAACCCAACATTGTGGGCCCCACTGGATGCATAAATCCAACTTGTAGGGTGAGCGGATTAGGTGTTATCCGGCTAATCCGTTAGTGGGTGTTTCCCCACATTGATGTATGTGTTGTATATCCACACCGTCCATCAGTTTTTCCAATATCATTTTAGCCGGTAATCCAAAAAAAGAAGCAGATCTAAAACCTCATGTGTTAAAAACTTCCAGATATCTGTGTTTTCACTTCATCCACTTATGTGTGGCCCAATCAACAGGTTGGATGGCAAATAAACATTACCGTGTTACGGTGGGCCATAAGAAGTTTTTAACGGTGGGCGTTCAATGAACACTGTTTCCTGTGGTGTGGTCCACTTTATATTTGGACCAACTTCATTTTGTGGGACCATCCACTAAAATGAGCTGGAAAAACTAATGGACGGCGTGGATATGCAACATATACATTAAGGTGGGCCCACGATCAGAAAAGCACCTAGTAACGTGTTACCCATGTAACACCTAGTGTGGATAGTTGTAGCAGCTGAAATACATTGCGCAATAACAACCGTCCGATTAATGGGCATTTTGTTATGATTTTAAACACTGCTATCAATTACATCTGGGCCATCCGTATGATTTCTGAACTGTGGCGTCATCCAGCGTGGGACCACAAATTGAAAGGCTTGGATTCACTTAGATACTTTTAGGCTACGGCCATACCCGATTGCATGCATGGATGTATACAATCAGTTCGGTGTAATCTCGACCATTCAACTTTCCATTGATGAGACCAATCGGGCAAATACAAATATACAAAATATATTGACATTTTTTTCTCTTAAGTAAAATAAAAAATCTTTAAAAAGAGAATTTTTTTTTCTTATTTTTATTTATTTCTCTGTTAATATAAATTAAAAAAATATTTATTTTTTTTGTATGATTGTACTACTAGAATAAAAAAATAAATGGTAATTTATCAATTAGAATGGGTGTAAATATTAATTATATCCCGAAAAAAGTCCTGAGTTTTGAGTTTCAAGTATCTCAAAATATTGAGATAAATATTTAAATATTAAAAAAAAAATGATATTTTAAAAGGTGTGCCGGAGATTTACGTGCGAGCCTCCATGGCCATCAAAGACAGCGAAGAAATGAAGCTGCCGCCGCCCGAAAACCTCTGGCCGGTAAAAGTCCGGCCGTAAGGATATAGCGTCTTCCATGTCACGTGACCGGCCGGATACCGACATCGAGCCGAACACCGATGCCGGATCGATAGCGAGTGCCCTGCCGGATCCCGACGCGCCTGCCGGCGACTCCTCCGTCCCTCCACCCGACGCAGGAGATGAAGATGGCGACGAACGAGATCCGTCCGTACGATTCCGTTTTCCCTCGCAAGCACGCTCGGATCCCTCCCTCCGCTTATCGCTCTGGCCGGCAGCACCTCCCGCGTGAGGCAACGCATCGCCTACAATCGCCGCCAACCGCCTCATTTCCATGCGCCGTCGGCGCGCTTCTCGGCATTTGGTGGGGGCGTCCTTGTTGGTGGCCATTTTCATGTAGATCTCTGCCATGGACGACGGGAAATACTGAAAAATGAAGAAGATTAAGCTTTTGAAGGAAGGTGGAAAAAGCATAAGCTTTTGAAGGAAGGTGGGAAAAGCAAAATGCATATGTGTTTCTTATAAAATGAAGAAATGATGACGTGATTTTGTTTTTGTTTTTTTTTACTTTTTCTTTTCTTCGTGGAAGAAGCTCAGGTAGCCAACTCTATGGGCAGCTTGCCCTTGTTGCCCGGCACCCACCTCTACTAATCATAATCGTGACACGTGGAGGTTAGGATTAGTTACCCTCATTGCATTTCCTACAAAGTGTTTAGCAGGAAATCTAAAAAATCTAGGTGGGGCTCATAGTGGTGTTTATAATACATCCAACCCATCCATCCGTTTTGTGAGCTCATTTTAAGACTTGAGCCCAAAAATGAGCACTATCCAAGACTCAAGTGGGTCGCACTAAGAGCGTTTTTGGGCAGTGGGATTAGAAGGGATTAGGTGGGATGGGATTCAAATAATTGCATTGGGTCCTGTTCCAATTTCACTTAATTTTAGCAAGTTGTGTAGGTCACACCATGATGTGTGGGCTATATCCAAACCCTCCACCCATTTTTTGAGATTATTTTAGAGCATGGGCCAAAAAATAGGTAAATTTAAAGCTCAAGTGGACCGGGATTGAATACTTACCTTGAAAACTTTTTTGGGGCCACATAAGTTTTGGATCTACCTCATTTTTAGGCTCATGCCATAAAATGAGATTACAAAACAACTAAACGATTTAAATATAACACACTTGTGTTATTTTCAGTAATTTCAAATGATGGTGGGTACATCCATTCAATGTACCACCATATTACCAACAAAGCATGGCATTAATTTTATCCCATGACAAAAAGGGTCAATTCCTATCATGGGTAATAATTATATTTTGTGAATCCCATCCCACCTACTCCCTTTAATCCCACTCCCAAAACACTCCCTAAGGGCTTGTTTGGCCAGGCAGATCCCACCTTATTAGGAGGGATGGGATTGGCAATATCCTGGGATACGGTGAACCTGTCCTGAGATATGAGCAATCCCATGGATCTTAAGACAATCCACTGGCATCACCATCATTACCTTAAAATTGATCTTATCCCTTGGTTGGATGTAATGGAAGGTAAAATCCTGGGACATGCACAACTTGTCCCTTGATATAAGCAATCTCATGGATCTTAAGACAATCCACTGACACCACCATCGTTACCTTAAAGTTGCCCGGCCAAACGGGCCCTAAAGGAAAAGGTTAATCAGAAAACTAGTACCACATAAACCTCTCTGAGGTCGACCGTGATGTTTACATGCCATCCATACCATTTACAACATCATTCTTACCGGATGAATGAACTGAAAACACAAATATTATCTCGATTCAAAACTTGTGGCCCAAAAATATTTTAATTATGGACGTTAAATACTTACATTTTCGGCTTACTTGAGTACTTGATCCGGCCCATTTTTGGTCATATACCTTAAAATGAGCTCACAAAACGGACTAACGGGGTGGATCTCTCACAAACATCACGGTGGGCCCCACACGCTTTTGCAGGAAATCCTCGTCCGTCGTACCCAGGACTGTGAGGGACGCGGATTGCGTGCTACCCCCGCCCGTCCCTAGCTCCCAACGGGCAGTTCTGTGGGCGGGCCCACCGTGATTTATCTGTACATCCAAACCGACTATCACTTTTTTCAGATTATTTTAAGGTATCAAAACAAAAATGACTCATATCCAACGATCAAATGGATCACACCACAGATGAGTTCATTTTAATGCAACTAAGCTTATTATTTGGTGTGGTCCACTTGAGCATTGGATCAGCCTCATTTTTGTGTTCATGCCTTAAAATAATATAAGAAAAGGGATTGACGGTTTGGATGTACAGATACATCACGGTTGGCCCGCCCACAGACCTGCCCGTTCGGAGGTAGGGACGGGCGGGTAGTACGGAAGCGGATTGGCTGCTGTATCACACACCAATGTAGCTAGTGTGTTGACGTCACCAAGTTCTGTGGGATACATCATTATGTATGAGTTATATCCAAACTGTACGTCCACCTGATAAGCTCGTCATAAGGCTTGAACCTAAAAATCGTCATAAACCTTATGAACCGATTGGATGGAAAGTAAACGGTGGGCCTATAAATGTTTTAAGGGTAAGAATCATTGTCCCACTGCTATTTCTGGTGTGGTCCACTTGAGCCTTTTAAATTACTCATTTTTGGGATCAAGATCTAAAATGATATCTCCAAATGGAATAACGGTGTAGATATGATAAATATATCATCGTAGGGCCCATGTAACTTTGATCTCCTTTGAACCGGTAATACAACTAGGAGCTCGAGGAGCGTCAGCCCACGTAACTTTGATCTCCTTTGACAAGTACCCACACCTAGGTTGTATGTGGTACACTAGCCAATCCTCTTGCATTCTGTGCGGCCTTCTACCGTTGGGCCCACAATGATGGATGTATTCAATATCCACACCGTCCATCTTTAAATAAATTAAAAAAAAAAAAAATCAATTTAGGACACTATAAAACAAATGAAGCTAACCCAAATCTAGCTGAACTGTTCTATAGAAAATAGTACGATGAAATGATCTACCATCAAAAACTTTCTAACCCTAACCTAATGTGTCAGTAATGCTTATTTGCTCTCTAACTTGTTGATAAGTTCGCACGAACCTAAATGAATGGAATTAATATATATCAGCTTGATGTAAAACTTTTGTGGCTTACATGAAGTCTTTCATGGTCAATCAACATTATTTCTTATGTTATAGGCCACCGAAGATTTATATATGTTTCATTTTTTAGGATAATGCTCTAAAATAGTATGGAAAAATAGATGAATGGCATGGATATAGAATAAATAGATCAAACGATTGGCCCCTATAGTTGGAGACGCACCTTCGTGGGTGAGTCCCAAGGCGCACCTAATCCTCTCCCAAACACGTGGAGTGGGTGAGCCTGCATCGAGTTGAACGTTCTGGGAGCAGATGCTTATAACGCATATATCAATATATCAAATCGCGATATGTTCAATTCTATTTCATTTTTTTAAAGGATAAGGGCATGTGTTGGGAGCGTGGATTTGGAACCCCTGGATTCAGAACCCCCGTACTGGAGACCTCTGGATTTGCAATCCTTATATTTGGCACCCTGGAGCGTGAATCAACTTTAATCCAAAAATACCTATGCATGGTATATTTACAGGGGTTTTAATTTAATTATTAAATTAATTTTAATATCTCTAATTAGTGAAATATATAATTTTTGACACCATGGTTGTGATAAGCCCGTTGAAATATATGCTTTGCCTAAACATGATGAAATTCCAAGTTTCGGATAGACCACAAGCACAAGATCATGTCGGAGTGACTAACCAACGATTTTTATTTGTTGATTAATAGGGACAATGTTTGGACGATGCTAGACAATGTTTAGACTATGCTGATTTACATGGACAATGTTTGGACGATGCTGATAATCATTAGTGGGTCATTTACCCAATAGAATGATAGTGTACAGTGACACACATGTCACACTTGCAATTATTGAAATGATTTTAGGTGTAATCCAAGCTCTCACCATGAATTGCAAACCCCCTCAAAGAGGGGATTAGAAACCCCCTAGATTTGTAACCCCCAATTACTTTATGCACCAAACAACCAAGGGGATTTGAAACCGGCCCCCTCCAATCCACGGTGCCAAACGACCCCTAATTGTAAATATATCGCCTTAATTTGAGCTATTGCAACTACCTCCCCTTATATGGATTCCCTTTCATATGCGTAAGTCCCACCGTGATGTATAAATGGTATCCAACTTGCCTATCAAGGTCCTTCTAGTGTAAATATTAGACGTAAGAAAATTTCTGTGGTGGTCCAGTCACCCCCTCATTGTGTATTATTGCAAGTGACTCCCCTTATTAGAGAAGTTAGTGGATCTTTACAAAATAACAAAAATACCCTTGTATTAGGGGTTATTTTTGCAAGCATGTGAGGCTCACTATTATATAGAAATGGCATCTAACTTGTCCATTAGTTTCAAGTAACGAAATCACTAGACATCAAAATATTTGACTAGTCTGTGGGCTACAACCATCCAAAAACAATTTATGTGATTGGCAAGCTAAACACAGACCATATATTTTAGATTGTTACAAGCACCTATCATGTAATTAAAATGTTAGATAATATGGACTAAATGACAAGAATACATTCACTTGGAGAGTTCTCTTTGCTTGATGTAGGGTTCATAATTATTTATAAATTGTATCTAACTTATCTATAACAAGCTTCCTTCTACTGTAAATATTGAACAAAAAATCAAGCTAATCTAAGGTGGGCTATAATCACCCAAAAACATCAAAATATATAAGGTAAGTTGTTTGTTGTTAGATTCATCTAATTTGTTGGGTCTTTCAACTTTCACTGTAGAGTAATTTGCACTAAATCATAAAATCAACCTCGTTGTGCAAGCTCTCTTTGCCCATGTGTGAGACAAGTGATTTCCAACCCATCCAAAGGCTCCTCATTGTCACAAAAAAAAAATAAATTTAATAATAATAATGAAATCAAACTAATATGAGTTGTCTACAACCACCCAAAAACTTTCAAACTTACATCGTGAGCCACATGATGGTTGGGTTAATCTAGCTCTCGGGGTTCACATTTTCGTCATAGAGTGACCATATTGATCAAGTTTGATAATATATATAAGAACGATGGTAGGTTTACATATCTACAAATAGTACTTGTGAGATAGGGGTTAAATGTTTAATCACATGAAGATAGTAGTAACATACAATGTGGGGGAATTTGCAATAATCAAAAGTGGAGGAGGTATTTGCAATTTTTACAAACCAACGGGTGTTTACCATTTATATCTTTCTCAAAATTACGCGGGAAAGGAAAAGCGTAGTTGCCTAATGCGCTTGTGGAGTGTTACTATCCGTATGCATGCACACAGCCTATTTACACGTGGCATGTACATAACACAATCAGAACCGTCCAAATCATAGGATCCAGTCTCAACGATAATCTAGTTTAACTTGACTAATAAGTAATAGTGCTGTGGTGCTCTCAGAGCATTATTAGATAGTGCTCCTAGTTGCATATTTTCACTTGGACAGTTATGTCAGTCAATCTTAACCGTCTATTCACTCCTGGGTGCATTTTATGGACTGCAATGAAAATATTGCACTGATCCGATGATCCAATCCATCCACGATTTTGCCTTATTTTCTCCGGCCATCCCTTTTCCAAGCCACCAATTGGATGGTTATGATTTCCTAACAAAAGTGATTCTTTGATATTATAATCAATCTATGATGGCACTAATAAATAAAAGGATCAAACTGTTGATTGGACCTATTTTCATGTAGACAATGTCCGCTGTCCATATTAAAGTTCACCAAACAAATGGTTAGAATTTGTGAAATTAGTTATATATTTGTATGGTAGATCATGAGGATTGTGTTGGATATAATGAACGGTCTGGATCAATATATTGAACTTTCTAAGTGTCACAAAGCAACTAAGAGCATTATAACTTATAAGTCTCTAAGAGCACTGAGAGCATTTCTCTTTCTTTATTAAGTTGCATTCATTAGACGTAAGCCTTTTTTTATTAAATTCTATGTAGTTGTGAACTGTACATATACTGGGGCTAACTGTTCATTTTGCGTGCGTTAATGGTCTAGTATTTATAGTTACAATGGGTGGGGGAGGGTATGTTTGGATTAAAAAAAGAACCCTGATAAATATAAAAGAAAATTCTTAACAATATGTATTATGGAAAAATGATCAATCCATGAATTCTAACCGTCCATTCCTTGACTCTGCTTAGATATAGAATACATGCATAGGTGGGCCCCAGGTTAAGGGCGATAAGGGCTGCACCGTTTTGGTTGAGGGGCCACACCTAATCCGCTCCCATTCTGGCCTAACTAATGCCACTTATGCAATTTTAAAGTAACTAATGAGTGCCTGTGTATCAGCTGTCACACTCTGCCCGAGTATCAAATTAGTCATTGTATTCAAATTGGAGAGATTTTAATTAATATCTCACGATATATTAATTTTTCGACGATATTTAAACCTCCGGGCAGCAACGGGAGTTTGTTGCCCGTCTAGAACGGACACGTGTCGCAGTAATCTGACCAACCGAGGTTCCTAGCTATTAAATTGCGGAGACGTGGGCCTATCTGCTACCTTTTGTCTGAAAACGTGGTCCAATCAAAGCCGTCCACCGAGGCGACCTGCAATCCAACACGTGGCCCCACACAGACACTCGTACGTACGAGAGTAGTAATACCCTCGCCGAATACCCTTTCTCTTTCCAGCTTAGAAATTGCGAGGCAATTCGCGCGGGGGAGATTTGAACGCACGCGCTTCTTGACACACCTCTCTAACGAAAGCTATGTAAGGCCCACCGCAAAATCGTGTGACATCCAGTCCGTCCATCATTTTCTACGGATCGATTTTAGGATAGGGGATCAAACGAGAGGTAGATTTTAAAAACAGTGGGCACCACATGAGAGTGGAGATTGATCAAGTTGGTATTTATGTTTTCCTTTCATACTGGTTCGATGGCATATATGCATTACAGCAGGACGGAGAAGAATGCAATAGCAGGCCTTTCCTGATATCTTGTTTCTAATGGTGTGGCTCACCTGAATTTTCGATCTACTTCAATTTTGGACTGGTGGTCTAACATGAGATAGATAAATTGATGGATGGATTGGATATAGTATAGGTATTATAGATCCATTGATCTTTAGGTCATGTGATTGAGAGATACATTGAGGACATGGAGGGATCTAGACCGTTCATTAGCAAGTTGCTGCTGGAAGGATCCTAATATAGTGGACTTTCTCTCTGTGGTCATGTGGCAGTGAGGTTTTTCAATCATAACCATCCAAACAGTGGGGAAAGATCATGAATGGCCCATCTTTAGTAGGCACTGGATTGAAGGTCCTGATTTGATACATCAACTCGCGTGGTTTTCCCACCTTTCCCTATCATGGCGGTGGAAAATGGAAGGTTAGACCTTTCCAAACCGTCCGTTTTTTTCAAAAGCGTCCAACGTTCTCAATCAATGCATCCATTGGAGTTTTATTTCATAGATTAATCTCGGTGCTCCGTCCAATTTCCTTACACGTGCGCCCCAGCTAATCAAAGTGTCCATCTGAATTTTATTTAATAAATTACTCTCCCTACTCTACATGTGCATGTGATGAACCGTAACGATCTTCTACACGTGCTCTAAACTGACACGTGTGCTGTGAATGGCTTTTTCAATCTCTCCTCCCGCGAATCGCCCATATATTACGTTCAATCATCGCCCAATTTCCGAGAGTGTACGTGGCGTGATATGGACCGGCCAGCGTTGCGTGCGTACGGTTGGGGTCTCCGGCTGACACGTACGATAGCTACTGATGATGGATCGGAATCTCAGGACAGAAGCGTTGAGTTGACACGTGTCGACCATGACACGGATTCTAGGTCGGATTTAAGTTTCATGATCCTGAGGACCGGTTTGATTTTCCAAATTCAGGGCAGATACCCTGTAAATACCCCGTTATTACAATTTCACCCGAAGAGTATTTCTTCATGAGAAATGGTCTAAAATGACTGGCATAAATTTATGGTCCCCACCCTCATGTATATGATATATCCGTATCGTCCATTTATTTTACCGTAACATTTTGAGTATGACCCAAAAAATGAGAAAAATTCAACATTCAAGTGGCCACACCAAAGTAAACCGTGGCTCAAGAAGTTTTTAATGGTAAGTGTTTGATTACATTTTTACCGTGATGTGGTCCACTTAAACTTTGAATCTACCTCGTTTATTGTCTCATGTCCGAAAATCAGTTGCCATGATGGATGGATAGTGTGCATAATCCACGTACATCATGGTGGGCCCCATATATTTGAGGGCCGCCTCGATTTTTGTGTTGGTAAAAGTAAGAGGCAAATCAATATACGTAACGGTGATTTTCCAACGCCCAAATAAACGTGGGTAACGATGAAAGTATTTACCTAAGAAAATAATTATACCCTAATAATTATTTGCCTATATATTTGCAAGGCATCTGAATTGATTGATTTGACTATTTACTTTTTTTACACGAAATTGAAAACATTACAAAATATAAGTGGGTCCCACTGTGATGCATTTAGCATATCCACACCGTTCATCTATTATGCCTTTTTGATTTATAGTATGAGCAAAAAAATGAGGTATATCCAAAATTCAAGTGGACCACACCATACGAAAACAGGAATCAAATACTTATCGTTAAAAACTTTGTAAAGCCACTATTTCTTTCGGTGTGGGCCACCTGAGTGTTGGATCATCCTTATTTTTTAGCTCATGCCTCAAAATATTATGGTAAAATATATAAACGGAATTGATATATCATATATATTACCTTGAGGTTTAAAAATTTTTAATAACTATTTAAATCGGTTTCCAATGCAAAAGTTTGCCTAGATTTTTAAACGGATGAAATGGTAATAATTACTCATTTCTTGAGTATTTATCCAAGCTCTTGGAAATCAAACACACCCTAAAGGTGGAACATTTCTTTGCTTAGATTACCACAATTGATGCTCTCGACAAATATCGAGTCAGTGCCACGTTCACGAGAAAGATTCATCCTCAGGTGGGTCCCACCCAATAATTAATGGATGCAGATTTCCTGTGCTGGAAACCTAGGTGGGGCCCACCGTGATATTTGTGAGAAATCTATCCGTCCATCAGTTTTTTAAGCTCATTATAAGAATTTGAGACCAAAAGAAAACAAAGTAGGATCTAAGATTAAGGTGGGCCGCACTGAGGGCCAGTTTGATTTCTCATTTTAAAATTTTGAGACCAAAAGAAAACAGGTAAGAGGTAATTACATGGTAAATGGATAATAATTACTTACCAGTAATTACCGCATCATTTCTTACACTGATGTTGACTGGTTAACTTTTTGACACTAAAATCGAGGATGGTTGTCAAATGAATGTAAGGCCCACTGTGATATACGTAATGTATCAACACCGTTCATCCTATATGTCAGCCTCATTTAGGGCATGAACCCAAAAATGAGACTGATGTAAAGCTCCAATGGACCACACCACAGGAAACATTGGAAACTATATGTTTATCATATAAAAATTTATGTGGCCCTCAAAAGTTTTGGATGAAGCTGATATTTGTGTTTACCCCTTATTAATGTTTTTATGACTTCGTGAACAAGTTAGATGACAAATAAATATTAATGTGGGCCCAATAAATAAAATAACTTTTAATGGTGGATGTTTAAGAACATTGTCTCCTGTGGTATAGGCCACTTGAGCGTTGCATTAATCTCAATTTTGGACTTAGGCCCTAAAATCTTCTAATAAAACAGATGGACGGTGTGGATATGTCATGCATATTACATTGGGGTTCACAAATTTAAGTCAGCTTTTTTGGACCAATTTTTGAGATGATAATACATTTGAAATTTCAAAGAGAGTAGAAAGGTAATAATGACCTTCTTCAACGAAAAGGTGGTTAGGGAAATTTGCACCGTTGAAAACTCCCTGGGTTGACAGTGATGTTTACATACCATTCCTAACGTCATTTCTACTGGATCCGGCTTAATTGATCCTGGATCCGGCTCATTTTTAGCCCGGTGCCCTAACATGAGCTGATAAGAGGGATGAACCAAGTGGATTTCTAGAAAAACATGACCGTGAGCATCACCTAAGTTTCTGTGATGTGGTCTATGTGGTCTCATCCAGGTCTATGAGGCCTCACGAACAGCAGATGGAAAATAAACACCACGGTAGGCGATTAAAAGGTTTCAACGGGATCATTGTCATCACTGTTTCCTGTGATGCGGTCCACTTGAAAGTTTTATCTGCCTCATTTTTGGGGTCGTTATGTAAAATGATTTGTAAAAATAAATGAACAACGTCTATAAAATACATATATAACAGTGGGCCCATGGATCCCTTGATAGACCGTATGTCTCTAGGTCATGGTGGGGCAAGTTTAGAGGTGGGCATCGAGCCGAGTCGAGTCGAGGTGGGCCAAGCTTGGCTTGGCTTGTCCATGATGTACTCGAGTTCGAGCTCGAGCTCGAGCTTGGCCTCGAGCTTAACATTGAAGCTTGGCTTGTTTGCCAAAGTTATCGAGTCAAGTTCGAGTCGAGCTAGTGGTTCGAGTCGAGTCGAGTTTACCTCGAGTCGAGCTCGAGCTTGTTGGGTGAGAGAGTAATGGATTCTGTTCTTGATCCTCCTCCATTGATGAAAGAACAGAAAGGAGAAAGGGAAAGGGAAGGGGGTGGTGGTCGGGGCAGGCGTGCGGCTGGCAGTGGGCAGAGAAAGGGAAGAAAGGGAAAGGGGAGGGGGTGCGCGCGGTCGGATAGAGACTCTAAGATTTGTTTTTTATTTTTTTATTTTTAAGTTTAAACTTAAAACTTATATTAATATAATATATATATAATATAATATAATATAATATTTAATATATTTATTAATCGAGTCGAGTCGAGCTCGAGTTCGAGCTTTGAGTCGAGTCGAGTTCGAGTCGAGTCGAGTTGAAATGCCCTCTGGTCGAACTTGGCTTGAACTCAACTCGAGCTTCAAATAATTAGCTTGGCTTGGCTTGAATCGGCCATTCAAGCCGAGTCAATCCGAGTTGACTCGAGCCGAGTCGAGCGAGCTTTTCGAGCTAGCTTGACTCGTGAACAGCCCTAGGCAAGTTGCCCTTCGCACCTGCCCACTGGAAAAGGTTGGAAGCTACGTGGCCCACCGTGAGAAATAAATCCCTACCATCAATTCTCTCGCTCATGTTAAGTATATTATCCAAAATAAATTGTGGCAGATTCAAAACTCAAGTGGGCCACACAACAGCAAACAGTGGAAATGGAAATGGCCACCGTTGAAGCATGTGCTCCCCATGCAAGTTCTGTGTGGTCAGAGGCCCGTGGGCCCCACCAAGATGTGAGCTAGAAATCCACCCCTATCAAGTTTTCCCAACTCATGGCATTAATTATATCTAAAATAGACAAATCCAAGACTCAAAAGGACCACACCATTAAGATATGTGGAGTCTGATAGGTTGGAATGTAATTTTCATCCAGGCAGCACAACAAGTGTTGTGGGGAAGAGAGATTATTGTATCAAGAGCCGGGAAGAAAGAAATTATTATATTGAGAGTTATCTTTTTATTTTTACCTTTGAGTATAGTGTTTATATTATTTTTGGTACACCTACGTGGATTAATGAGATGTCGACATGTGTCGACATTATGTGCTAAATAATGACTAAAATTCAACTCGCACTCTTCAATATTGTTTACACCTGATCTGGCAAGTGCAAATCAAGCAATGCATAAAACGCCATATAGCAATTGTGTCATGTGTAGTGTAGATGACTTTAAGAGGAGTTAAAGACGTGCACATGAGATAGTATATTAATTGTTGTGAGTTATAGAAAAAAAATATTATCTCTAAAAAAGCAAGTCTCATCAAAGCAAAACTCTCTTTCTCATCATGAAATGAAATTTCTAATTAGCATTAAATGTTAGAGCATTATTAAAATCAACTCTATACGGATGTCAAAGTCAGGTGACTTAAGGATTACAACAACTTTCTCATGTATAAGTCTTTCATCTTGGCTTTGCCCTTCGATTTGGATCACGATCATGAGTTACTCTTTTTCCAATTAGAATTTCTTCTCCTTGCGACCAATACATTCATAGATGAACTCTCGTCACTCTCATTCTTTCTCAACTGCTTTGCATGAAGGAGGCTTGGATGATAGTTTTGACACCTATGATTTCCCTATTATAGCACATAATGTTTACGAATTTCTCATACGATGGTTAAAGAAAGTTCAATAGGAATAGGGCTTCATATTTGTTGATGCAAAAAACTGGTGTGCCCTCCTTGGATCCTTTACTTGCACAGGAAGAAGACAATGGAGACCCTGGCTAGAGTCGGAAACCCTCCGATGCCAAAGTCGGGACTAGGATCGTGTCAAATGGTTCTAGAGAGAGTTTTTCTCGTACCTTTCACCCTTGAAGTCTCTTATATTTATAGGAAGGGGAAGATCCCATCATGCTAGGATTCTTTTCCTGATATCTTGGAGATTTAATGTCAATCCAGTTTTGGACTCCGGCCAATCCCGAGATCCTCAGGATCGGGGATATTCTTACTGAATTTTTGGGAGGGTGTTTCACTTTACACCGTTTCTTCCTTTCTCGGCAGGTTTTACCGATCGGATCTAGCCTGGCCGACTCTATTGATAAGCGAGTCTCGGTTGACTTATAGAAGATTGAGCTACTTGCCCTCTGTCGGATGAGACGAGACTGATCCATAACCAATGCGTCTTCTTAATCCGATAGCCGACTCTGTAACCGACCTTAGGATGGGTCGGTTTTATGGCCAATCGTGTGGCTTCTGAGCATTGGGCCTTAGTCGGCCGATTTGGATGTTGTTGCCTCGTTTGTCGAGCTAACTTCGTGCATCTCATAGATTTTTTGCCTTATGGCTCAGGACTTTGTAAGCCTCGGTCTGGATTGGTTCCTTGTGATCCGAGCTAAGTCTCTCCTTTAGGCTTTAGTTATGTGTGCCTCGGTTAGGCTTATTGCCTCGGGATCCCGAGCAGTGTCAGTAGAGTTGGTCCATTCCATAGCCGAGTCTCTGGACTTGTGCTATTTTTTCCTAAAAGTAAGCCCCCTGCTCCTTGCATCAACTTTGTTGACGCTAAGGAGTATAAAGTTGTTGAGTCGGCTTGAGCTGGGACCGACTTTATGATAGAGCATTTATTGCTTGCAGACTTTTTATATCGTCTAGAACATGTGCCAGTTCGTCGATCGACGCCGCACAAGCGGGAAGCCGCCAGGATGTCTTTTCGCCTTATGAGAGCTAGACACATGGCGAAAAAGGCGCTAGCGTCGCCCGAAGCGCGCCACGTGTCGGGCGGGGGAGTCAAAGTATGCGTCAACTCAACTCATCCTTAAATGCACTTGCCACATGGCAAGGCTATAAAAGGGAGAGCGAGACGCAGGTTTTTCATTTCCGTGCACGTTTTTCATTTTAGCTTTTCGCTTCCACTGTTTTTCCACCATTTTTGTCATTTTCGTATTCCGTTTCCGACTTCTGCTCCCACGTTACGCCTTTTCTTCAGCCACTCCTGTTGCCTCCGGTGAGTTTTTTAACTCTCTCCCTCCCTTTTGCTTTTGATTGTGATGGCAATGCAAGAACCTTCGAGCCCCCGGGAGGGAGCTTCCGGTGATGAAGGTGAAGTGAGGCATTTTTGAGACATTTTGGAATCACCTTAGTTGTTGGCGGAGATGTCGGTAGATACCAATGTCGCTTTTCAGCCGAAAGGATGACTGGATCTTCAGCGGAATGCCCAGTTCCAACGGGTTCATCTCGTAAAAGGGTGTTGTTGGTGACTGCCCCTGGCAGGCCCAATCCTCCTGAGGAGGATGCAGAGGAAGAGGGTGAGACGGCCGAAAGAGCTACTCAGTCGGCTGCTAGCCCGAAAATTGGCTAGTGCTGGTGAGTCAACAGCCGAAGGAGAAGAGGCTGAGGATGAACAGAAGGGTCTCGTTCCCTCGGTTCTAACCGAGGCAGAACTGGACAAGATCAGGGCCGAGTACCATGTCTCGGACTTGGTCATTCTTCGTCTCCCTCTCCCGAATGAATTACCCGACCGCCCTCTTGTTGGGATGGTCGCGATTTTTCAAGTCACTTTACAGTGCGACTTGCGTCTGCCCCTTCAAGGGATAGCTCAGGATTTGTTTTCCCGACTTCGAATAACGCTTGGTCAGATAGTTTCGAATGGGTGGAGAAACTTGTTCGGATGCGTAGTGTTGTGGACTGAGATGGAGCAGCCCTCACTGACTGTCGATGAATTTCTCTATCTGTACCAAGTACGGCCGAATTCGCAGCAGCCCGACTGATATTTTTTGTGTGCTTGGCAGAATAAGGGTGGCTCTTTAATAACCGACTCTCCTACTTCTAATAAGCATTGGAGAGATAGATGGTTCTAGGCGTGTGGTCGTTGGGAGACTGCCGAGCCTAGGCCCATCGACTCTAGCGTTCCTCAGGTGTTTTCCCAAGCAAGTGACTCAGCGTGCACTTTTTCTCTATCTTCCCATAATTTTAAACCTTTGAGTCTAATCGCGTATGTTTCGTAGATATTCCCGAGCGAAGGCCGAGTCTCGGAGTTGGCGCTCTAGCTCGGATCAAAGATCTGAAGGCGCTGAATCCGGAGCAAAGGTCTTGGAAGAGGCTTCTCCAACCGGAGCGTCTTTTTGAATCGGGTTTGGACTCGGCCTTAACGGGTACTTTTTGGCTACCCTTCTTTATTCTCTTTGATTCTTGCTTGACTCGTCTTGTGGTTGATGCAGAGATGGTTGAGGCTCGGCCCTTCCTTCGTCCACCTTCCAAAATGAAGTCTCCTCCCAGGTCAGAGCCTTGGCTTCCAAAGAGGCCGAAGACGGTCTCGAAGACTAAGGGCAGACGGCCCCGACCATCCCGACTGTGATAGTTCCTGACTAAGAGGAAGGGGCGGGAGCGGCGGACGCTGTGGCCCCTAAGTTCCAAGCGGCTGCTCAGCCAAGACCTGTTATAGAGCCAACTCAAGAACATAGGGAGGAGCAGAGAAGGGAGGAGCCCTCAAGAGGGGAAACAACTGCATCCTTGGGATATCTCCTATGGGAGTGAAAAGGACTTCATTGCCCTCTTTGAAACTCCCCCGAGGCGGACTCTCTCTCATATGGTGAAGATGCTTCTCGAGGTAAGAGCTGAACTTTGCGCTTACTTTGTCGGTTTCCTCAGGCTTGGCTGACCTTTTGTTTTCCTTTTGCAATTTGTCCCTTGTGCGCTTAGGGCTTGCTCGGATCTGCCCGATGCTCAGAGACGGGCTGGGGAGGCGGAAGCACAACTAGCTGCTGTAGTGACTCGGCTCAACATAATGACTGGCGACTTAGGGGTTGTTAGGCAGGCTCTCGAGGGGGCCACCGCCGAGAGTGCTTGTTTGGCCTCACAATTGAAAGAGGCCCTGGAGGAGAGCCGGCGGAATCACCAGGCTTATGTCTCATCTGAAGAGAAGTTGGCTCGGCTCAAGACCGAGACTAAGGCTGCCCTTGCTCATGCCAAGGTCCAGGCCGTAGAGGCCTATCTTGAATCCCTTGAGTACTTGGACGAGCGGGACCGCTTGTATCAGGAAGGCTATGTCAACTGCATGGACCTGATGAAGCTGTCCTTCCCCGAACTTGTTCTATCGGGATTCGATGAGAGTGGCTCTGGGTCTGATGGTCTGGATGCCTAGGCAGCTGGGTCTGTCAGTGCAGCGGTGACTGATCTTGAGGTTACTTCTGAGGCTACTCCTGAGGTGGCACAAGTGGTTGCTCCGAGTGGCGGCAACAGCTGAATCCGGGTCACCTCCTGAGTTAGCTCCTGGTGAATCCTGAAGCTAATTTTAGATTGCAAAGCATGGTTCACTTTAAGCACACCAGGTTTCAAGCACTTCAAGCACACCAGGCTTCAAGCCGGACTCGAGAGCATTTGCAACCGGGGGGGGGGGGGGGGGGGGGGGAATGTCACTTATCTCGGTCGACTATCTTTTTTGCTCTTTCCTTGTCACTTTGTCAATGTGATTCCAAAGTATGAGCTAATGTAATTCGATGTAAAACTCATACCGATGAATGAATGTATTTGATTTTCAAATTCATTTGACTCAATTTACATGTTTTTCATTTTTTGCTCGTCTGATAATCGATTTTAACCAATTGCTCATTGGCCGACTTAGGGATAGTAAATTTTTAGATACTCGGCATTCCATGGATGAGAGAGTAATTGCCCAGTTATATCTTTCAACCGATATATTCTAGGTCGGATGGTGCTCAAAACAATATATGGTCCTTCTCAGTTGGGTCTCAGTGTGCACGCACCAACTTCCTTTGTGTTTAGGAACGTTTTTCGGAGGACTATGTTCCCAGCTTGAAATCATCTAACTTTGACTCGGGCATTGTAGAATTGATATACTTGTTGTTGCCGAGATGTCATTTGTTGTCAAGCTAACTCCCTTTGTTCTTCCAAGAGGTCGAGTCCGAAAGCCAGCAATTCTTCGTTGTCTCGTTCGTTAAACAAAGTGACTCGAGAAGAAGGCATTTCGATCTCGACCGGAGTAACAGCTTTTGATCCGTATGTAAGGGAGAAAAGAGTCTCTCCCATGGTCGTCCGAGTGGTAGTTCGGTAAGCCCATAGTATTTTAGGAAGTTCTTCAGCCTATGCTCCTTTAGCTCGGTCAAGTTTGGTTTGGAGATGTTGTTTAATGATCTTGTTGATTGCCTCGACCTGTCCATTCATCTGAGAATGATGGGGAGACGAGTAGACATTCCTTATTTCGAGATTGTTGCACATCTCTCGGTATTGCTTGTTGTCGAACTGCTTCTCATTGTCAGTAACAATGGTCCGTGGTATCCCGAATCGGCAGATGATATTTTTTCAGACAAAATCTGTGATCTTTTGCTCGATTACCTTGGCCAATGGTTCGGCTTCGGTCCACTTAGTGAAGTAATCCACCGCGACAATGACAAACTTGGTCTGACCTTTCCCTAGAGGGAACGGTCCGATGATGTCCATCGCCCACTGCGCGAAGGGCCAAGGACCGGCCATAGGGGTGAGTTCATCGGGTGGCTGTCTTGTAATGATTGCGAATGTTGGCATTTGTCGCAACTTTGGACAAGCTTGCGAGCGTCATGCTGAATGGTCGACCAGTAATACCCTTGCTGCAAGACCTTGTGCGTAAACGATCGTCCTCCCGAGTGATTTCCGCAAATTTTTTCGTGAATTTCCTGCAGTACATAGTCAGCCTCGTTGTGTCTTAGGCAGCGTAGCAGATGAGCGAAAAATTCTTTCTTATATAGTACACCGTTGAGTATGGTGTAACGAGAAGCTCGGATTTTCAACCGTTGGGCCTCAGCGCGATCCTCAGGCAACTTTCCATTGTCGAGATATTGGACGATCGGGTCAAGCCAGGTAGGTTCCGAATCGATCGAGTGCACGGTCGAGCTAGGTGGGTCGTCGATGCTCGGCTTAGCGACGTACTCAATTCAGACGGACCTAGGTATATCGTCCTCATTGGCAGAGGCAAGTTTCGCCAATAGTTCAGCTTTAGCGTTTTCTGTTCGGGGGATTCGAGTGACAGTACATCATTGAAAACCGTCGATCAACTCTTTGACTTTCTTCATGTAGGCTCTCAGCTGCTCTTTACGTGTTTGATACATGCTGGTAACCTGGTCGACGACCAACTGCGAGTCACTGAATACATTGAGATGAGTACCACCCATACTGGCTGCTAGTCGAAGGCCGAGTAACAGGGCTTCGTATTCTGATGTATTGTTCGAGGCTTGAAATCCAAGTCTTAAGGCATATTGCATGTAAGTTTGATCAAGAGTTTCCAAGACGACTCCTGCCTTGCTTGCCTTAGAGTTGGATAAGCCATCACGTAAAACTGCCAGTGGGGTGGGTCGGGCGATGTATCGGGAGTCGCGATCACCGGCTAATCGGTTGGCTCATTTACAACCTCGATAGGTGGATCGGTTTGTGAAGTAACTTCGACTATGAAGTCGGCCACAATCTGCCCTTTAATTGCTACCCTTGGCTTGTACTGAATATCAAATTCGCTGAGCTTAATTGTCCACTTTGTTAGGCAGCCGGAAGCTTCTAGTTTCTGGAGAATCTGACGTAGTGGGAGGTTAATTACCACGATGATGGTGTGTACTTGAAAGTATGGGCGAAGTCGTCGTGAAGACAACTAATACTAGGGTCACTTTCTCTAGAGGTGGATATCGGGTTTCTGCTGGGAGCAGTGCTTTGTTGACATAATACACCGGTAATTGCTTCCTCTCATGCTCACGTATCAAGGCCGAGCTTACGACTGTGTCGGTGACTGCTAGATACAACAACAAGGCTTCCCCAAGCTCGGGCTTTGATAGAAGAGGTGGAGATCCGAGATATGACTTCAATTGCTGGAATGCTGCTTCGCGCTCTTCCATCCAATCTACCATTTGTTGTCCTTTCGATTGTTTGAAGAATGGGAGACATTTGTTGGTAGCTCGGGAAAGGAAGCAGTTGAGTGCGACTACCCGTCCAGTCAATCTCTGTATATCCTTAATCGTTCTCGTGGACTCCATGTCAAGTAATGCCTTGATCTTCTCCGGATTTACCTTGATCCCTCATTGGCTGACTAGGAATCTGAGAAATTTACTCGAGCTTACTCCAAAGGCACATTTGCTCGGGTTCAACTTCATCTGATACTTGCGAGGGATAAGGAACATTTCTTCTAACTCGGCAATATGATCAGCCGCATGTATACTTTTGACGAGCATATCATCGATGTATACTTCCATGGTTTGGCCGATTTGCCGAGTAAACATTTTGTTCACTAACCGCTGGTATATTGCTCCTTCATTTTTTAGGCCAAATGACATCACACGGTAACAATAAAGACCTTTATTAGTGACAAAGGTAGTCTTAATTTTATCTGATTGATGCATTACAATTTGATTATACCCAGAATAAACATCCATAAAACTAAGAAGTTCATGTCCGGTTGTGCTGTCCACCAACTGATCGATCCTTGGAAGAGGAAAGCTGTCATTTGGGCAGGCTTTGTTTAAGTTGGTATAATCAATACAGATTCGCCACTTCCCTTTGACTTTTTTAACGAGTACGACATTAGCTACCCATTCCAGATAATATATCTCCTCAATGAATTTAGCCTTGAGGAGCTTGCTAACATCTTCTTCGATGATGGCGTACCTTTCAGGGCCGAGTGGTCGTTGCTTCTGACAGATCGGTCGATAGGTCGGGTCGATATTAAGGCGATGAGTAATCACCGAGGGATCGATCCCGGGCATATCTTCATGACTATATGCAAATACGTCAATGTACCGTCGGAGTAGAGATACCAGCTTATCTTTCAGGGGCGATTGCAGAGATGAGCCGATCCGAACCGTTTTGGACTCGTCTGTCTCGACCAAAGGTATAGGAACGAGATCCTTTATCGGTTGGCCTCGCTTGTGAGTCTCGGCCCGAGGGTCAAGTGATTCAATCGTGGTTACTTCGGCTGGAGCTTTTACGGCCATCACATAATAGCGCCTTGTGTCCTGTTAGTCACCTTTGACGACTCCTATTCCCAACTCGGTCAGGAATTTCATGGAGAGATGGAACGTCGGCACGATAGCCCGGAGGAGGCACGGGGAGGGTCGACCAAGGATGACATTGTGACTGATGGTTGATTGACTATCAGAAAGTCAGCCATAATTGTTGCCTGATGCGGGAAATTTTTGGTAGTGAGTGGCAGTGAGATGACTCCTTCAGGAAGGATTTGTCCACCCGAGAATCCGATCAATGGGGTTCGGACTAGCCGTAATGTCGATCGTTCAATGCCCATTTTATTGAATGCTTGAACGAACAACACATCTACAGACGATCCTGTATCGATGAGAATACAGAACACTTTCCGGTTTGCTATGGTGAGGGTGATGATCAGGGCGTCATTGTGTGGGTAATGAATGCCCCGAGCGTCTTCATCAGTAAACGACACGCAATACTTTTCCGTCTTCCTTTGTTTTGAAGGTCGAGCTAAAATCAGGATTCAGATTCAGGCCGATTGATGCTCCTTGCGTGGCTCTTTCGAGCATTGTTCGAATCGCCTCTGCCTCGGGGACCACCGATAATTGTTCAGATTTCTTCCATAGGCCGGTTGTCTCCTGAGCGTTTTTTCGTCGTCCCGGATCTTTCGACATGCTCTTTGAGATGGCTTTCTCGGATGAGCGTCTCGATTTCTTCTTTCAAGTGATAGCAATCACTCGTATTGTGCCCATGATCGCGATGATAATGGCAATACTTATTTTTATTTCGTTGGCTCGCATTGCTCTGGAGTCTATCTGGCTAGTTGATGAATCCTTCCCCCTTGATTTCCATCAATTCCTGCTCCTGTGGCTTATTGAGCAGAGTGTACGTTGAGAATTTATGGTCAGGCCGCTTACCCGACTTACGTTCATCGTGGGACCGATCATCCTTACGCTTCTTACCATTAGCCGAGTCAACTTCCTTTTTTTGCTGTCTCTTTGGTCGGGGTTTTTACGTTTTGAGCGGCCTTGCGCAGGATTCAGGTTTCTTCGACGTTTGCATATTTATCCGATCGAGCCATGAATTCAGCCAGAGTAGTAGGCGGGTTCTTATCTAAAGAGGCAAGAAACGACTTATCCCTGACGCCTTGCATGATAGAGTTGAGGGCTGTCTCGTCCGATTGTTTCCGGACTTGAAGTGAATCGAATTTGAAGCGCTTGATATAATCCTTAAGTAACTCTCCCTCCTTTTGAATTATATTGTTCAAGTGCGCAGATGGCTTCAACTTTTTCTTCCCACCAATGAAATTGGTGAGGAAAATGTCGCTAAGCTCTGTAAACGAGCTAATGGACTTTGGCTTTAACTATTTGAACCTAAGCCGAGCTACATCAACTAAAGTGAGGGAGAAGGCCCGACACATTACGACGTTCGAGGCATCGTGTAATTCCATATAGGTTTGAAAGGATTCGATGTGCTCGGTTGGAACGGTTTTGCCGGTAATGGGTGTGATATGAGGAAAGTGGAATCGTTCCGATAGCCGAGCTTGCATGATCTCTTCCGTGAATGGAGATGCCTTCGCCTCGGGCCTTGTCTGATTTATATTGATTTTTTGCTTCATATCTGCGATCTCCTCCTGCAATTCCTTCCGAAAGTCCTGTAATTCAGTTTTTCAGGGTTCGTCGTTGTCAACCGTACCCTCAACCGGGGGCCTGCTGCGCCTTCTCCGATCTATTTCGTGTCGAAGATCGGTGGCAGGCAGCGAGGCAGTCACGGAGATATGAGAATGTGCAGGCTCAGCCGGACCCTAGTGTTAGTTTTGCTGAGGAACAGATCGTGGAGCGACGGGCTGAGGATTGACGAATTGTCGTGGGGCGTTTGCCCGATTATCGTCCCGCTGGGGCAGCTGAACCTGCTGGCGATGGATCTGTTCCAGCATTTGCTTCATGTAGTTTATATCGGTCCTGAGTTCTTTGACCTCCTTATCTAACCGTCCGTTTCATCAATTCTTTTGAGTGTGCCTGGTCGAAACGGAGGTTGCCGGACGGGCCGCAGAACCTTATCGATTATCGGGTCGGTTCTAGGCCCCTTGGGCTTCGTTCGTATCCGGCGGGCCTTCTGTCGCTGGTGGTCCAGTGACAGGGACCTCACTAGGCTCGTTATGGACGGTTCTTCTTATTCTTGCCATTGGAGATTACTCAGTACTTGGAGAGAACGACTTTTTGTATCGCTTCCCACAGACGGCGCCAAACTGTTGATGCAAAAAACTGGTGTGCCCTCCTTAGATCCTTTACCTGCACAGGAAGAAGATAATGGAGACCCTGGCTAGAGCCGGGGACCCTCCAATGCCAAAGTCAGGACTAGGATCGTGTCAAAGGGTTCTAGAGAGAGTTTTTTTCGTACATTTCACCCTTGAAGTCTCTTATATTTATAGGAAGGGGAGGATCCCTTCATGCCAGGATTCTTTTCTTGATATCTTGGAGATTTAATGCCAATCCAATTTTGGACTCCAGCCTATCCCGAGATCCTCGGGATCGGGGATATTCTTACTGGATTTTTGGGAGGGTGTTTCACTTTACACCGTTTATTCCTTTCTCGGCAGGTTTTACCAATCGGATCGGGCCTGGCCAACTCTATCAGATGAGACGAGACTGATCCATAACCAGTGCATCTTCTTAATCCGATAACTGACTCTATAACCGACCTTAGGATGGGTCGGTTTTATGGCCGATCGTGTGACTTCTGAGCATTGGGCCTTAGTCGGCCTATTTGGATGCTGCTGCCTCGTTTGTCAAGCCAACTTCGTGCATCTCATAGATTCTTTGCCTTATGGCTCAGGACTTTGTAAGTCTTGGTCTGGATTGGTTCCTTGTGATCCGAGCTAAGTCTCTCCTTTAAGCTTTGGGTATGTGTGCCTCGATCAGGCTTATTGCTCGGGATCCCGGGCAGTGTCTGTAGAGTTGGTCCATTCCATAGCTGAGTCTCTGGACTTGTACTGTTTTTCCCTAACAATATTCATATTTGATTTTCGCCTCTGCATTCATTAGTTTGTAAAGCAATAATTCATTGAATGTATTAATGTATTCATTGATATTAGACCTTTCCATCATCTCAAGAATGTAAAACTATCTTTTAATATATAGACAATTGCATGATGATTTCTTCATATACAAATTATCAAATTTTATTTATACCCATGTGACATTCTTTTGATTCAAGACATTATAGAGACTATTGTGCGATAGACACAATTGGATCAAGGTACTCACTCTCTCATCAAGTTCATCCCACTCTTCGTCTATCATAAATGTAGGATGTTTTATGCTATCAAGGAGAGCATGTTGCAATCCTTGTTGAATTAGAATATCTTTCATATTCACCTTTCATAGTTTTAAGTTATTTCTATCAGCAAACTTATTCGTTTTATATTTCACGTTTGATTTCTTTGACAACATGTTTCATATTCAAAATCAAAACCCAATATTAGCTCTGATGCTCCTTGTTGAGGAATCGCGGAAGCAAACCCGAATTCAAATTAAACAAGAGAAAAATCAAATGCAGACAAAAGTACATAGAGAATACATAAATTTACATGGAAAAATCATCGCAGAAAAAATTACGTCATAAAGAGACAACGAATTCACTATGGAAATGATTTTACAAGAGATAAATGGACTTACGAATCCAAAAAAAGCTTCAAAATAACTTTACAAAATCCTAACCTTGCTTTAAAACACTTTAAGAATGTCTTATATTTACCATAATCCTAATTACACCTACTTATATAGTGTTATGAATTAGGAAATAAAATACGCGCTTTCACAAAATCATGCAATTCTATTAATGTGACCTTCAATAGGATCGAGCGGCATCGACGGCCTGTCGATAGAATCGAAGCTATCCTTGATAGGATCAAAGAATGACGTAAATTTTGTCTAACAAGTATAGGAAAAAAAAATAAAAATTTTCACAATATATTTGAGTGGTCAGTTGATGGGATTGAGTGGTCCGTCGATATGGCATGTACATACCCCTATTCCAGTTATATTGAAAACATCTAACAATAGTAATTTTGGTATTATCTATTTCTCGCTCGTTAGTGCACTGCTTGATTAAACACTCCACTATTTTTAGATATGATAGTGATACTGTGTCAGCGAGAAGTTTCACTTTCTTCTCTCCATCTTGGATTTATTTTTTATCAAACACTTGTTACAAGTTTCACTTTCTTGACTCCATCTTGGATTTCTTTTTTATCAAACACTTGTTACATCTTCAAAAGTCGATAATTTTTTAATCTTTTAACCATTTAATTATGCACCGCTCTATCCTAATATGGTAAATGATAGCGGTTTGGTTAGCTTGATTCCATGCGTATAACTTTCATGCATGGGCGACCTGTCGGGGACTGGATGGACGGTTTAGATGGCATACAGGTCCAGGTGGTCCACATGCACAACACTTGCAGAGTAAGGTTGTTTTACAAAGACACGTAGAATAAAATCAGCCTTATTTTCAAACTCGCCTGAGCAGCTGTAGAATAAAATCACCGCTATTTCCAAACTCGCGTGACCAGCTGGATGAGTGTACTCACACCTTTCGAGGCAAGGGACGCCGAATGGGTACTGTCGCCGCATTCCGAGACTGGGCAAAGCCGCAAAGGCAGGGGGGCTCTGAGGTTCTATATATCGGTTTTATACACACCGTCCGTTCATTTTGGCGGACGCGGTTTGGCTAGTGACGCTGCCACCGGCCAGGTGCCTGATGACCGGTGCTATCTGGACCTTAACATGATTTTTATGTTTTATCCACACCGTCCATCCATTTTGAAAGATAATTTTAGTGCTTGATTCCAAAAAATAGGTAGATTTAAATACCAGGTCGACCACATCATGGAAAATAGTAGCAATTGAATGTCCACCATTAAAAACCTCCTAGGCTAACCTATTAATTAGATCATACAGACCTGTACGTAGGATATATATATATATATATATATATAAACTTTATTTTTGGGCTGATGGCATAAAATGAACGAGAATAATGGGTGGACGGCATGGATGAAACACATACATCAGGGTGGGGTCCACAGAGCACCGATCACTAGCCATTGGCTAGTGGTAGGGTGAGTAGCCGAACCGTTTGCCATTGTTTTTTTGGTATAAGGCCAGAAAATGAGAGAGATCTAATGCTGAAGTAGACCACACCACATGAAACAAGGGTGGTAATGACACCCAATCTATGGTCCTCTTGAGCATCGGATATGCCTCATTTTTTTGGCTACTATCCTAAAATTTCATTCCAAAGTGGATGGACGGTATGGATAAAACCCCATACGGCACTGTGGCTTCTCATAGCTCCCTGTATGTGTAGAGGTCGGGAAAGCGGGTGTAGTAACCAATCTGCGTCTGAATTAAGGGCATGTTCGTGAAGGGACCCACCTGATGACTGGCCGTGTCGGACGCGGATTGCGTCCTACCCCGCCCGTCTCCAGCTGGGAACGGGCAGGAGCTTTGAGTAGCCACCGAGGTGCGTCCCTCTTATCCACACCGTCCGTCCATTTTTTCATATCGTTTAGGATATAATTCAAAAAATGAGGCAGATCCAGGGCTTAAGGGGACCACACCACAAGAAGCAGCTCGTTGAAACTTTTTTAGGGCCCACCGTGATGTCATAGAGTTACAAACACTACAGAAAAGAGAAAACACCGATATCAGCTCCATCCAAAACTTATATGGGCCCTAAGAAGTTTTCAACGTAAGAGTTTAATCCCCTTTGTGTAGTCCACATGAGCTTTGGATTTGCCTTATTTTTTGAGATAATATCTTAAAATGATAAAAAAAAAAAAAAAACAAAAAAAAACGGATGGATGATGTGGATAAGTCCCGTACATGACGGTAGCCACTCAAAGCTACTGCCCGTCCCAGCTGGAGACGGGCGGGGGTACGGCGCAATCCGCATCCCTACTCCGCCCGGGCAGGGCTCTATGGGCCCAACGTGATGTAAGTGTTTTATCCAAACGGTTCATCGATGTTTTCAGATTAATTTAAGGTGAGATCTAAAAATGAAGTAGGTAAACAGCTCTAGTAGATCACACCAAAGGAAGCTGCAGTGATAATGACATCCACTGTTAGAAATCTTTCTAAGGGCTACTGTGATGTGTTTTTACCATCCAAACTATTCATAAGGTCATGTAGACGTGGATGAAGTGAAAAAATAAATATCGGCTTGATCTGAAACTTCTCCAGCTCTAAAAAAGTTTTTAATGGTGGACGTTCAATCCCCACTTTGTGGTCTACTTAAGCCATAGACCTGCCTCACTTTTTGGATCATACATTAAAATGATATGAGAAAAACGATGAACGGCGTGGATAAAACACTTATATCACGGTGGCCCCCACAGATCCCTGCCGGTGGGGTAGGAGGCAATCCGCGTCCATCCGCGTCCGCCCGTGTCTCACGCGCACCGGAAGCGGATTGGCCTGGTGTACCACACATCACCCATGTAGCTGGTGTGTTGACGTCACCAAGTTCTGTGGGTCCCATTATGAGATAAGAGTTATATCCGAGCCGTCCGTACACCTGGTAAGCTCATTGTAAGGCTTGAGCCGAAAAATGAGACGGATCCAAAAATGAAGTCGACTACATTGTAAAAAGCAGCAACGGATCGAGCGCTTGCCATTAAAACCCTTTCAGGGGTCACAGAAATTTTGGATCAATATGATATTTGATTATTTGTTATTTCCATTCATCCAGATTCGATGGAAATCAAACATTATGGTGAGCTCTACGAATGTTTTAATGGTGAGAATCATTGTCCCAACTGTTATTTGTGGTGTGGTCCACTTGAGACTCGAAATTTTTCATTTTTGGGATCCAGATCTAAAATAATCTCTCTAAATGGGTTAACAGTAAAGATATGATAAATACATCATTTTGGGCCCATGTAACTTTGATCTCATTTGAACGGTTCGTACAACACCTACCCACATCAGCTAGGTTGGTGGTGTGTGGTACACCAGCCTATCCGCTTCCAGGTGTTATAGTCTAATCTTCTTGGGTAAAACCATCTTCACTCAATTCGGACCATCCATCTAGTGGGCCATAGGATGACTAGAAACTTGTTCAGATGATTTTGGCCATTTTATAAGTGCCCTTGAAAAGAGACGGTAGGAGGAAAAACGGTTATTTGTCAACATAATGGAAAACGAAGAAAAATGGTGTATATAATCTTTCGTTTTAATACACGTGATGTCCAAAAATGGGCCAATAAAGGATGTGAACACTAAGTAGACGGTCCGGATCATCTCATAACTCTGCCACACGAACTGTACGGATGATGGCTCTACCAAATTTAGGTGCTCCCGTGTCTACCATAATATTTCCATTTGCCTCCAATCCTCCTCTCTCGTAGCAATCGAAGCACTCTCTCCTCCGCCGAAGAAAACGCCTCAACCTTCCTCCGTCTCTCTTCTCTACCGATCGAAGGGAGATCAACGGACGAGAGAGGTGGATCGACGGCAGGTATTCTTCCTCTTATCTATCTGTTACCGTTGAATTGTTGATAATAAAAGAGTGCCCGATCGGGGATCCGTGCTTGGCTGTGGACACACCGGGTACGCCGCCCACTGTGGGGCCCGCCAAATGAATGGCCTGGATCACTGAGACATGAGCCCTACTTGTACAAACCCTAAGGCTGGAGGATGATGCGGATGTCATTGATAGGAGGATAACAAAATTCCTCAAAAGAGATGTGATGGCCCACCTCGCAAGATAAGGTCGTCCATCTGGTGGACCCCACCATGTAGGTGTGGATCTCTTGGATGGTTACAGAATTAACGGCATTTAACGTACACTGGCCCAATAGGATCGATTCTTGGGTCTGTGGAACGTGCGGAGTAGGGACCATCTGATGAACGGCCTTGATCTCTACCATTCGTGCTAGTTATGCAGTCTACCTGATTATACACTAGTGCTTATGTGGGGTCCACCGTGTCGTGTAAAGTCCATCCAACCCGTACATTAAGTGAGACCCACCAAGAAGATGAAACCCCAAAAAAAAACAGGCCTATCCAACCGTTGGTTGGACCACAATATAGAAAACAATTGAAACCGCCCAAAAAAAATCCAACTTCATGTAGTGGCCCATTTTAGGGTTAGAACGGCAGGATTTTTGGGGATACAACTTTAACGGTGCTGCGGTTCCGATGGACGGGTTGGATGCAATACACACAACGGTGGGCCCACGTGCAACCCCTGATGAACTTGCAGTGGAGCCGAGCCGGCTTCTTTTTTTTGGTTAGTATTTTTGATCATCTCCCGCGAATGAGGCCTGAGCGGCTGAGATTTAGAGGGGGCTCTCTTGAAACACCTGTGCGAGATCCTTACCGTCCATCAGGTGGTGCTGATGTGGGCAATCCCCGATCTATAAACTAGGCCGGTGCACTCATCAGGTGCGAGAGACTAACGTCCGTGAGAAAAATAGGCGGCCAGAGGAACACGGGAGTTACTTGATACTCGGGCAGCCATGATGCTTGATGTGCAGGCACTCAAGAAAATGCATACTCAGATTAAACCATCTAAATTGTGGAACCCACCGTAAATAAGTCCCAATCCCAAATTCAGATTGTTTTAACAATCTTAACCTTTGATTCGTGGACACTTGATTGGTGAAATAAAGGTCCAATATAGGACCTTTGGATATTTTTCATTTCCATATTCCGGGGCAGTAGACCTACACGGCTAGACCTACACGGCTAGATCTACTTGAAGAACGGCTTGGATCTTTCGCACCATTTCCATATTCCCACGTGTGAGAGTGCGAGTGCTCATAGAAAGTGCGCTCGTGCGAGCATTTGTCCTCATCAAAGTAGTAAAAGTGCCGAGAGCTGGATCTCGTGCAGGGAAGAGAGAGAGAGAGAGAGGATGCAGTGGTACTTCGTTGCAGGGCTTCTTACTCTCCTCACCAGTTCTCAGGTAAGAAGATCAAACCCCACCCTCTTCCTTATAACTCTACCCCTCTGAAATCTCTTTATTACGAAGAACCCCTCCCTCATCTTCCCTCCCTCTCTCTAATTTCCAGCATTTTTTAGGTTTTACTGGATACGTGGATCTCATCATTCTAGGGTTTATAGTAAGCTGAAAACGATAATTCGAGAAATGCTGTTTTTCTTGTTTGCTTGTCTTTGGATTGATTCTAGTGCGTTCATTTTCGTGCAGACATTTTACGTACCGTATTTGGTAATCCAGACCGTCCTGATTGTGGGGCCTGTTGTGGATGGACTGTATCCGGAAAATTACCCGATTTCGCCTATTGGATTGGGATTGCTGGACGATTTAATTCTAACCATCCATTTCATAGACGGGGATTGAATGGTTCGTTGTTTGGTTAGTGTCTTTATCGGGGCGTGTTCTGATCTAGTTGGGTGCCGTTATTTGATGTTAATCGTTAGGGGGCTTATTGGCTAAGTTTACATTGATATCTAACTAGCGAATGGTTGGGATTGTTTAATTAGTGTGATTATTAGTACTTGCTTGCTCCATCTATAATGTGGCCACTATTTGGATGGTCCGGATCTCACTCATCTGATTTTGCATATTGAAGTCAGTTTATTAACCGTCCATTTGATAGCTGACATTTGAATGGGTAGAATGTTGGGTTAGTGTGATTGTTTCGATGTGCTCCATGCACATTTGGCCATATGATTTGAATGATCTGGATTTCAGTTTAGTATATGGTGGATGAGTCACTGCCATTTTGAACATGAAAATACTAGCGTAGCTTGTGTCAGTATGGGGCGAGGTAACTTTGGCCAAGTGAGCACCATGTGGGGATTGCCTTGTACACTATTCCAATGTCAGCCTTTTCACCATTTAAAAGAAATGGCAGTGATTCTTCACGAGTAAACATGACATATTTGTTCAACAATCCATATTGTCCAAATTCTAGACCAATTGTGAATGGAGCATAAAAAAATTTGCAGTGACAACCTCTCATTTTTGTATTTAATTTTGGCGAGCTCACTATTTTACTTTTAACCATCCATTTGGTAGCCATAAATGGATGATTAGGATTGATTGATCAGATTGATTTTAGATACGTGCTCCATCTACAATGGGACCCAGAGTTTGGATGGTTTGGATTCATAGCTGTATGTCAGTGCCACATGCGAGAAGATGAGTCACCACCACTTTTTTAATGGTGCAAAACTACACAAGAGTCTAGACTCTAGCCCTTCACCATAAAGTCATTTCCCCCACATGGTGCTCCATTAGTGAAAGTCACGCCTGTTAGTGGAAGTCATGCCCTCTACATACCTAGGTAGCGCAACCCCTTTGAAAATGGTATCTGAAGTCTTAGCCCATGTTTTCCTAGACACCTAAAATTGAGTTCATTTCTAGTTAATGGTAATTTTTTGTTTTGGAGATCTTGATCTCTAATGCATAATGACTTCATGTTTAGAGTAATTATTTTTTAGAGATCAATATCTCTAATGCATAATTACTATTAACTAAAATGATGACTAAAATGAGATGAATTTATTTTTAGGCATCTACCAAGCAGGGTCTTACCAATTTTTATATCATTCAGCACCTCCCATCTTTACCACTAAAGTATATCTATAGGGTTTCATAGGAATGCATTCATTTCCATTGAGCTTATATTGCTTATGCGTCTTTTGTCCTTTGAATTCTTCATCATCATCATCGTCCGAGTCTTATCCCAACTACTTGGGGTTGGCTTCATCAATCCTGTTCTGCCAAACCCCTCTTTGTTTGAATTATTATAAAAAACCTAGCCCATTTCTGGAAGACATGTTTTGGTGGGACTATTATAGCTTGAAGCTAGGCGGGGAGGTGGTGTGGGCACCTCCTTGTCGAAGGGGTCTTTGCGATGAGGACATAGCAGAGTTCATTAGCCTTTTGGAAAGCGTAAAGCTTGTCATGCCTAGGGAGTCGGGAGTGGATTTGATGGTGTGGCTGGCTCATAGTTTGGGGAGGTATTCAGTTCGGTCTTTTTACATATTGCTTACTCTCACCTCGTTGGCTTATTTCATAACTATCGGTTTTGGAAATATGGGTCTCCCTCTAACGTGGCTGCCTTTGTATGGTAAGGGAGGAGAAAGAGAGTGCTCACTATGGATAATCTCATTAAGAGATCTTTTGTGCTCCCTAATATATGTGTCATGTGTACGAGGGATGCCAATTCGGTAGATAATTTATTCTTTCATTTCCCGGTTGTGAGTAAGATATGAGAGTGCTTTATTTTGAACCTCAATATCTATTGAATGATGCCATGATTGATATTGGATTTTTTAGCAGCGTGGCACGAAGGAGGTAATGGGTAAAGATGGGAAGGTGGTGTGGCAGTTGGTGGCCATGGCGGTTTTATGTGCTATATGGTGTGAGTGGAACAATCATTGTTTTGAAAATAGATTTGGGTCTGTAGGCTTGGTAGTTCAGAAGATTGCTTCTTGGGTGGTTGAATGGGCCTCCGGGTATAAAGATTTGGATGCTTGTGCCCTTATTGCCTTTTGGGTTTGTAATTTTTTTTATTATTTTTCTTTGTATTATTTTCTGTCATTGTTTTGAGGTAGCTTTTCAATAACAATAGTTACCTTTCCAAAAAAAGAAAAAAAAAAGAAAAAGAAAAAGAAAAAGAAAAAGAAAAGCAAGAAGCTAGATATTGTTGAGAAGACATCTAAACATAGTTAATAGAGCTACACGAGCCAAACCGAGTCAAGCTTGGCACAGCTTGGCTTGGCTCGGCTAGCAACCAACCTCAGCTCGAACTCGGCTCGGTCCTCGGGCCTGACTAGCCAGCTCGGCTTGATTCGGTTAGCAACTCGGGCCAGTTCGAGCCGAGTTCGAGCCTGTGCGATATTTTCTCAAACACATAGAATGCATCTTCAATCTCCCACAGAACGCAAAGCAGTAATAGCACTTTGCAGGCATTTCATCTAACACTCGGTGAGCAACATTAAGATCAAGATATGAGGGGCAGTCTTACAATGTAAAGTTTTTTTAGTTTTTTTTTTTTTGTAGTGATTTATTTCTTCAATTTTTCCTCGAATGCCCATTTCGAGAATACCTTGATATGAGGTATCAAACACTCGGTGAGTAACATCAAGATCAAAATAACCGAGTCACTGAGCCGATTCGATCTAAGTTGATTCGAGTTGGGGTTCGAGTCAAGTCGAGTCGAGCTCGGGCAAGCTCGAACTCGGCTCAAAATTTTTTCAAGCTTCAAAAACCAGCTTGACTCGGTCCGAATCCAATTTCGAGCCGAGGCGAGTCGAGCTTTTCTGAGTTGAGTCGAGCGAGCTCACCGAGCTAACTCAACTCGTGTACAACCCTAAATTAGTTAATAAAAAAACATTAGTTTCTTGTTGCATATCCAATTTACCCCCTTTACGATCTCGAGGGCAAAGCTTTGAATTTGTAGGTTCATTTATCTTTGGGTGTTTATATGATATAGCTATGCTTTGATCACCCTAGTTATGCAAAATGAAAGTCTGACGAGTTAAGGCCTGCATAATTAAGAAATGCCAACGAGGTTAGATAGAATTATTGAACTTAACGTCACAGGTGAACTTGATAAAAGGAGAGGGCATCTTAGAATTGGATTGAGCATCAAAGAGGCTGAGAGAAAGGGAAGGAGAATGCTAGAGTATCTGAATGAAGATTCTTTCCTGGAATGCTAGGGGGTTGGGTTGTCCTTAGGAAAGAGTGGAGGTGAAATTGTTTTGTAATGCTTAGAAGATTCAGTTGGCTTCTTATCAGGAGGCAAAAGTTCAGGTTATGGAAAAATGAATTATAGGATCCTTATGGGAAGGGAAGGATTGCAATTGGGACAAGTGTGATGCCAGGATAAGGACTGAAGTTTTGGGACCCAATCATTGGTACTTTTGAAGAATGTTAAAAATGGATCTGTAAACTCTGTAGGGAGTTCCTTTGGTGGGGAGGATCTCCCAACAAAAAAACCCCTCTCCTTAATTGGAAGGAGATGGGGGAACGGCATTAAGAGATTGGAATTTCTTAACGAGGCAATGTTGGGCAAATGGGTCTGGAGGTTTAACAAGGAGGACCGAAACATTTGGAGATCGATTATTGGAGCCAAATATGGTGTAGATTCCGGTGGCAAATGGACCAAATCCTTCTCTCTTTATTGCTCATCCTCTGTTTGGAAAGGGATTGCTAGAGTTGCTCCGAAAGTCTTTAATGGTTTGAAAATTGTTTTGAGTAATAGGGAGGTAGTGAGATTCTAGGCTGACAAATGGTGTGAGGATTCTCCCTCATTTCGAACTTCCCTTCTTTAACTGCTCTTAGCCATGACATCAATGTTTCGGTGTAGATTGTTATTTGGGTGAGGGTGTGAATGGGGTTTGGATCCCCCCCATTTAGAAGAAACCTAATAGATTGTGAAATAAAAGAGTTGACTACTCTCCTGTCTTGATTGCAGGGCTATGCTCCTTCTCTCGGGATGGAGGATACTCTGGTGTGGAGGTTGTCTAGTTCGGGAACCTTTTTGATGCGGTCTTTCTACAAGACCCTTGCCTTTAACTCTCTCCCAGCTAGTTGCAATTCCTCTGGGGCAGTTTGGTTCTATGGAGACTTGGTTGGTCAGAAAGAATCACATCCTTACGGTGGACAATCTCCGGAAAAGAGGAATGCCTATTGCCAACGTTTGTCTTCTATGTCTTCAAGGAGCTGAATCGGTGGATCACCTCTTCCTCCACTGCTCTTTTGCATGGGACATTTGGTCAAGGTTACTAGTTCCTCCCACCAAAAAGTCTTCACAAACAATAGGAAAATAGTTTCATGGGAAATGGTATTTCCTTTCCTTTCCTTTCCATGAATCCAAACAGGCCCTTTAGGGAAATTCTAGGAAAATGTCGAGTTTTTCAATGAAACTTCGGGAGATGCCAAAAGATACACAATCACCAACTTAGAACTCAAAAAAAAAAAAAAAAAAAAAAGCGCAATATTTTTCAATTGTTCAAGGGACAAAATTATGTGATATTGGTCATAAATGACAGAATTATATTCAGAATGCGTTCGTATGGTTCAAAGGTCACAAGGGTAGAAACCAAAGAAATTCGAAATTCTTCAATTTCTTCCAATTTCACCTTGGAAATCAAAATTTCTTTCTTGAATCCATTTTAGTGCATGAAATGGAAGTGTGAATTTCAACTTATTTCATTGCTAATCTGTTCAATAAAATGAATTCAAACAAAGAAAATCACATTTTTTTTGCCTTTTGAGGTTCTGGGCTTTTTGGCCCAAAATCCCTCTCTGATCGTGATTTTTCCAATAGCTAGTTGCCCTGTCTTCTACTCTTTGGGTCACAACTTGATTGCTTTTTTCTTCGTTTTCTCGTTGTGCATGCTACTCCAATACGACTTTAGTTACATGTCACACATCTACTCCCATGATGATGAAGTGGGCATTCATGGGATGCTACTCTGCTCATATGGGCCACTGATGCCCTGACATGGTCACCAGTGATCTATTTGATTCTCTACATGTTTTTGATATGTTGATATTTTCCTATATAGAACATTCTTCACAAAGATCACACCTTCATCTTCTGACGCATTCTCTATTCAAACTTCCAAATTCAATTCTTCCTTATGAAAAAGAGTCATATGTCATCTGCATGAAAAATAGAAGAGAGTTGATCCACAAGCATACACTAATGCCAGACAACCCAGCAAAATCCTCTAATCTCATACTTGCTGGAAGTAAATGCAATATCAATGGTAAATTGAAAAATACTGATGAATTCTAAAATAGAAACTCATAAACTGGGTGGAGGCGATTAAGGAGAATTTGCTTCACCCCCAATTTCTTGTCTAGATACCCATAGGGAAGGGAAGCCGACTTCCTAACTAGGACCATAGGATGAGTACCCATAGATTGTTCCTCCAATTTTCAGATATGCACCCTCCTTCGTAATTACTTGAAAATTTGGTGATCAATATGGAAAAGCAAAAGAATTCTAGTGTTGTTTTGATTGAGTGGTATGCAAGAGAGTCATGATATGTATGAGAACGAGTGGTGTGGGAATTTTTCTAAAAAATTTAGTTTTGGCGGTAAAAAAATCATCCTCTTCTTTCCTTATTCTTCTTCATTGTTTTTTTTTTTTTTTTTGGTTGCTCCATGCACTATATGTATGGTTTCAGGAATTCTGCTCCACTGAGAAGCTTAACAGTACTAGTATTGTATTGGGTCATGTCAAGTACAATATGTGGAGCATACACATGTAGGATTTAGGATGCTGTAAATTGTGCATACATTCCCAATCATTAATATATTTGCAATGATTCCAAGGTTCACTAGCTTCGGCTAGTTGTATGCCATATCATAGAGAGCATTTCTTGAAAATTAGGGCAGATGTGCAATATCCAAAATTTTGATCATGGAACATTGGAAGTGATCTTTACTTAAGTCTCTAACGCATAGGACTAATTCTTCCACCCATGCTATCATTGTGGTTTGAAACTTTCAACTGGATCTGCCAAAGATGAAAAGTTTCCTCTGTGGTTCTTATGACATGAGTCTTTTGGTTATGTTAGTTCTGTAAATTGAATTATGTTGGAAGCATCCTATTCACTATATAGGTAGTGCCACCATGCGATCTTCATTTTGGAAAACAATTATATTATTCCTTCTCTTCCAACTTTCTTTTATTCATATACAATTAACGTAGGTCTTGTAATGCTCCAAATTTAGTTGCATTATTTGCTTCTTTTCTTATTTCCTCTTTTTTCTTTTTCATTCATTCATTCATTCATTCATTTTTTTTTAAAAAAACTTTTGTTGAACTTAAAGGGACTTGTGAAGGGAGCAACTATTAGAAGTATCGAAATCTTATGTAACTTTTTTCCTGTCTCGTCTGATAATTAGTTCTTGTTCTTCTGATTTGCCCTTTAGTATCATCATCATCATCATCATCTAAGCCTTATCCCAACCAATTGGGTTCGACTACACGAATCCTTTTCTGCCATTCCACTATTAAGGGCCATAACTTCAGTTAGACCATAGACTCATCAAGTCTTTTCTTACTACCTACCTCCACCAATGTCCTTTTGGGCCTTCCCTTGCCCTTTTAGAGCCTTCAACTTGCACCAACTCACTCCTAGTTAGTGCAATTCTTGGTCTCTGTTGCACAGACCAAACCATCCAAGCCAAAAAAAAAAAAAACCCACATCCCCTCATCTTATTACCCATTTGGTGCTCCTTGTAAGTTCCCTTGAATGCATTTATTTCTTTCGTTATTTTTTTGTTTTTTTGAAGGATCGAATGCATTTATTTCTAGTTCTACCCTTCCTCTTCTTGGCACTCATCCATCTCGACATCTTCATTTTTGCTACACTTATCCTGTGAACATGATATGCCCCTTAGTATGATCAGTAAATATAACAAGAAATGATTATGAAGAATTTCTCCTTTGCCATTTCAACACTATAGATGGACCTGAATATCAAGAACTGACTTTTTCTTTTTCTTGGTAGGGGATTTTGACAACGCTCTCACAAAGTTATGGTGGATACAGATATGACTATGCAACCGTTCCATTTCTTGCTGAAGTTTTTAAGGTACTTAACACCATCGTTTCTGTGTCTGCAACTTGCATAGTTGCATGTTAGGCAGATAACCATGTAATGAATACTGGAGAATGCATCTCAGTATATTCTGGCAACAAACGAACCTTTGGAACTTGAACCACCACAAGACTTATTTCAAACAATGTTTTAAAGCCGGACTGGAGGTGAACCGGTGAAAGCAAGCTCTCGATTCCAAACTGGTTTGGCTGGTCCTTCGACTGTTGTAGACTGTTACCTTGTAATTTAAAATATAATTTAACTGGCTCTTTGCTATGTGCACACATGTGTGCAATAAGGCTCATGTACATGCCACATATGTGCTAACATGGTACATAGGTGCACAATCCAATCCATTCATCCGGTTGGTCTGTCATTCTGTCTTCCCAAAAGTGAGTGGTCCACTCAGCATGTGGGCCCCAATATTAGAAATAGGTGGTGTTAGAAAACTTCAGCCTAGTTTTTCGGACCTGTACATTTGTTTTTCAAACTGTGGCCCACCTGACCATTGGATCAACCTTATTATTGGGGGTAAGGATCAATATGGTGGTGCCTTTCTGATGGATGGATTGGATCTCAAGACCAATTGTGCCATACTGGCATGTGTGGTGTGTACATATAAGCTTTATTGCACATGTGTGGAGGCTTAGCAATGCTCATTTAATTGAAGCCTGGCAGTTTTTGCTGGTTTGAACAGTTTGAGCGGATTTGAACGTGTCCTATTGAATCAGGTTGGACCTGGTTGAACTGCCTGGTCTGTACACTATAAAACATTGATTTGAAAGTCACATTACTTTTCTGGCTTCTTTTATTTTATTTTTGTTAATTACAGCTTGCTGTATCAAGTTTTCTTCTCTGGAGAGAGTGCCGGGCATCATCCCCTCCAAGGATGACTACAGATTGGAAGTGCGTGCGGCTATTCCCAATTCCTTCCGTCATATACTTAATTCACAACAACATTCAATTCGCTACACTGACGTATGTTGATACATCAACATATCAGATTATGGGTAATCTAAAGATTGTCACGACTGGGATATTATTCAGGTGCTGCCTTTGTTTAGTTCATGTATAATTTCAAGGAATTATAGGGTCCTGGTCATAAGAAAATGTAGTCTGCTGATCCAACGGATGCCCTGCACGCAGGGCCTATGATCAAGTGATCTCAAGATTCTCAGCTGTTGGACAATTGTGAACCTTATATTGATGGTCGAGAAAAAAGTAGAGTAACAGTTCTCATTCAAAGGGAAACAGGCTAGATATTGAAGGAGAGGATCTTCCAGTCTGTGGGAGTTCATGGGCATTCCCCATCCATGGTGGGCCCAATCGAACAACAGTTTGGATCAGTGAACCATGGGCCCACACGTAGGGGATGCTGCATATCAGTAAATTGACTTTTGCTAATGAGCAGTATCTTATGATTCCTCGTTTGACCTATCTAAAAGAGCTCAGTCTAGGTTTTCCATCTTTTAATTATTCTAACAGGTTTGCTGGTTCACGGTTAGCATTTATTCCCTTTGATGTTTTAGGCTGTTCTTGAGGAGAAAACTATCGAACCTCCAGTGGATGGCAATTGTTCTATTAGCTGTTGGAACAACCACAAGCCAGGTGATTATAAAAACTGCATATTGCATTTAGCCATGTGAGTTGGATTTTATTCTATGCTATTTTCATGATTTTGGGAGGGGGTTTGTTTCGTAAATTTAGCTATGGAAGGTTTTATTTATTTATTTATTTTTATAGTTATGGTCCTTGATAGAGTGAAATGGCAGAAAAGGATTCATGTAGCCGACCTCAATTAGCTGGGATAAAGCTCAGATGATGCTATGATGATGATTTTTTGTTTAGTAGATTATAGCTATTGTATATTTCCTGTACTATAAATGATGAGCAAGCATTGCCCTGTGAGTATCAGAAGATGTAATTGGAGAGGAGAGAAGATGGAAAATGATGGGGACATCTCGCGCACACGCATGCACCCCTTACGCATGTACGCAAGGAGGAGGGCCCCACCTTCGATCTGGATCGATGACGACATCCATGGAGGGCCTCATAGTTAGTGGACTGTGTTTTGGTTCCTTGGGGTGGACCCGATCATCATGTGGATCCCATCATTGGATCTCATTATCGTGACCCACTACCCTAGGTGACCTAGGACTTTGAGTTTTGCTTACTACCGTTATTAGGAACATTATGAACGATTTAAATTGCATTGATTAGTTGTTATTTTTGATTATTTCGTCTTTAAGTAATAGTGTGCGCACATGACGCGACTTTTGGGGTATAGGTTTTCCTTATAAATAGACAATCCCTTGTAGGGTTTTTTTTCATTGAAGATGATTAATAAAATTCTGCGTTTTCTTGCTTCTCTAATTCTCTGAGTTGTGGAAACCTAATTGGGTGCGAAACCCTCCCTTCTTCAAATGGCTAACTACCGTGGTGCGAAGCCACACCCATCTTAAATCACCCCCATCTCCTACCCTTCATACTCCTCATCTCCTACAACCATTTCCTCATCAAATCCACCCACGTTTGCAGCTAATCTTCCCCCTATAGCAGATTTTTAGAATTTGGCCCTGCAGGAGGGCTAAAACTTCGGCGGAGCACCGTATTTAAATCGATCATCCGTTTGGCCTGAAATTTGGAGGGAAGGTGGCCCATCCCTGGCCGACTAGGCCCTAGCTGGCCTATTCCAGATTCGTGGGCCCCACACACATGCGGACCGCCATCCACGCACGTGCCTCAGGCCGGTTTGCTGTCCACATGTGCGGGCTGATCACAGGTTCCCTCTCGTCTCTATTTCACTTCTCTTTCGCCTTGTTTCCATAACCCTAACGCTAGATCATCTCAAATCCCCAAGTTCTATTCCACTTTTGAAACCCTAGGTTTTCCCGAATTGAAACGTGAGAATCCTTTGGATTGGGAAATAATCCTTTTCATGTGTGGATGAATCTACTATCCTTTGAGCATTGTTTGGTCTATAACTTTTAATTGATTAAGCCCTAACATGTGTAGGCTTAGACCCTCGTAGATTCCCCTTGTTGAATGCTTGACTTTATGTGGGATGTGAAATTATTGTGATTGTTTCTAAATTATTATGATCTAAAGCCTGAAATCTTGCACATCATATCTAATTTTCATGTCCTGCATCAGAAAAGCTAATTAGTCAAGGAGAATTATGATTAAGTGAATAAATGAATAATACGAGTGAACCATGTATATCTTTTGACTTATATGTGAATGAGAATGGCAAGAATGCCCCCATATAAAAAATAAAATGACATTTAGGATATGTTTTGGTAGGGGATTGTATAAAATCAAGTTTAAGTGGAATCCTGATTTTGTTGGGCCCCATGCCTTCCACATTGGATTCACTGCACTAAAGCAGTTCCTTCCTCCTCATAAATGCAAGTATGGAAGTTCTAGAAAAAAAAATAAAAAATAAAAATGCCGCTAATTTCAATTACGCGGAGGGAACTACCATCTTATTATCGTGAACCCTACATGGGGGGCATGGGGCCAGCCAAAAATCAGGGTTAAACTTAATCCCGATTATATGGTACCTCTACCCAAATAGACCCTTGAGGAAATCCATCTAGTAGTGACGTGCCAACCATTGATTGCCTGGTTAAGATGCGAGGGTTCATGTCAGCTTGGCAGCCGGTCGTCAAACCTATGCCTAGCAAATCACTAGAATTCTTGGTTCTAATCTTGATCAAACAGGGAATTCCCTAGAAGCGATGCACTGCTATTTTTTAGTTCACTTACTGAGGATAGGGCCCTTAGGAACTGTTGCAGAAACAAGATTTCATTTAGACAACCTTGAATAGCTTGGAGTCGGTGATGGTCGTGGTTATGATGATGATGATTTGGATAAAACCTTTCCTCTATACTCCCAATAGAGTTTATGTCTTCATGGGATTAATGAAGCTTGAAGCGAAGTTGTTCATGTTGAACACTAGAGAGACCCTTGTGAAACTTTTCTGTAGAACTAACATAGATGAGACGACGTTCTGTCTTTTCGTACCTTCACAAATAAAATGATGATCAAGTTCGGAAATACTAATAGCAGAATCTGTCGAGGTTCTGTAGAAAGAAACCCATTAAACAATGGTTCCTTGAATATATCACAGAATCTCTATTGTAGCTGGAAGACGTGGCTCGTGAGATTATGGAGAAGAGCTTTGCTGAGCGCACTCACGTGTGCAATAAAGTTGTGTGTGGCACACATGTGTCAGCATGCCACATACGTTAGAGATCTAATCCATCCATCCACCGGGTTGGTCCGACCTTACATGTTTTCCCAAAAATAAAATCTGGTCCAATCAGCATTTGGGCCCAACATTGGAAACAGGTGGGTGGGTTAGGAAGCTTTAGCCAAGTTTTTCAGAGCCGTGCATTTGTTTTGCAAATTATGGCACACCTGACCAATAGATCAACCTGATTCTTGGGCTAGGGCATCAATATAGTGGTGCTATTCTGATGGATGGATTGGATCTCAGCCCTATACTGCCATGCTGGCACATGTGTGGTGTGTACACGAGCTTTATTGCCTACGCATGTTGGCTTAGCAAAAGCTCTATGGAGAAACTGGCATGCTTATTTCAAGATACAATTGGTACTAGGATGAGCAAAGGTAAGATGTTGCAATTTACCTACCATGCTGCGATAAGACAGGATCTGAGACTGGAGAGTGGACACAATCTGAACTGCTGCTGAACTTGGTTTTAATAATGGCATAAGTTTGGATCAATTTGCTATTTTTCATCCCAAAATTTTCCAACAGTTCCATGGCTTATCTGAGCCGCGACAAGTGCATCCCTTTGCTTTACATCTTAATTCAACCCCTAGAAAATAGAGTAGTTTGCCTAAATCTTTCATAGAGAATTCTCGACCTTGCTTTCAAGTAGCAAATTGCAAGGTCCTGATTCCTAGCCATACCAACGCTGTTGATGTGGAGAAGAATGAATAGAATGTGAGTATGAGTTTGTTGGATAATGTAAATGAGCGGGAAGAGAGATGGAATAGAAGAGTAGAAAGAGAGAGAAGAGAGAGGGGTGAAGGATAAGGTTCGCAGCCCTCCTCTCCTTCTTTTATATTATCAAATATTATCAAACTTTCATAATCATAGAAATCCCTTGATAACAAAAGCAAAAATCCCCTCTATGTCCTTGACCAAAATAACCCATGTAAGTGGGCCTATGTAGGCCTATATAGCATTCATTAACACTCCCCCTCAAGTTGGAGTATATATATTATCTATGCCAGTTTGGAATATAATGTGTAGCTTGAGTGGAATGAAGAGCCTTCGTGAACACAAACAAGTTGGTCCTGAGATCGAACATTTGGAGGAGAGATTTCACCACTGGAAACTTCTCACCTATGAGGTGATAGTTGACTTTGATGTGTTTAGTTCTTACGTGATAGACTCGATTGTTTGCGATGTGTGAAGCAGCCTGATTGTCACAAAATAACTGCATAGGTAGGTAGGTGCGTTGTAAATCCCATTTCTTACAACAAATTTTTGATCAACATCAACTCATAGGCGGTATGAGCCATTGCTCTATACTCTGCTTGGGCACTCAATCGGGGCCACCACACTCTACTTTTGCTCTTCCATTTGTGACTAGATGGGCATTTCGTCTTTTCAAAAAATACTTTATGGCGTTACTATTTCCAGTAGAGAGAGTAACCAAGGCTTATTTCGCACATATGCGGGAAATGGGAGCGGCGGTTAGCTGCAAAAAACTCTTAAATTAAAAATACTGGAATTCCTGAGAAGTAAAAAAGGCAACTCCTTTCTCCTATTTCTGCAAACTTAGCCCTGTTGGCCAGCTGCTGATGTCACCAACAAACCTGTCGCAAATCTTCTCCCTTGTTTGGGACTTCTCCTGCGACGGGTTTTCTGTTCTTTTAAGGACTGACATGGTGTACTCCATTGAGAGCATCATAAATGCACGCATCTTGGTATGTTTTGCAAATTATTGTCTTGACTCCCATTTCTTACTCATGCGAATGCTTGAATTGTAATTTGTAACTTCCCTGCAGTCATAATAATTGGAATGCCACTTTTCTCTGTATTGATGCAGGTGAAAGGTTGTGGAGAGGCTTCATGTGAGTCCCTCTTTTCAGCTCCAATGCAAGGCTACATGCTGGGAATTCTGTCTGCTTGTCTTTCCGCACTTGCTGGTGTTTATACAGAATTTCTTATGAAGAAGAACAATGACAGTCTATATTGGCAGAATGTACAATTATATACGTAGGTATCCTAACATGTAAAAAAGATAAATAAAAAAAATCCTTGCTGATACCTTAGCCAAAGGTGTTGGCCAAAAAAATCCCTCTCCCTTGAAGTATTTCATGTTTCTGGATTTATTTCTTTTCTTTTCTTTCTTTTTTGGTCTTATAAAAAGGATATTTTTATTTTATTTTTCTCATATTTACTTCTTTTGCAGGTTTGGTGCAATCTTCAATATGGCAAGGCTTCTGTTGGATGATTTCAGGGGTGGATTTGAAAAGGGACCTTGGTGGCAGCGCCTTTTTAATGGTTACAACATGACAACATGGATGGTTGTACTGAACTTGGGATCTACTGGGTTACTAGTGTCATGGTTGATGAAATACGCTGACAATATTGTGAAGGTATCCACATCCTTTGTTCTGCGATTATAATATATGAGTTGAATGTCTCATTTTATTATGTTCTGACACATGCATGTCTGTAGAAGGGTTGTTCCATTTTTTCTAGAGGGTGTCTGTCTGCTGTTTTTCTTCTGTATGCTAATCATCTCCTTGGGTCTCATGCATTATTTTTATTTTCATTTAATTTACATTCACTTGGTAAAAGTAAAAAATTCCTGCCAGCCTCTCTTCTTTTTCAGAGTTGTAGAGCCGGGTTGTTTTCTTTTTGTGGGGGACTCTCCTCTTTCTCAGAATTGTAGAGCCAGGTTATATTCTTTTTGCGCTTTTCATGCTTCTCGAATAAAAATTCCAGTTCTCTCTCAAAAAATCTCTAAAAACAAAAAGACAAAAAAAAGAAAAAAGAAAAAGAAAGACACTAATCCTCCATTTTATGGCAACAGCAACCACTCTGTAGGAGCATGCATTACAAAAGTATGGGTATGCATATTGAGTATGGGAAGGATCGTGTTTGCTAGATCCTTTAAATTCAAATTCTTAGGATATGGGTCTGCCTAGGACTGGTTACCAGTGAGCTGGGTGTCCTTCCTGACCAGCTTTGGACCAGGCTTGGGGCTGTTAGCTTGGCCCTGGCATGTATGGCCGATCAATTTTCGGGCCAAGCTCGGGTTCAGGTCATTTAGCCTGACCCAGCTTACGCTGGCTACCTGTGGTCCTGTGTACACGTGTTCTATTCTATGTATTTGTTGTTCCAATCATTGGTTAAATAACACATGCATCTTGCATGTAGAGCTTGGTTTTCATTTTTCTAGACGTCTATTTATTTTTGCACGTGTGGGACACCTGATTTATTTGTATGTGGGTTTGGAGTGGGCTTGGGCTTGGCATGTATGGTCCAATTTTTGGGCTGAGCTTGGTCTTAACTCATTGCAGACTGATTCTGCCTGCCCATCTTCATTTGTACATGTTCTATTCTACATACATGATGTTCCAATTATCAGTTAGGCAACACATGCATCTTGCATGCAGATCTTGGTATTCATTTTTCTAGATGTCTATTTATTTGTGCGTGTGCGGGCCACCTGATTTATTTGTATGTGGCATTGGACTGACTGGGCTTGGGCTTGGGCTTATTAGCTTGGCCCATGGGCGAGGTTTGGGCCTGGCATATATGACCCGATCAATTTTCAGGCTGAGCTTGGTCTTAAGTTGCTGACTTCTTGTGAGTTCTATTCTACATACATGCTATTCCCTGTTCCAATCATCAGTTAGGAAACACATGCATCTTGCATTTCAAGATTAATGCTCGCCTAGTCTTGCACCCAAGTTCCTCTTACCCACTGTTAGACCCTAATTCTTCCTCCTTACCGGTTGCTTTGTGCGACTGAGGTTCAAAGTGCCAAGTTCCTCCTTGATATGACATGCTATTGTTCTTCCTAAAGGTTCTTTCTCCAATCCTTGACGTTGCTGAAGATGCAAGGTGGGTATCTATGACTATATATGATAGCCTGCTCACTAGATTTAACGATGCCAACATTTCCTTTTCGGATTAATACTTCTCTATGACTTAGTTCCAATTAGGCCAATATTCAAGTTGCATATCATACCCTACTAGGAAAATTTTCCACATTGTTTTGGCGATGCTTCTGTTTTGGTTTGGAAATAATTGATTACTAACCGGTATGTCTTATGCATGAACCTTATGTTGGACATATGGCCCCAAAAGCTTAGTGCATGTTGATCCCCACAAGTATGGGTGACCTATATTAGAGGAGCATTCTCCTTTGGTTCCTTTTTGATGTGTGAGTTCTTTTCCAATAGGAAAGAAACACTATATTGGAGGTAGGGCTGTAAACAGGTCGGATATTGCAATATCCATATCTGATATCCAACTTGAATATCTGATACGGATGTGAATTCGGATATTATCGAAGGAGGTTGGATATGAGTCAGATATGGGTGGTATCCAAAGTAATAAGATATAAGTTGGATAAAGGTAATAGATATACGATTAATATCTAATTAAAAAACTAAAACAATAAGTTGAATACCTAATTAAATTAGCAAAAATACATAAAGCTTGAAAAAAAATTATTTTCAGCATTGAAGAATACCTAATAAACTAGTAAAAAAAAATTCCAAAAGATAATTACCTAATATCAAGCTATAAATCGTAGAGCATTTCAATAAAAACTTTACTGACTTATGGCAAAAGATGAAGTCAATCATCAGCACTAGTCACCATATCAACCTCACCATCCATGTTAAGTTCAGTGTAGTCAACATTGTGCAATTTACAAAAATGCCGTTGGGTAATCAGGTAAACGGAAATATCCATATCCAAGCTGCTTAGAAGTCCGGTAATTGGGTAAATTTTTTTGAATTGGGTAAAAATCCCGTTTCCTAATCCAATTTTGTCAGGTTGGGTATGTTGGGTAATCGGATACATGGGTATCCACTGCCTGTGCTACTTAGAGGAAACCAAACTAGGGTTTTTTGTCCTCTTGCTCTATGTGAGGGGTGTACCTTAGATGTGCCCTGTCAAGCTACCCTTCTCTGTCTTTATGAGAACTAGCGTATTGATCACTAGAATGCTCATGACAATATAGCCCATGTAGGCAGTAAGATCTGAGGGCTAATATTATCATACTCAAACCTAGTGGCTGTGGATCCTGGATATCACTATTTGGAATCTCAACTCAACTTCATGGTCCAATTCAAGACAATTTTATTGTACTTGCTCACCATTCTTGATCCATGAAAGGAACTCTTTCTGATTGTTGATTTGCAGTGGTTTCAAAGCACCTAGCGTGTATGGATTTTCTGGTAATGGTTGGATTCATGAGATTGGATGCATTAGGGAAGATTTTGAAATCTCTGGTGCAGGCTGTTTGGATTGTGATAGTAACGTGCATGGGCTGCTGCAAAGAAGTCGTGAAACACCAACCATGATCTATATGAGATAATTGGGCAACACAATCCGGTGAGACTCTCAGCAACAGATTGGAGAATACCCCAGTAATGAAAGGCCTGCAATTGTCTCAACTGGGTCCAATTGGTTGAGGCTGGATTGCTTGTGGGTTGAGTGGGGTCTAATGTGTGGAAGGGCTGAGAATTTGCACCCTTGGGAGAAGTAGGGGAGTGGAAGATGGAAGGCTGAGCTGTGATTGAATTGGATTTGTCATGAGGCTTAAATATGGGTCTGGTGGTTGGGTGAACTGGCTATGTAGATGAGTAGGGGTTACTTGGTTATACTGGGAATATTGATATTTGAAGTATGGATGGCCGAGTAAACTGGTTGAACTGGTGCTCGGTGGGTTATTAAGGAGAGAGGATGGCTGCAGATAAGGCGTAGGAAGGAAAATGTTGGCGCACCTTGTACTAGGTACCTACTGGCAATGTTGTCAAATGGCATAACTTTTTTTTTTTTTTTTTTTCCTGAAAAAATAAAAAAATGGAAAAAAAAATAAAAAAATGGAAAGTATGTGATCGCATAATTGCATGTGTGATCACTTTATGCAACATGAGACCGCATACTATCCATATGGCATATGTGACCATCACATATGCTACATGGATTGCATTATGCGATTATGCAATCGCATAATTGATTGTGATCGCTTTTGACAACATTGCCTACCAGTGTTACGTCCTCAAACGCGGGGGAAATTACTTAACATGCATAAAATCAACAGTGTCCATCACGTACACCACCCCTACTTTGGCCTTGATCCGAAAAATTATGCTGATTCAACACTCAGGTGGGCCAACCCATAAAAATTATACCTAGAACCTCTAAATTCACGTGATATGCCCCCCTTCCGAGTTTCAAAATATTTGGGTAATTCTTTCATTCTATTGAGGTGCGTTAGATGAGTGGATTGGATGGCTTATAAACACCACTGTGGGCCCTACACAAAACTAATGGTGGGATTTCCATCCTAACTGTTTCCTATGTTGTGGCGTACCTGAGTTCGGATTATCAATATTTTTTGGGTTCAATTGTTATCATGAAACAGTGTACCAGATAGACAGGTGGATCTCATCATGATTCTTATAGAAATCAGTGGGTTTATAAAATTTGTGAACCACTTGCAGAGCATGATGGTAATTTGATGGACGGGCTGAAGGGACTGAATGTGGCAGGTTTGTAGATGTAGGCGATTATTTATTTATTTATTTTAAAGGGCTAGCTGGCTCAAGTTTTGAAAGGTGAGGATGTCTTTAATGGAAGGTTGCGCGGCTTGTTGATTTGAGAAGGGTATAAGCATGGTTTAAAACTCGGATGAGTCCAAAACCACTTGTCCAAGTTGACTCGGAATTGGTACTACCTGATCTGGTTCGACACCAAGAGTCGGTCTCCCTCTCCCGAGTCACCCCCGATACACCCCCTCACTCGAGCGAGTTGCAACTTGACTCGATACGGAATGTGTTGATCCAAGTCCATTGAGTCTAAAAACCATGGGTATAAGGTCTGGACTCTCGAGAGCTACTATAGTATCGCAATGTTGAAAACGTAAGGGGCTGGTTGGATTAAGATGCTGGTGTTGTGTTTAGAGCATTGAGGTGATGAATGATGATGGTAGTGCAGTGTCTAATAAAAACAATTTCTTGTTGGTCATGGCAACTATTGAGACAACTAGGGGTGGACGGTCTTGATCTTTTCTGCATAATTACTGTTAATTAAAATGAGATCTCATTTTTCAGCCTCTACCAATGAGGATTATGAAAACAGGGTCTTAGCATTCACAATGAGGATTTGGCCCAAATTACTTTTGAGTTGGACATGAATCAAACTCAACTGCAATTTGAGTGCTAATTATAAATTCTAAGAAGCATCATGAAACAAACTTAATGTTTGTGATTCAATTCACTTGTGCATCCAAACAGACCCTTATGTATGTGTTCTTTTGGTGCTTATACTGAAACCTTCGATCTTGATGCATGATATGAATGGAACTCTTCGTAAAACAATTGATATTTTGCCTTATGAAGGTGTATTCAACCTCAATGGCGATGCTGCTAACGATGGTTATGTCAGTTTATCTCTTCAATTTCAAGCCAACCGTTCAGGTAAGTTTGCTGCATGCTAGCCGATATTAATTCAAGAGAAATTATTGGGTTCTGACCTGTACTGAATTTATAGTTTGTTATATATGGCTCAGGAATCTGTACATGTGGTGCCTATGGCTCAGTAATCCAAACGGTTGATCTGATGATACCTGCCATTGATTTATTTGCCCCAAACCCCCCAGATTGAAAGAAAACAGCAATGCCCTCATTCAACAGAAAAGATCGAACAGTTTGATCTTCGAGTCTGGGAGAATTTTGGGATTACATGATGGGCTCATCAGATCAACTATCTAGATCACCTAACCATGAGCCCCATTTGCTGAGGGCTCAGGACCTGAAAATTCCTTGAGAAAAACATTGATACTCTGGCAGCCTGTGACTGTCCATAAGCATGCACACTGCCACTTTCCATGCAGGAGATACGCAACCCAAACCAAGTGACTGTTTAAATCATGGGTCCCACTTTAGATCCATTAATTCCCTATAATAAGATTGATCAGATGATCTTGATCTTGATTTGAGTTGGTTGTTGAATTTGGGCCATTGAGTATTGTCATTTTGACCATCCGTTAACGGCTGATCATCTGTTCAATGTATTTTAAGGAACATGGCCCATGATATGGAATTAAGGTTTGGGTACATGTCTGCCATGTTCACAGCTGTGTGCAGATAGTCATACTCCAACGGCAGACTGCTGATTCATCTTTACAAATATCAACTACTGTCTTTTACTTCTTTTCTACTGCAGTAACTGATTTTTTTTTTTTTTTTTCCCCTTCTATGTTTATATGCAGCTCTTCTTGGGTATCATCATCTGCATGATGTCTCTACACATGTATTTTGCCCCTTCTAACATGCTTGTAGATTTGCCTGTTACTTCGAAAGCAATCCCTGAGACAATGAAAGAAGCTGATGACATCGAACGAAGGACAGTTTCCTCCTGATCTGTGTCGACGGTAATTTCTAAATGAAAGTTTTTTGGCAACCCAATCTGGATTTCATTTATGCCCTCGTTTTGAGCTCCACGCATGCGAGACCTGAGCATTGCCTGACCCGAAAATGTGGTTTGATTCCACTCATCAGGTGCACAAGACGGGATGAGAAAATGAGAATTCTGGAGTGATACTGGTAGCACCATAAGCTTATGCGTGGTATGGTGCAGATATGGGGCCTACGTGATATATGAAGTCCATCTTACCCATCCATCAGACACGTCACCTCATATTACCATCAGATGTTAAAAAGCACTCTAATCCAACACTCAAAGGGCCATAACATGGGCTACAGTATGAGAGGGAATCCAACACCCTGAATTTTGACCTGGACCTTCATCCAGGGCAGATGAATGGTCTGAATGACCTGGATTTCATACACAACATGATGGGGTCCCCCAGTCAAATCAAGTGCGGATGTTCCTTCACAACTTGTTATGGCGTGGCTCACGTGAAGCTGCCCGATTTTGGGCCTTGTGTGTAACATGTGCTGACACATGCGATGGATGGGTGAGATTTTATGTATGCATCATGTGGGCCCCACACCGGGCTGGTACCATTGGAGCGGTCCCCTTGAGAAAAATTGACTGCTAGGAAAAGGGACAAAAAGGATCAAGGGTCTGTATTTAAGGTAATAAGGTGGCCCATGTGATGAGTTGGCATTAACTTTTGGGGCAGGGCATGATCAAGGTCCCCATGCATGTGTGCTGCATCAACATGTGCTGCTATTTACATCTCCAATCTCTCATACCAACCGCCCCATTGTCTAACTTCAGTGTCCTGATGTGCCTGTTACATACAAGCGAGTGCAACATTGGGTGATCCGCACCGTTGATATGATGAGAGCAGCATGGACTGGCATGCCCAAAAGATCATGTAGATTGGAAAATGATAAGCCTTCAGTTGTGGGCCTACAAGAAACAGTTGGGAAAACAAGCAGCCATTTTATGAAAAAAAATGGAAAGATTTGATGGGTAGCATTGTCACTATGTGGGCAATTTTCTGGCCATTGCTCATCTACGTTGGGCCTCACTAGATGAACTGTTTGGATCGATCGCCGAACAGCTAGCCCCTCTTGTATGGATTGGATGCTTCAGGACGCTTAATGTTGAGATGCATTAGAACCCAATTAACTTCCCTTAAATAAGCATGTTTAAACCTGGTCTTACATCTTGTATGCATGGCATCGACCCCTTCCAGAACCATGAAAGTGAGGTACCCTGCAAATCAGGCCTATCCAACAATCATGTGGGCCATGACATGAATTTCGAGATTTTTAGGTGGTTGTCATTGTTTTCTATGGTGTGGCCCACCTGATGATTGTATAGGCTTGATATTTTGGAATTTCCATCATCATAGTGGAGCTTCCTTGATAGATAGATTGGTTCGCATGAAGATGACATGGTGGGCCACACCATAGGAAATTGGACAATAATCCAATGACCTCTAATTAATGTGGTTGCTCACATGATGGTTAGATGGGCCTGATTTTTTAGGTATCTCAATTTCATGTAGGGGGTGACCCTCTGTATGGGTTGGATCCAAGAAAACATAACGGTCCCCGCCTTCAACAGTCGCAAAGATTCCAGCCTGTCAGTGTATATTATATTGTCCTGGTCCAGCCCGAGCCCAACCCAGCTCGATTAGCATCGGAGCTTTGACTTTAAAAATAGATATATGTTCATATCATAATACATAAAAGAGAGGAGCTCCAGTCCTCTCAGAACACTTTGTTATGGTGCTCGCAGTTGCATTGGGACATCTAAACAGTCAAATTTGATTAATCTGGACCGTCAATTAGGTCCATCACACATTTCACAGGATACCATGCAAATATCACAATGATCTAATCATCATAACCATCTGATCAATGGTCTCCAATATGGACAGTCAAGATCATTTACATAAAAATAGGCTATTGATACTTCCTATCATGAATTTCTTATGATTCTAAAGAACCACGTCTGCTGGGCAATCCTAACCATCTACGAAAAAAAAAAAGAATCTACGGTCCAATCAGTCTTATTTTTGCATTGTAGCCCTTGAATTGAAACTGTCTCCCAATGGTTAACCATGGAGTGATGCTTTAGAACCCCTGTATGTCAGTCACCCAATGGCCTGTGATGGCTCACACCTGATCAACCTAGTAACGTATTTAGTTATTTGGTCAACCCAAGACACCAAACCAACGGTCAATATCGGAGATGGGAATAGTGTAAGACACCATGCTGCATAAGCGAACAGTGCTGACCTGGCAAAAAGAAGGGTCTCATATCTCTCAATCTATAGATCAAGTGGTTAATGTTTATCAGATTTATGTTGCCCCCAAGAAATGTGTGCTGGACGTAATGAACGGTGTAGATCAATGGATGGGATGCTGTAAGTGTCCACAGATGCAACTAGGATCATTGAACACTTCTCATGATACAATGGGAGGGTGCCAGGAGATAGTGCCGTACCAAATCTGAGGGAGATCCAAAAGTTAAGTAGGGCCACACCCCAAGAAATGAGAAATGATCTAGTAGTGGGCTCAGTGCATGGAAATCTTAGCCATCTGATTTAGCCCGTCCAGTTCGGAAATCACACTTGCCCAATGATCTTAGCCATTGGATTTAGCCCGTGCAATTCTGACTACTCATTATTTAATTTTAAGCCTGCCCAGCACATGAACGGTTAATAGCTCAATCTGTGTGATTATTCCCCATCGACGTCAATGCCATCACTGGACGGTTCAGATTGAAATACATGTATTTCACATGCACAGCGGATGTGTCACCGCCATTGAAAAGTGACTAGGACTGATGGAACCATAGGCATCTCTTATGCATGAGCTAAGAACGAAAGTGCAAGCGCAGCTCAGCTAATGAGATAAGGAATGGCCTACCATTCAAGCAATCAAGCAATCTCACGCATAATCCGGACCGTTCGTTAGACCAATCCTGCCCCAATTAGTTATATTGGACCCACAATTCATGACCCAGCTAGTGTCTCTATAACTCAGTCCGAACCCATCTGACTTGAAGGACCTTATTGAGTATTGAAAGCTGTACACGAGTCGAACTTAGTCGAGCTTGGCGCATCTCGGCCAGTAGCTAACCCCAGCTTGAACTCGACTTGGCTTGGTCCTCGAGCTTGATTAGCTAGCTCGGCTCGGTTCGGTCAGTAGCTCGGGCCAGTTCAAGCTAAGCTCAAGCTTCTGCGACATTTTCTCAAACACGGAGTGTACCTTCAATTTCTCACGTAATGCAAAACAGTAACAACGCTTTACAGGTATTTGATCAAACATTATGAGGAGAATGTATGCACCCGAAACAACACTTCGTTGAGTCATTTTATCAAACACTTGACGAGCAGCATCAATATCAACATAACCTAGTCACCCAGCGGATTCCACCTGAGTCGATTTGAGTTGAGGTGTGATCCGAGTCTATTCAAGTTGAGGTTTGATCCGAGTCAAACTCGAGTTTGACCCGGGCGAGCTCAAACTCGGCTTGAATTTTCTCGAGCTCCAGAAACCAACTCAACTTGGTCTGAATCTAATTTCGAGGTGAGTTGAGCTCTTCTCGAACTTTTCCGAATCAAGTCGAGCAAACCGACCGAGCTAACTCGACTCGTGTACAATGATCTAGTAGCTGAGTGCATTGGAACCTTACCATGCACATAATTACATTTGACATCACCCATCTGAGCCGTCCATTAGGTTCAGTCCACTGTCGTTTAAAAAACCATACTAATCAGATGATCCAAACCGTCCAGTCATAACTTGATGGACACGATTGTTCATGAAAGACAGGTGGGGTCACAAATGTTTACGATCATTTGATTGCAGTAGTTTTTGCACAACAATAAAAGAAGATTTGGACTTAAATATAAAGAACGTACCAGAGTAACTTTCACGTGGCATATGCATAATTCAAAATTGGACTGTCCAGATAGAGGGCCCCACCATAGATGGTCCAAGAAATTAAACCGTCCAGATAGAGGGCCCCACCTTAGATGGTTCCCTGAATCAACAAATACCAACGTCTGATTAGCCCATTAGGTGACATTTAATGGACGGTGTTCGTGAAAATATAATAGTGGGTTCCATGATTTGGACGGTTATTGTGTTACAAATATGCCACGTGTGCAAATTTAAGTGCATGTGTATCATCCATCATACCGTAGACGTGGGTCACTGTGACACCCACGTTAGGCTGGCCCCACATGACTCGATTGACAAGGCTTACATACAGAGCAATGCATCTTTCTTTCCAACTTTAAAAATACTTTCTTCCTTACCTAGTTACGCATATTTATAAAGAGGCTTTTGGAAGCTTGATGGAACCTAAAACCATTTTTATTAAAGAGAAGGGAAAAAGATAGAGGAAACTTAGAAAGCTAGAGAAGTAGGAAGAGAGAGAGAGAGAGAGAGAGAGAGAGAGAGAGAGAGAGATTAGGAAAGTGGGAGGTGGGGAGGTGGGCCCCACTCTATCAGATTCCATTGCAATGATCTGCTCTTTCATCAGGTTTGCTTCGAGCGGAAATCTCCTATTACAACTTCTCCATTACTATTATTTCATCAGGTGTCCTTGAATCATCATTGATGGTGTGAGATGAAACCACTAGATTTAACAACTTATGTCATCATCTCAATCAGTTCAGGCCATTTAAGATGTTATACAAGTTGTAATTTATATAAAAAATAAATTTACAAGGCTTTATTAGTAAATAATGGTCCGATCTTAATCATTCGATAAAACACTATTAAACCTGTAATTTGAATCCACACCCATGAATAATCAAAGCATCATCCACTTATGGTGCTTTGTTGCCATATGGTTTTTCAGTCTCTACATTCATGACCTGTAATCTGCCTTATTTATGTGCATGGTGGTTAAGTGGTGGACCATCAGATCTAAACTAGATTATTATTAAGTGTGATTGAAACAGTTTTATTAGTTAAAATAAAACTTCAACGATTGAAAACTTTCGCAAAACCTTTTAAATGCTGGGTTTGATGAAAAAACCACTTGATTAGTTTTTGACTTGTTAGATTTCTGCCAAAAAACTTTCTGAGAAAATCAAAGAATCCTTTCTTAGCCCATGTAAGAATTAATAAATCGTAACAAATACACCAAACCACACCTACTTTTATTGACCACGCGGTAACTTGTAAAAAGAGTGTACATATAATCAATATCTCAATACTTATAAATCTTCGGGTTTAAGAATTAATTAAGTTCCAATGGAACATCAATTCTGATCATAGTCCAAGTAAATTGGCCTTTATACTAGTGATTTAATCTCGATCCACCGATACGAGTACCTAAAAGGTCTAACAAGATCCCATATTTATAACACTCGCATTCTCATTTGGAGTAGGGCGAATGCATACTAACATGGTGGAGACTTACTTTCCTAACTCATGTTAATTCCCTTACATAAGATGATCATACCTTTCATCATACGATGACCACGTGTTTATTTTAAAAGTTGTGATGGTCATGGTATATAGGGGATCATAACTCTCCCTTGGTCAATGACTATTGTATCTAATTTCAAGTTTTCAAAGGCAACCAAATGAATCACTCTTCCACTTAACCCATGTCTATGTATGTTTAAGGTAACACCACATATTAACTAAGGCATAATAATATGTCCATCTAGGACACTTGATCATCATGATCTAGGGTAGATGACGGTTGGATAGGGTCAAGATGGGTCGACAATAGAAGCTGTGGACAGTGCTAGTGATAGGGCATATGGGTAGAAGGGTGAAGGCTGAGGTGCCAGAGATGATGTAGCTGTAACCTGCGATAGTTGGTGATGTACTAATGACTATGATGGTGTGAGCATATGATGGGCTGCATCATTTGGAAACTTGGTTATATTTTATTGAGATGATAACTATCGTGTGTGTGTGTAGGAATGATTATTGGGCACTTTCTTAAGTGACCACCTGTGTGCACCTTTGCACACGTATCATGGGCACATAATCTGAATGGTCCACGTGATGTGGCACCCCTTAAACCTTATGGCCTCAATTTTCAGCATAATTCAAAACTCTAATGGGCCATAGCAAAGAGAAATGCAAATCAAGGGAGAAAACTGTTTCCTTTTACCATGGCTCACTAGAGTTTTGTATTAGGCTAAAAGTTGAGCTAGTGAGGGGTGCCGCATGACGTGGACTGTTCAGATTCTGTGTCCATGATACGTGTGCGAAAGTGTGCATGGGTGCTCATGTTAGAAGATGTGCAGGTGAGCAATCCTCTCTCTCTCTCTCTCTCTCTCTCTCTATATATATATATATATATATATATACATACACACACACACACACACACACACACACACACACACACACTTACTGCTTCTCACGAGAGATCATGAGCACTTTTTGAACGGTCCATGTGATGCGCTACCTGCAGCTCAATCCAAAAACTCTAGTAGGTTATGGAAAAAGTAAACAATTACCTCCCTTGATTTGCTTCTCACGAGTTTTGGATCAGGCTGAAAGTTGGGCCTTGGGGTTTTATAGAGTGCCACATTACATGAACTGTTTGGATTTTGCACCCATGACATGTGTGCACCCAATGGATTACTTTCAATATATAAGAAGGCCCCGAGTTGGACCACAATTTAAACTTCACCCAATGAATTACTTCCAACCCTAACTTGTGACATCCAATCCTCCTAATAGGTTGGCCCTACGACAAGGTTCACCTAGTACAAAAATGAGCCTTATCTAATCATCAAATGAGCCCCACTATAGAAAATAATGTATAGCCATGAATAAAGAAGAAAATATAAGTGTGGTCCACTTGGTCAATGGATGGGGCTGATCATTACATGAATTACTGTTCCTCATGTTGGGGTGTCAATCTTTTGAATGGGTTGGATGTCTCGTGCACATAGCAGGTTAGAAGTTATCCGATGAATGGTCTGTAACATGTGGTCCAACTGGCTGGACTTGAGACCTTTTCTCTCCACGCATGCACATGGGAAGCTTCACATGAGGTCGAGCTCTGTGGCCTCACCTTGATGTGTGAGGGACATCTATCCCATCTGTCACTACCCATAAATTGAATACAGAGTGTGCGCCCTCAAACTCGAGTTATGGTACATGACTTGTACACTTACACTAAAATCATGTATTCATACGGTTTTTGAAGGCACAAAATTATATGTATTCTAAGTTTATAATTGCATACATTTAGCAAGACATTTCACATTCATTTCAATCCTATACATATATCAACCATTAAGAGAATTCATAAGCATTCGGTTCACATGTTTATAATATTCACAAAACTAATCATTGTATTATAGCCCATCCATTTGGGGCTTTATTAAAATATCGATTAAAAAAATACATTAAATTAAAATATTAAGTAATAAATATATTAAATCATTCAAAAATTCCAGCCACTTGGCTAAAATCAATTCAGAAATATAACTAAAGAAATAACATAAGTATCAACTTAATATGCTAGTTATTTAACATATTCAATTCTTCTTTTTTAAGATAGAGCCACTATTCTTATGGATCATTAAATTAAAATATTGACTAACAAATATATTAAATCATTCAAAAATTCTAGCTACTTGACTAAAATCAATTTAGAAATATAACGAAAAAAATAACATAAGTATCAACTTATCTTTCCATGTAGTGTTTTAAAATTTTCTTATTTATTATTATTATTTTTTTATGGAACTTATTTTTTCTATTTCTTTTATTTTAAATAATCCATTAACCATATGGAACAAATTTACAAGAAACCGAGAGTTGCGGTGGCAAAAGTTGATCATTCGATCTCTTTTTCAACCAAGAATATTTCTACCAACTCAGTTGTTGACTTTTTTTTCTTTTTTCTTAAATAAAAATTTAATTTTTTTAATTAGTAATCGCAATTATAAATGTACGGAAATTTATGGTTGTTACACCATCCATCAATGCACCCTTCCATGGTTGGCCATGTGCATAAAAACAGGCTAATCCATGACTTAGGTGGGCTAAACCACATACCACTATGATGATTATGCTAATCTACTCTGGCCATGCTTGTCTACTCTGACAATAAATTGTCTTCCTTACTTTGATGATTACATTACAAATCCCTGAATTGGTCCAACATTTTAGCTCTAACGTTATGACAATTATCAAATTGCCATTGTAGCTGCACATAAATCAAGATGCTTATGCTCTGCCGGAGTGTTAAATAACTCATTCTTATGTTTTCCAAGGTGTGAGTCACGTTGGAAAGGTATTAAATAGCTCATCCGTATGTTTTCCAAGGTGTGAATCACGTTGGAAAGGTTCATATTCCATTCATTAGGTGGGAGCCATCATTTACATACTCTAGCCCAAAATCAAGATCAGGCCACTGTCAAACTGCCATTGTTCAAAATTAGGTTGATGGCATCATTGGGTGGGCCATTCATGTTCAAGAAATATGATAATTAAAAAAAAAGTGGATTAAATTCAACTCACACATGCAGCCAGCCATTTGGGTTTAGATTAACAAAAGGTATTAGTTCCACTATTAAAAGTCAAAGGGAAAGAAGCTGCTAATGAGACTCTGCATGTTGGGGATGGATTGGGTACTGCCCTCCCTCACATAGACTGACCTCCCTCTGTGATGTAGGACGTGACACAAATGCATTTTTAGCATGATTGGACTAAAAGAAGGTTGAACAGAAGCGAAAATAGTATGTCAAATCTGGGTGTAGTCCTACGTAGGGCATGGCGTAATTGGGCCACAGGCGTGTCCCGTTTGAAGAAATCATTCTGGATATGAAGAAATTGTGTTGGAAGTGTGGATCGTAAATCGATTGTAACTTTTGATCTAGACATCGTCACGAAACACATGACTTATTAATCTTTATTTAACAATGCTTTGGGGTTCAAATGGCCTGCTCTACCAGCTGAATTCACCTGTTTTAGCAGAAAACACACCCCCGATTCAACAGTGCGATTTCTAGAAAATTTTACTATTTTTAAAATTTTCTATTTTCATTGTTTTTTGAGCTTATGGAATTTACAATTTTTAGAAGTTGCTTATAATTAGGCTGAGAATATTTTGATAAGATTTATTTAAGCTTTTTATTTTAACAAATTGGGCTTTAGAAGAGTTTTGCTAGATTTAGTATATTAGGTTTCAGAAAAAAATTGCTATTTTGGGTAATTTCGAATCAAGGTTTTATTTTTTCTTTATTAATGATGTGATGGAGAAATCATACACAGTAGACGTTATTCAATAAAAATATTTGAGTTCTCTCTCTCGTCATGTGGATTCAAGAAACTATCTTGTACATTCAAGGTTTAAATCACTTGAGGAAGATGGTGATCTTTCTCATATTTGTTTTCCACTCTTCCTGTGTCACTATGCTCTTGACGTAGTGAGATTTGATTGAACAGCATACTATCGTCAGAGATGGGGTTGGTCAAGACCAAAGAACTTCAAATTAGCATGCTTTGTGTGGGCTCTATGTCTAATCACAACGTACCATCTAATTAAATCCCACCACATCAGGTGCGGAGGGAGCTTGGTCCCAGCAAGGGCAATACCCAATCTGCATCCACACATCTGGACACTTCATCCACACATGCCAACATAGTGTACATGATAGCCCATACCCAAAAATCTGTCCAAACCTCTCATTAGGTGGGTGGGACACACGTGACAAAACGCAATATGGATGCTGGCAATGTGACTGTCTGATCAAAGGCCCACATTAAATTAACACTCCACAGAGGCACTTGAACCCATGACCTTAATGTTCAAAGGCACTCTGCTTACCACTGAGCCATTGGTTGGAACCAAATGATGCACATCTCTTATTAACATTGTCATAAACATTTTTTTTTAAAAAAATCATAATAGAGAAAATATAGCTAGGCATCTCGTTTTAACTCTTACCTCCGATGATTATCAACAAGTTTTAAAGAGAAATTATATTAGAGTTTGAGGAAGATGAAGAGAGATTTTATATTAGTGTTCAAGGAAGATTACGAGAGTTGGATAAGTCAGACCCAAGTATTACTAAAAACTAAGCATTAGTTGATTGCTTAGGAAGGGTTTTAAATTAATTATAAAGGCCATTGGGTAATTTTGAGGGAGTTGTGCTTTCTTTCATTGCTTATACAACTCTCCTCGTCTTCCTCGGAGTCTATGGATCAATTGTTGATACATAGACTCCGAGGAAGACGAGGAGAGTTGGATAAGACAGGTTCATGGTGGTAAAGATCTTCATGCAATTAGTTTGGAGGATTATTAAAACTATGCATTACTCAAGGGCTTATTACAAGTTTTAAACTTATAGAAACATTTAGGTAATTTGGAAGTTGGTTCCTTCATCACTTATTTTTTTAGATCGATGACATTTAATACTCTAGAGGAGTGTGATTGTTGATACATGGGCATGGAGTAATTGCACTCTTGGCATACAAGTTTAATTATACTATTCAAATTACTATATCCATAATTTGATGGACCATATGCTAAAACATTGATCATCTAAATAGACGGTTGTTGGGAAGTTCAGGAAAAGTATCATTTTTTTTAAAAAATAAAAAATCTGAAATTACTAAACATTTGTCCACTAATCAGATGTTTGGATTTTTCAGACATTATGAATTTTGAATTATGACCCATTTGCAAGAGGGATGCAGATTCGGTACTACCCTCGCCAGTCCCAAGTTCGACATAGGCTGGAGCTTGAGGGGCCACCATGATGTATGGGTTTTATCCCCACCGTCCATCCATTTTTCCATATCATTTTAAGCCATCAGCCCAAAAATGAAGCAGATCCATACAGTGCTCTTATAGCACCATAAGCTATAGTGCTCCTACTTGCATTGGGACACATACAACCTAATCTACTGATCTAGACTGTTCATTAGGTCCAAGTCACATTTCATGGGCAACCATGAAAATATTTTACTAATCTAACAAATATTAATCATTTTATCAATGGCCTTAAATATGGATGGTCAAGATCATTTACACAAAAAAAATGTATATAAACAATAATTCAATCCATCTAGTTGTTGGGGACCATCATGAATAGCTTATGACTCAAAAAGAAATTATTATTGCACAACCATCCCATCAAATCGCTTATATTAAAAAAGGATGGCTACAGAAAACAAGGCCAAATCAAGGATGGATTGGATCATCGGATGACTGTGATTTTTGCATGGTAGCCCATGAAATGTGCTCTGCAGATCGGTCAGTTGGACTGTTCAACTGAACTGATTTAACTAAGAGAACTATAACTTATGCTCTAATCTCTCTCAAGCATTTCTCAAACTCTTAGATAAGAATATTAAAACCCTTTAATCATCTAATTGTTTTATTTCAAATATGAATCTTCTTCACAATAATAGTTTCATGAGCCATTGATCAGAAGTCTTAGATCTTCCGATCTTAAGAGTTTCATGTTCACCGCCATGAAAACTATATATCATCAGCTCAATGGATTAAAATAATAAAAAATGACTTTAGATAGGTTGGCTATTATTGTCCCCACATATAAAAATACCGTCCAGCTAATGCAAGCCTGGAGGGCTTATCTAGTGAAGGCTTAAGCAGTGAAGGGGTAAAAATGCAGTTTTGAAGACTCGTAAGCTTAAAAAACTCTAAAAAAGGAAAGAGAGCCAAAAGGAGATAAAGTAAGAGGAAAAGATTGAAAGTTTCTTAGATATGACTGGTCTGTCACCACGTTTTCCATCACCATTTTACATTGTATATCATTGAAATATATTCAGCTACCATAGTTGGAACAGTTGCTAGAAGACTTTTTATAAACTAGAGAATAGATTAAATAATGGGTGCAGTTACAGAATAGATTAAACAATGGTCCACTTCACAGCATGTGCACCATATTAATTAACCAGTGGTAAAGGTGGGCCATAATATAAAAACATCAGGCTGTGTCCGACGGGTCAGGCCCGTCCAGCCCTTTTTTGAACATGGCCTATGCCTATTAGCATAGTCCACAGGCCAGGTCCTAGGGGTGCAAATGGGTTAGGTTGAAACGATAGGCCGTTTCGACTGAAAAAATTAGTGGATCTGGGTCCAAAATTTAGAATCATTGGTGTAGGTTTGGGTGCAAAAGTTTGTCCTCAATTACTAAGTAGGATAGCTCTAGACCCTTTTGAAATCAATCTGACCCAATGAAAATTAGACCCAGTTTTCCAACTTGGGACATATGGAAATGGACCCAACCCACACTCAGACCTAAACCCTAGAAAAATTAGTTTATTACTCATGTGCTTTTTTCCTTTTCTTTTGGCTACAACATAATGATAATTAACGACCTTTTTCTAAAATGTGATTACTAACCGACTACTTTGACAATGTGGACAGTGCAAGATGGAAAATATACAAATATCATGCTAGTGGAACTATCCTGGTTGTTTGATTTACTAGTTGAATTTTGGACCGCATGTAATTTTAATTTTTATCATCCAAATTGATAGCTACCATTAATTGGAAAATTAATTTGAAACATTATTTGTGTGGGAACTCAATTGTAATTTCTATCTTGATCCAACCTCGACTTAAATCAATGTATTAAACAGGCTGGGTTTGCATATGAGAAGACCCAAACCAGGCCCATTAAATTAATGGGTCGGCTTTTTTTTTTTTTTCTTTGACCCAACCCAAATTTTAACGGGTTGGATCTAGGTCCAAATGGGTCCGGTCCCTGACCGGACCCATTTCACCCCTAAATGTATGGCCTGATAAATTTTTGTGCCGGGCTTTGGCTTGGGTCATTTTCACATGACCCATCCTGGCTTGGCAGGCCTAACAAATAGACCGGACTGATTGACCATTTTTGGTGGGGCTAGCTTATCCAAGAGCATTTTGTGGGGTGACCAAACCTTCGAATATTCGTGGGACGCGTACGGAGATTTACCAGTAACCCCATATATTAGTAAATTGTGCAGCCGCAAGGCATTGTAATTTGAGAGAGAGAGAGAGAGGATCAATTCCAAGGATCCAACGATCCAATCCGTTCGCATGATGGGTCTCATTTTGTACTATAGATAAAGGTGAAATAAAAGCTATAAAGTTGTATTATTTCAACCCTTGGTAATTTGTCTCTTTACCTATTAATACCTTTACATAATCTAAGAGTTGAAAGGCTTAGTCTTGTAGTAGTTTTTGTTTTTGTTTTTTAAATAAAAGCTACCATCCATAGTGAGCCCGAATATATAAAGTGTACTGAACAGAAAAAAAAAAAAATGATATAAAGAAAGGTGTGGGCAACACGCAAAGAGAAAAATGAGTGCACTTCTATCTCACCTTGGCCAACTCTAGTTTTAGATCTCATGATTTGAGATGACATCATAACATGAACCATTCTAATAAAGACACAAAATGGATTTTATGCATTCATCACAATGGCCCCACAAAGCCTTTATCACACAATCTCCCCAATAATACATTTTGTATGAGTTACTTATCATTAATAATTGAAAATTCACAAATATTGATATAGGCTCAGATGCAATAGTATAGACCATAGGCCAAAAATAAAGGACTTACAGTCTTTAGACCATCTAATCAATATCCAAAGTTGAAGTCTTATAAGGTTGCTTTGCAGTCTACATCACTTGTATGGTGAATATTATGTCTAAAAATGTTAGTAGGGCCCACTTATATCAAATCTACTCCATAAGTACGACAAAACGAAAACTGTAGTTCACTAGAAGAGTGTGTCAAGTTTAAAGTTAATACAATGGTCATGTCACACATATGTACATCTGTCCATTGCAAGTTGATCAATGGGGTCCACTTATAAAACAACCCACATTGAAAAGAGACCTTGATGCATCTTAAACAAAAATGGAGTTTGGAGGCAACCTGATGGGAAACCAACCCAGATAGGGTTACGTAACCATTCATCATGAATGGGATAGTGGGGCCCACATAAATCAAATCTGCCCCTTGGTGGGCACTGGGATGAAGAGGAACATGTCAAAAACATCAATTTATTTTTAATACAAACATATGTTATAATCATAAGAAAAAAGAATTGATGGTGGGTGATCACCCATCATGAGGTGGTCCAATGGAGCCCACTTGTCCAATTGTCTTGAAAGATGTGCCAAATTGAATAAATAAATGTTCCCAAGCAATATGCGCGCAGATTTCCAAGCCAATATGATATACAGATATAGAACTTCAATTGAAAGAAGTAGACCAATATCCAGCTGCACAATAGGAGCCTGGATAAGTTGAGCAGTTGAACTCAAATGTGAAGGTTCAACCTTTTGTTAAGCTGGAAAATATTGATGGTTAGAAGCAAGTGGATTAAGGGTCGTCCATGCTCAGAACATCACAGATATGCTTATTCTATCAAGCAAGCCAATGGCCTGAAAAATGAATTCAAGTCATCAAGTTACCTTAAAAGAGCTTTCCAAGATTCCCATATGACCTAAAAGATGAGAAATATTAAAAGATTGGGTTGGAAATCACTTTAAAAATATGCACCTCCAAATGCATATATAGTTGAGGTTGAGGCTTGCACAGCTTCACCGGTTGCACAACTAAAATTCTAGTTGGAAGATTGTATTAATTGTTTTATTTGTTGTAGATAGATTTATAAGCTGAAGAAAGATATTAATAAAAGTGTCAAAAGATATAAAGTCTGATTAAAAGAGTATACTCAGAAATCAAATATATTATATATTGATTTGAATATGATATTATCTTTAATTGTCTTAATAAGTACTATTTGTACTGTGTTGAGTATGGTAGCAGTACTTGGCTTAGAGCTTGAACAGTAAGATGTAAAAATTACCATTTTACGTAGGAATTTTGATGAAGATAGACTCAACTTGAAGCTTCATAAAAAAAAAAAAAAAAAAGAAAAAAAGAAGAAGAATCTTGTTTGTCGGTTGGAGAAATTACTTTGCGGTTTAAAATATGCACCAAGATGTTGGTACAAGTAGTTTAGTTCTTTCATTGTGGGCTTGAAATTTCAGAGATGTGAGGTAAACTATTGTGCCTATGTTCATATATATGCTAATGGTGGTTTTATTATCTTTTTATTATATGTGGATGATATGGTAGTTGTAGATACTATTATAACATTAAAAGTTCTTTTAGCTAAAAAATTCAATATAAAGGATTTGAGTGTTATTAATCAGATTTATGGATTAATCATATTTAGAGATAGAAAGAAAAAAATGAATAACTTAGAAGAGTTATAATGAAAGAATTTTGCTTTACGTTAATATATAAAATTCTAATATAGTTAATACTTTATTTCCAGTTGGTTGAAAGGTATCTTTATATTAGTATCATAGCACAAAATTAAGCAAAGAAAGCATGTATATTTTAAGTACTGTGTTCATTAACGGTAGAGAACCTTATATTTGTTATGGTGTGCATCAAATTAGATATTACACAAGCAGTGAGAGCAATCAGTAAAGTAGATCATTCATTACTTGAAATGTACTGTAGATCATTCATTACTTAAAAATTTAGATTTCGTTGGGTTCATGGACATAGATTATGCGGGGTGTAAGTGATAAAATGATTAAAGCACACTTTAATTGATAAATTTGTATATTCAAAATAACTTGACAAGAGATCTTCAAGACCGGTCCAAGATCAAGAAAAGATCAAGTCCAAGATCAAGAAAAGACCAAGCTCAAGATCAAGAGTAGATTAAGCTCAAGACGGGTACATTCTCAAGAGAAAATCAAGCTAAAGATCAATTGATGTTCAAGAATAGATCAAGCCCAAAAGTCAAGATTAAGTCCGTAATCAAGTTCAATACAAAGAAGTTCAGATATTACACGTATCTTAGGTAGTATTAAACCCTAGAAAGGCCTTAGGATTAGGTACTTTAAAAAATTATTTAAATTGAGTTTTTATACCTGTGTTTGCTTGGAATTCGACCAGCCTAAAGTTTGGTTCGACTAGTCTGAGTTTTCTAGGCCAGTCTAAGTTCAAGTCGAAGCAAAACCATTTTTTGGTTGCAAATTCGACTGGTTGAATTTTTGGTTCAACTAGTTGAAGCTTGATCTTCGAGTAGCCCAAGATAATTCGACTTGAAGTCCATCAACAACAACTTTTCGGATTTTCGGATCTTCGACCAGTCAAAGGCCAAATTCGACTAGTTGAATAGACCTCTTCAACTAGTTGAATTGATCCTCGGGTTAGTCGAAGTTTGGATAGATTTTATCCTGTGCGATCTAAAGTCCGTTGAACTGACCCGGTCTGCTCGGGCTAGTCGAAGACTACCTCAGGCTAGTCGAAGATTCAACTTTTTTGCATATAAATTGAGTTCCTCTCTCAATCCGAAATATCCATTATTATTATCAAAATCCTTTTGCAAGAGAGAGAGAGAGAGAGAGAGAGAGAGAGAGAGAGAGAGAGAGAGAGAGAGAGAGAGAGAGAGAGACTCAAGTTATTAGCAAGCTATTTGAACGGTATTTATAAATTTTATTTATAGCTTTTGTTTAATTTTCTTAATCTCAGATTTTTTCCATTCTGATTTTAAAGAGAGTAAATTATACTCTTCTTTTGAGATTTAAGATAGTTAATGCAAGTAGTCATTGGTTTGAACTTAATTAAAATCAATAAAATCCTGAACCCTTTTCTATCTAATTGAACATTGAACAATCGACATTCAAGAAAGTGGTTTTTCGGTTATAGCTTCTGATACGTCTTCTACGGTGAAGATAAGTATACCTTTCTATTCTTTATTTGTTTTTTTTGAGATAGCAAAAACATCTCAGTGTAGGTTTTGTTTGAGATAGCATGAAAATCTCAGCCCGGTAAAATTACAAGAATTGTAACAGGTTTTAAGGTGACCCTGGGAAAACCTTTTTCATAGTCAAAGCCAAAATTACGTGGAGAGTAATTTTGGGAGTGGAGTAGGTGTGGCCGTTTTAGAACAGTTGTTGACACACCGAACCAATATAATCTCTGTGTTATGTGGTGAATGCTTTTAATTTTTATGTGGTGAATGGTTGTAATTTATTTTCAGTTGAAGTGGTGAATGTTGTAATATTTACTTTTATTTACTCTTGTAAAGTTTGAGGTTTTAATTTTAAAGAAATTTGTAAAATAATGTTGTCCTGCTTAAAACTTTAGGTGAAGGTTGTCCTACGAATTATTTGGAATCAACGTTTCAATACTTAAACAATTGAGAATTCTGATTTATTTATATATTCAACACTTATTTCGATTATCTGGCATAGTCCTATTCACCTCTCCTCTAGGACATCTTAAGTTATCCTTATTAAGTGGTATCAGAGAGGGTTGCTCTATTTTTTTTTTTAAATTAACCTCCTTGAGTTAGATCTAGAGCTTTATTATGTTAAATTTTGACAGCTTATCTATTATTAGACCACCTTCTTTTGATGACTCTAATTATTCATACTGGAAAGCCAGAATGAGGATCTTCCTTAAATCTTTAGATGAAAGTGTGTGGCAAGCCACTATGACTAAATGGATCCCTCCTATGATGAAAGTAGCAGCTGATGATAGAACCATATCAATGAGAGAAACCACATTTGCTTTTTGGATTATGGTTCAGAAAAGTGAAAGTAGTGCAAATGTAAAGGCCTTAAATGTTGAGGATGGTCTTTCAGTCAGAATAGCGAGGAAAACAGGTAGCATTCTTAAAAATAAACTTAACATGATAAAAAGAAAAAGCCAGAGACTCAAGAGCAAGCAGAAAAAGGCTGGGACTAGAGGATGGTCATCTGATGTCTAGCCTTATCTCTTGGAATGTGAGAGGGGTTAGAAATACCCCTACTTCCCGCTATCTGAAACGGATTATTAGAAAATACAATCCAGCCATTCTATTGCTTCAAGAACCAATGCTAAGAGATTCTAAGAAAGAGGCAGTGGTTGCCAAGTTGGGATATTCTTAACACATTTTTGAAACTGCAGTAGGGAACAAAATCTGGATTTTGGCTTCTGACAACTTTGTCATTCAGACTGTAGGTGCTTTCAGTTAATGCCTTTCTCTGAGGCTTTCTTTTAGCGATTTCTCCCTCCCCATCACCATCTCCACTGTCTACGCCTGTTGCTCTAGAGCTCTAAGGAAAGCGCTATGGGACGAACTGAGGAACATTCATCCATCTGTTCAGGGTCCTTGGCTTCTATGTGGTGATTTTAACACCACTTTGACTCCAGATGAAAGACTTAGCGGGCCCTCCCGGATGACAGGTGGAATGCAGGAGTTTATGGATATGGTAAATGACACAGGTTTGCTTGATCTGGGATTCTTAGGGTCCCAATTCACTTGGTGTAATAACAGAGCAGGAACAAGTCGGCGTTGGGCCCGACTGATAGAATGTTCGCGAATGCAGATTGGTTGCAAGCTTTCCCTGCGACCAAAGTCTCCCATCTTCTCAGAGCCCATTTGGACCACTCCCCCTTGCTCCTCTCTTTCTAGGAAGAGGCCCCAAAATTCCCTCGTCCATTCAAGTTCCAACGCATGTGGACAGTCCATGAAGAGTTTCTTCAGGTAGTTGCTGATTGCTGGAACTAAGAAGTAACTGCCGCTCTTATGTTCAAACTCTCATCAAGCTAAGGATGCTCAAGAATAGGATGAAAATTTGGAATAAAGAGGTGTTTGGGGATGTCAATAGAAAAGTCCAGGAAGCATAAGTAGAAGTAATCAGGGCTGAATAAGATCTCCTCTCATTTCAGTCAGAAGACAACCAGATTAAGCTCCACAGAGCTCAGGCGATCCTCAAAAAGACCCAGCTGCAAGAGGAGATTTATTGGAAGCAAAAATCAAGGATCCAATGGCTCAAGGAAGGAGATAGAAATACAAAGTTCTTTCACAACTCCGTTCTCATCAAGCATAAAAATCAGGCCATATCCAAGCTGATGACGCCATCAGGAGAGGAAATTGTCTCCCTGGAAGAGATTGGGGAGGAAGCAGTGAATCACTTTCAGCACCATTTCAAATCAGAAGGTACTTCCTCTAATCAGTCCATCCTCAGCTCCATCCCCAGGTTAGTCAGTGACCAAATGAACACCCTCCTCTTATGCCCTCTGTCTCTTGAGGAGGTTAAGTAAGCAGTCTCCTCCATTCCATTAGATAGCGCTCCGGGTCCTAACGGCTTTGGGGGCGCCTTCTATAGCTCCTGCTGGGATGTGGTTAGCTCTGATCTTTTTGAAGCCGCAAAGGATTTTCTGAAGGGAGGCCCCATCCCCAAAGCTTTCCAATGCACCTTAATCTACCTCATTCCAAAAAAGAAGAACCTAGCTCGTATCACGGACTTTAGGCCTATAAGTTTGTGCAATTGTATCATGAAAATTCTGTCCAAGATCATGGCCTCCAGATTGGCTCTTATCCTTCCAGGTCTCATCTCCCCTCAGCAAGGGGCCTTCGTAAAAGGGCGTATGATTTCCGACAACATCTCCATTGCCTGCGAGATGATTCATGAGATTGATCACAAAGTCTTTAGAGGAAACTTCATCATCAAGCTAGATATGGAAAAGGCTTATGACAGGTTGGAATGGGACTTCATAGTTCAGGTCCTGCAGAATTTTGGCTTCCACCAGCAATGGATTGAGCAGTTGGAACGATGCTGGAGAGATGTATGGTTCTCTATTCTCATTAACGGACGGAGCTTCGGTTTCTTCAAGGCTACCAGAGGCGTGATGTAGAGCGGGTCCGGACAGTTTCATGGCCAAGATGGATCGGAAAAGGCCCGGTCGACGACAAAAGTGATCCGGACCGTCGGACCTTAGATCGGGCGTATCTCGCAATCCAGAATGAGTTACTTGATGTAAAATATATGATTTTGGGCTAGAACGAGCTACTTTAACCAACCAACCATGCTACGCCGGGTTGCGACGCCCGAAATTGTGAAAAACCCCTGGATCGACGGTCGTTTCCCTGCTTTAATTTCGTTTTTACTATAAATAGTAAATTTTAGTTTGATTATAACTCTTCATTCGTCGAGCTTTAGGAGTTGCGCCCAACGTGAAAAGATCTTAGAATAATTAGGAGAACGGTTTGGTGAAGCCAAATAGGATACTTACTATTTTTGGCCGAAAACCTTGCGCACTAGTAGACGTTACGACCGTCTATAAATAGTAAGTTTACTATTTATAGTAAGTCACGGATTCTAGGAGTTTTAGTTGTAGTTTGATTCTGATTTCTTTCCCATTCCTTGGTACCCCTATTTAAAGGGTTGTGAACTCGTTTTTAGTCATTAATTAATCAAGTTCGAATTTATTAGAACTTATTTATATTTCCTGCTTTCTTTCCTCGTGGATTCGAGAAGTCTCTGTGAGGAGTCCAGAGAAGCTTTGTGGATTCGGAGTAGTTATCCTCATCACGTTCATCCCTGCGTCAAGGTGTTAAACAGGGCGACCCTCTCTCCCCATCCATATTTATCCTTGCAGTTGAAGCCTTCAGCAGGGGCATCTTTAAACTCTTCTCTGATGGAACTTGCTAACCATATAGGTTGCCCAAGCACTGTCCAACCATTTCCTACCTGTTTTTTTTTTTTGCTGACGATGCTATACTATTTCTCAATGGCAGGTCTAACAATGTGCCAAAACTTCTAGCTTTTGTTCGTGATTATGAGGCGTACTCAGGCCAGAGAGTCAATGACTCCAAGACTGTCTTCATTGCCCCAACTAGAACATCCAAACTCAAGGCTCAACGTCTGGCTAACCTCACTGGATTCAACCAAGGTTTTCTCCCTACTACCTACCTGGGTGTCCCTCTCTCAAAAGGTAAAATCAGGAGAGACATGCTTCAACCGCTCATCCTCAAAATTACTAGCAAAATCGAGGGTTGGAAGGCATAGTTCCTAAACCAAGCAGCCAAATCTCCTTAAGCACGTCTTAACGAGCATGCCTGTACATCTGCTTTCAGCTATTAACATTCCCAAAATAGTCATTATCTCCCTCAACCGAGCTTTTGCCAATTTTTTCTGGGGAAGAACAGAGGAGGGACCCAAAAAGCATTGGATTAAATGGTCGAATCTCTGCGCCCCTATTCAAGGAGGCCTAGGGATCAGGAAGATAGATGAATTCATGTTTGCGGCCAGAATTAAAATGTGTTGGAACCTCCTCGAGAGCAAATCCCTATGGTCTTCCTTTTTTGCAGCAAAGTTTTTCTGGAATTTGATTTTTCGTGGCGGTGTTGTTTGGTCGGTATCCTCTCCAGCCTGGAACGAGATTCTCAAAGCCCTGCCTACTGCTCTGCATCACTCTAGATGGGTAGTCGGAGAAGGCAAGATTAGCGTTTAGATACACAATTGGTCGGGCTGTGGTCTCCTTGGTGCAGCCATTATAAGATCGGTTCCTCCCTCTCTTTTCTTTGCATCTCTCAGTGATTTCCTCACTCGCAACGGTCGTTGGAACTTTTCTAGTATTCAAAACTTCATTACTCCTTCCGCTATGCATTCCATCGTTGGTTCCCAGGTTACACTGTCAAACCGCCCAGACTAACTTATCTAGGACTTAACCACCTCAGGTAAATTCTCTCTTAAATCAGGATGGAACGTTACCAGATCCCAACGCCCTCAAGTTCTTGGACTAACTGGCTATAACACAGACTCCTCCCTCCAAAATTTCAAATTTTGCTTGGAAATCTGTCCTCAATGCAGTTTCGGTAGACCAAACACTTAAGAGGTTTGGTGTAAACCTTGCCTCTCGTTGTGAATGCTGTAGGTCTCCCTCCCCAGGCTCCTCTTTGTCAACGTCGATTCCGCACAGAGATCCACTTGCAACGAACAATCATGTTCAGTCTCCCCAGCTCATCAGACAGTCCCACAGTGCATCGGCTCCTACGTCCGGGGGTGCAGAGGAATTGTTAGATCACCTCTTCTGCCAAGGTGCCACGGCAGTTCAAATTTGGGCCCACTTCCACAGTCTCTTTCGCATCCCGTTCATCCCCAATCAACCCCTCTGCCCCCTCATGCACCAGTGGTTCTCAGCAGCCGGCAGCCACTGCTGCATCCCCACGCTGATTGGACTTCTCCCTCCCTTGATTATTTGGGAGATATGGAACAACAAAAACTTAGCCCGGTTTGAGGACAACACCATGTCAGTGAAATCCATCATCTTCAGGGTGTCTTGCTGGCTTAGGGAGCTTGGTTCAACCATCCAAGCAGAGCCCAGGATCCCCTCTGCTGATAGCATTATCCTTCAAAATCTGAAGATCGTTTGCCCCCGTGCCAGTTAGGCCTCCCCGCATAGTGAGGTGGATCAGGCCTCCCTTTGGTTGGCTGAAACTCAATACTGACGGATCTTCAAGAAACAACCCAGGTGCCAGTGGTGGTGGTGGTGTCTGTAAGGACCATGCAGGGATTCTGATCTTCGCTTTTTCTAGACAATACAGTATAGTGTCAAACACCGTGGCGGAAGCTCAGGCCATGCTCGATGGCATATCTCTATGTTCGAATTTGGGCCTCTCTAATGTCATTGTAGAATCAGATTCGACTACGTCAGTCAACGCGGTAAAGGACCCGGTTGCGGCTTGTCCTTGGAACATATGGCACATTATGGGCGACATTCTCTCCAAAAAGAATAATCTGAACCTTCGTTTTGATCACATCTTCCGTGAAGGCAACGCGATGGCGGATGCGTTAGTTAGGTTGGCGAGTGATGGGGGCCCTGACAAATTTTTTTGGCAAAGCTCCGACTTTTTTTGCCTATTAGAGGAACACTTGTCCTCGATAGCACAGGACTTGGCTCCATGATACGGCCTTAGCCGGCTCTTCTCTGTTCTCTTCCCCTTCTCTGGTCCCTTTACCTTTTCTTGATCTATGTCTTTATTCATAGCTTCTTGTCACGATAGGAGCGGTTCGTAGTCTTTTTGTTCCGGCCCTCTCGAAATACTGTACATTTCTCTGATTAATGAAATTTTGGTATTGCCTGAAAAAAAAGGCCTTAAATGCAATAACTTGCGCTTTATCACTTGATGAATTCAAAAGAATTATTTCATGCGATACAGCTAAGCAAGCATGCGACATTCTCGAAATGACACATGAAGGAACCACTATAGTTAAGAAATAAAAAATTCAAATACTCACAACCAAATTTGAGGATATTCGTATAGAAGAAAATGAGTCTTTTATGGACTTCTATATGAAACTAAATGACATAGTGAATTCCATGTGGGGTCTTGGAGATAGAATCCCTGAAAACAAGGTTTACACAAAAATATTGCAATCACTACCTGATAGGTTCAATTCAACGGTTACTACTATACAAAAGTTAAGGGATACTGATGTTATAAAGGCTGAGGAGTTAATTGGTTCTCTTCAAATGTATGAGTTGAATTTTAAGGCTCCTAAAGTTAAGTCCATTGCTCTTAAATCTTCTAAATCTAATTCAAAAGAAACTAATTCTGATTTTGAAGAAAATGAAGATGATATGACAATGTTAGCAAAGAAATTTTATAGAATTTTCAAAAACAAGAAAAGAACAGATTTTCAAAAATCATCTGATAAAAGAAAAGGAAAATCTAATTCTTGAAAATCTAAAACAAAAGACAGTCAATGTTTCAATTGTCATGAATATGGGCACTTGACTAATAAATGTCCTAAAAAGGAGAAATCTAAAAGAAAGGGCATGCTAGCTACTTGGGATGAATCACCTGATTCTGAAAGTACTTCTGAATATGATGAATTAGACCATGAAAATGCAAATGAGCTAAAAGCTTTGATGACAATAGCCAGAGTTACTTCTTCAGACAATTGTGATATGTCTGATTATGAGAATTTGAGAAGTGACCTTGAAAATGAAGACGATCTTCAAGATGCCTACAATGCCATATACAAAGAGAGTTGTAAAATTGTTGTTAAGTTGAAATTTCAAAAAGAAAATTATGCTAAACTAAAAATAAAACTTGAAAAAATAGTTTTAGAAAAATCTCATTTTTTCGATTGTTTTAAAAAAAACAAAAATAGATTTAAGTTTTAAATCTTCTGAATTGCGAAAACTAAAAATAGAAAATGAGAAATTAAAATTTGAAGTTTCTGCCCTTCAGAGTTCAAAGGACACGTGGAAATTTGCCCTTGGTGACCAAAAGCTTGAAAAATTGTTAACCTCATCGAGGTGATGTGGTGACAAGTCTGGTTTGGATTATATTAAAAATAACTCTTTGAAAACTAAGGATTCAGCTCCTACTTTTGTAAGAGGAGAATCCTCAAACTTTAAAGGAAAAACTTTAAGAGATTCAAACCATAATGATTTCAAAAACTCTAAAACTTCTCAAGTCTCTAAAATAAATAATAATGCCATCAGTTATAAACATCAAAGGAATAGTAAACCATTCCTAGCTGAAAAAATTGTGGACTTGCTCAAAGAGCTTTTGAAATCCAACTTAGATGAAATTAGAATTTATAGAAAAAAGGAGAAATCCTAACTTCCAGATATAGTGAAAATTAAGAGATACTCCTAAAACTAGAACCGTAATGAAATGAGTTCCAAAGGTTAAGTGTCTTGTTGCCCACATAGCTTTCAAAGCCATTAGCCACTCAAGATGGTACCTGGATAGTGGATATTTTAGACACATGACAGGTAACAAGTTGATATTCACAAATATCAATGAAGTAAATGACGGCTCAATCACTTTCGGAGATGGAAGCAACTACAAAATAATTGGCTAAGGTAATGTACAACTTCCTAACTTGTCTCTCTTTGAAAATGTATTTTTTGTTAAAGGATTAAAACATAATCTTTTGAGCATATCTCAGATCTGTGATAATAAGTACAATGTGAAATTTTCTGATTATGAGTGTGAGATTATAAATAAGAAAGGTAGTGTAATATTAAATGGTCGTAGGACATCTAAAAATTGCTATATAATTGATAACTCCTGCTTAATAAACCATTCATGTTACGTGGTCCAAACAGATGAGACTAAACTATAACATAAACGTCTTGGACATGCGAACTATAGAGATTTATATATATGAATTGAGCAAAAGAGATCACTTATGTGGCTTACACAAGCTGAAAAAGATAGAAAAAGTCTGTGGCGCATGTCAAATCGGCAAACAGAGAAGGAGTAATCATAAGAAATTGAACTCTTTTGCCACGGCTAAACCTCTAGAACTTCTCCACATGGATTTACTCAGACCAACCATAATGGAGAGTAGAGGTGGAAAGAAGTATTTTCTCTTCATAGTTGATGACTACACCAGATATACGTGGGTAGCCTTCTTAAGAGAAAATTCAAATACTCTTGATGAAGTCAGAAAATTTTTAAAACATTTCTAGACTAAAAAAGAGATTTATGTGGTTAAAATTAGAAGTGATCATGGTACCGAATTTGAGAATAACAATTTTGAGAAGTACTGCAATGATCATAGTATATCGTATGAATTCTCTACTCCTAAAACACCTCAACAAAATGGAATTGTTGAAAGAAAAAATAGAATTCTACAAAAAACGGCTAGTGTAATGCTAAATAGCATTAATATACCAAAAAATTTATGAGCTGAAGCTGTTAGTACTACATGCTATATTATAAATTGTGTTTATATTAGAAAAGCTAAAAACAAAACAGCATATGAATTATGATTTAATAAAAAGCCCACAGTCAAATATTTTTAAACTTTTGAAATAAAATGTTTTATATTACATGACCGAGAAAATTTTAAAAAATTCGAAGCTAAGAGCGATGAGGAAATATTTTTGGGTTATGCTCTAAATAGCCGGTCATATCGAGTTCTTAACAAAAGAATTTGGGTAATTTAAGAATCTATAAATGTTGTGATAGATGATCAACAGATCACACCCAGTCCTAATAAAGATGATGATGTAAATGTGATTAATATACCTGACTCTTCATCTAAACCAGTCAATACTAAGATTAGATTAGTCAAAGACCATCTAACTAATCAAATACTTGATAACCCTCGCACTGAGTTCAAACAAGAAGACAACTAGAAAATATATGCAATTATGTCTGCTTCACTTCCCAAATTGAACCGGCCAATGTAAATGAAGCACTTGCTGATGAAAGTTGGATAAATGCAATGCAAGAAGAATCAAATCAATTTGTTAGAAATGATGTATGGTACTTGGTTTCCAGACCTACTGATAAACACATGATTGGAACAAAATTGATTTTTAAGAATAAAACTGATGAAATGGGTAATATTATTAGAAATAAGGCTCGACTGTTTGTACAAGGGTACATTTAAATAGAAGGTATTGATTACGATGAAATCTTTGCACCAGTTGCACACCTTGAATCTATAAGATTATTTATTTCGATTGCATACCATAAAAAATTCAAATTATATCAAATAGATGTTAAAAGTGCGTTTTTAAATGGTGATTTGCATGAGGAAGTATATGTTGAACAACCAAAGGGTTTTGAAGATCCCAAACTTCCAAATTATATGTACCGTCTTAAAAAGGATCTTTATGGTTTGAAATAACATCCCAGAGTATGGTATGAAAAATAGACTAAATTTTTATTTAGTCATAATTTTATTTTGGTAGTATTGATAAAACCTTATTCATCAAGAAATATAATGATCATATTCTGATAGTTCAGATCTATGTTAACGATTAAATTGTGGATCAACATGCACTAACTTATCTATTGAGTCTGCAGATCTAATGAAATCCAAGTTTGAAATGAGTATGGTTGACGAACTAAACTATTTCCTTATATTACAAGTTAAATAACTTGAAGATGAAATGTTCATCTTATAAACCAAATATGCATTGAACCTTGTAAAAATGTTTGGTTTTGAGAATGGAAAAATTTCGATACTCCAATGAGTACGACTCTTAAACTATCAAATGAGGAATCAGGTAAAAGCGTAGACTCTCATCTATACCGAAGCATGATTGGTTGTCTTCTGTACTTAACTGCTAGTATACCTGATATTGCTTTTAGTGTTGGAATATGTGCTAGATATCAATCTAATCTTAAAGAATCACATTTAATTACTGTCAAACGGATAATTAGATATGTCGCAAGTTCTGCTAACTTGGGATAATGGTATCCGCATGATACGTCTGTACAAATTGTTGGATATACTGATACAGATTAGGCATGAAACATTGATAATAGAAAATCTACCAGTGATAGATGTCTCTACATAGGAAATTGCTTAGTATCTTGGCTCAGTAAGAAACAAAATTCAGTATCTCTCTCTACAGCCGAAGTTGAATACATTGCAGCAGGAAATGCTTGCACTCAGCTAATTTGGATGAAAAGAATGCAAGCTGATTATGAAATTACGCAAGATACAATGACTTTGTACTGCAATAATTTAAGTGTAATTACTATTTCAAAAAATCTAATCCAACATTCTTATACGAAACATATCGATATTCGATACCATTATATTTGAGAATTGGTTGAAGATAAGTCTATCATGCTTGAATACATTCAAACTGAGAAGCAGCTTGTAGACATATTGACTAAGCTACTTGACGTCAAAACCAAAATTTTCAACTTAAAGCATGATATTGGTTTGTGCATTATTAAATAATTATCTTATTTCTTTTTATGCATTGTTTATTTATGTTTATTTCTATTAAATGCATAAAATGTTAATAATGATAAAATTTAAAATAAATAAGTCAAAATTTTAAATTTTTGTGATTTTTGACCAGTTGAAGTACATATTTGACCAGTCGATTTTTTCGACTGGTCGAGTATGTGCTCGACCAGTTGAAGATCGCGCGATTTCACCTAAAAAGGGAAAAAATTCACTTTTTCTTTTTCATTTCTCTTCTTCTTCCTCGACTAACTGGTGCTTCATTGATTAACCCATCACTCATTCTTGCTTGTAAGTGTTTTTCTTCCAATTTTCTTCTATTATTTGGTAAATCATTGCTAGTAGCTAGATATCTTTTGGGTGTCGTATTCTTGATTTGAAACCCTCTTTGAGGTGAATTTTCTTCAAAATTTGATCCAGTCTCATTCCTTTTACTTTCTTTGATTTCTATCTTGTGTAAACTGATATGAAATATCGATCAAAGAAAACGACACGCAAAAATCGTGCTAGTTCATCATCTAGATCTACTCCTATTGGTGTGAGAACCCAATGGGCCCCAGAAGAGGATTCAGAGCACATTCGAGATTTCCGCACTAAGGATATTATCATCGAAAGAACAGTCAATGTTGATTATATTTCTTCTTTTGGTCTTGTTCTCATTCTCATCAAAGTTGGTTGGGAACACATTTTGGGATAAGGTAGAACGGCTTATCGCTCCATTGCACAAGGAATGTATGCATCGATATGTGATGCATCACTTGATGATCTAACTTCACGATCAAACTTGTTAAAGGTACATTCACAATTACTCGGTACATTATTTCTGCACTGATGGAAATTGGAATTGTGGACGATGGCATACCTATAGCCATATTAACTGATAAAATGTTACATACTGAAAGGCAAGCGATAACACGTAAGTTGTGTCGCTTTAATGCCGAATAGAGGTCGGGTAATGCCCTCCCTGCAAACCAAATGTTCTCTAAGTATAGAGTTTTGCATATAATTTTTACTTCCAATGTCTATCCTCAATCAGGGAATAAGACTGATCTTACTCCCTTTATGGTTTGAGTTTTTCATTCTGTTGTGTCGGGCATGCGTGTTTGTCTTCCTTTGTTAATTTGCTACATCATTATTTAGTATTGCTTGCATCCTAAGTATGGTTCGATTCCTTTTACAAATCTTATGACTTGCCTTGCATTGCACTGTAGTGTTCAAATCCCATCGACTGAGGCACCGGAATCCGAACTCCCTTTTTATAACAACGCTAATTTGAATAAGATGAACTTAAAACCTCTTCCTGGTCAAAGTGAAGAAGAGGAGGAAGCACAACAACCTAAAGACACAACCATGGATGACATTTTCAATGAGTTGAAAGAATCAAATGATCTAGATGATTCCGACTACCTGCCCTCCTAGGTTGATGAGCATCTCAAATCATTAGAGGAGAAGGTTGAAGCGTTGCATGTATCACAAGAAAATTTGATTGAAATCCACAAGTCTTCAATGAAGTATATGAAGAGGTACTTCCATCGCATCAACCGGAGTTTGAATCAACTTGACCCGTCAATGCCTGCTCCTTCCTCGTCTGGGTCGGATTGAGATTAGTTATTGTTCACACCCCAAGTATAGGGTTGTGATGTAGTAATAATCTCGGTAAGACTGAGGTCAAATTCACAGGGACTGAACCTTGTACGTAATTTGAAAGTAACCAGAACTAGAACTAGGTGAAGATGTAATCTAAATCAAGGAAATTTAAGAGAATAATGGTGAAATCTTAAACTTAAACTTGTAAAATTCAAAGGTGGGAAACTAGGGATTCTAAGGATCTATTTGTAGAGATCAGGGGGATCTATGCTTGATTCATGAACACAACTGGACTTAGAGTCTAATCTTTATCCAGTGGGATGATATTACATTAAAAATCAAATCTGAACTTCCTTTGATCTAACTTTCAAGAGATGAGAGGTATGAGAATTAGAATTGATTCCATCACAAAACCATGCCCATGAGACAAAGCAAACAACAGAATTTAACCAATCCACATCTAATCTGAGAGAGTTATAAACGTTAGGAAGGGTTTCATCATCCAACCATGCCCAGAAGACTATGGTGAACAATAGGGCCTCCTAAATCCACAATCTTATAATGCAAAGAACATATTCAAAGCTATCGTAGATCCATTGTAATTTAAGTCACAACAGACCATTGAAAACTGAAAGCATTCCTTAATATCAAACTAGAATCAATGACAGTTCAACTAAAATATAAATCACAGCATAGAAAACCATCCATCACACTACAAGCTTTACCTCTTAGCCTTAGCTAAGAGGTTTATCTTGACATGATCACAATCAAGCTAAATCTCAAATAAACATTAAGAAAAATAAAGAAGAAAGGAAGGAGGAAAGAAGAAAAACCGCCCAGCCATTCACCCCCTTTCTTTCTTTCTTTCTTCCTTCACTCCACGGCTCAAAGATGCATCTCTCTCTATTCTCTTCTCCTTTTATAGGCTAAGTCAGGACGGTGGAGAGCTTCTCTATGCAGTAGGGGCGGTGGAGAACCTCTCTACGTAGCAAGAAAGCGCAAAACCGCAAAGTGACCTGCGTTTGGATGCAATTTTTGACCACAGGAAACATTGAAAACTTGGTTTTTCTCCATGGCTTTGGCCTTTTTGGGCCTGGGATTCCTCTGAATGGTTCAAATAACCCAAATGATCAAGGATGGTGGGCCACAACTCCTCGCAACCCAGGATGCGTCCGCACGTCTGTTTTTAGAAAGTTATTGCGCTGACATGTTCGGTATGCCCTACAGTGATGTTTTTGGTGAAATCCACCCTATTCATTAGATTCCTGGCAAAATTTCAGTAAAAAAGGAGTGGTTTTAGTCGAGTTTTGGTGCGGTCCACTGTATCAAATCAATTCACCATCCATCCCGCGTTTTCTGGCGATCCACGTGTGTACGTGTGTATGGGGCCAAAAGGCCACCATGGCGAGGGTCGTATCCCCCCTATGGAGTGAATGGATGGTCCAGATCATCGATATGGGAGAAGGGTGGGGTCCACTGAGTGAAACAGGCCGGACATGGTGTTTTTACGTGAAAGGAAGCGGAAGGAGACGGGTTAGCATGTGCTGACCCGTTCCTGAATTATGGTGCACAACCAGTGCACTTGTGTACTGTGCACACACCACTCAAGGTGGGGTCCTTTTTGATGTTTATGAGAAATCCATTGTCCATCCGTTCTGTCACCCTATTTAAGGGGTTGAGACCAAATTTGAAGTAAATCCAGATATCAGGTGGGCCCCAAATTGATGATTTATGGGCTGATCTGTCCATTGGGCCAGTTCCACAAGGATCCAATCATTGAAATTTGACGTGTATGATTAATTTATGGTCTTTAGGACATATATAAAGTTTCGAGCCGAACGGATAGTGGAAACCCTGTGATCTTGCATTCTGGATGACTTTCAGGCCCATTTAAACCCAATCACTTGATTTTCTCAGATCTTTGGCGTGTAAATTCTTTGATCTTGGTCCCCTGGGGTCCGTCCCTTGCCTTGGTGACTTCTGAGCGCTAAATTCATGCTTTTAGTGCCCTTTTTTAGTCCAGGCTCCTAAATACACCTTGCAACACAAACACGATTAAAATAGGCCATTAAACATTATCATGTTCATAAATTCAGATAATAACTGGGGTCTAATATGCAAAATTTGACCCTCAACAGTTATCTTTTGGTGGAACTTATTTTTATGGTTATGTAAAATTTAAACTTTACTTTTGTGAGGGTGCTTGGATGATTTTCCTTTAGACTCCCTAAACACTTTAATGTCCTTTGCGTACATTTGCTAGTTTATATGCTTAATTCCTACTTCACTTATTTCATAGCTATATCTTATGCTTCTTCTTAATATTCATTGTCTATTAAACTTACTTGTTATTTTTTCCTTTGTCAACTTGTGACAAAAAGGGTGAGAGTTGGTTGGATAATGCATGTCATGTAGTATGCTATGGAAAACTATTATGGAATGCTATGAAATTCTATGTTTGACAGCACAGGGTAAGTACTATTTGAGGGGGACTAGTACCATTTAAATTTCATGAACTTCAAAAAGCTCCTACAACAAGATTACAAGACTTCATTATTTTCTTATTTGTAATGATATGTATTTTATCACGAAATTGACAAAGGGGGAGATTGTAAGTGCTAAAATGATTAAAGCATACTTTAGTTGTCAATTTTCGTAAACTCAAAACAACTTGATAAGAGATATTCAAGACAGGTTCAAGATCAAGAAAAGATCAAATCTAAGATCAAGCTCAAGATCAAGAGTAGATTAAACTTAAGACTGGTACATTTTCAAGAGAAGATCAAGCTAAAGATCAACATATGTTTAAGAATAAATCAAGCTTAGAAGTCAAGATGAAGTTCGTAATCAAGTTCAAGATAAAGAAGTTCAGATATTTCACATATCTCAGGTAGTATAAAACCCTAGAAAGGCCTTAGGATTAGGTATTTTTAAAAATTATTTAAATTGAGTTTTTATATTTGTGTTTTCTTGGAATTCGACCAGCCTAAGGTTTGGTTCAACTAGTTTGAGTTTTCTAAGCTAGTCCAAGTTTAAGTCGAAGTAAAACCATTTTTTGGTTGCAAATTCGATTGGTCGAATTTTTGGTTCAACTAGTCGAAGCTTTACCTTTGACTAGCCTGAGATAATTTGACTTGAAGTCCAGTAACAATAACTTTTCAGATTTTTGAATCTTCGACTAGTCAAAGACAAAATTCGACTAGTCGAACTGGTCCTCGGACTAGTCGAAGTTTAGATAAATCTTATCCCGCGCGATCCGAAGTCATTTGAAGTGAATCCGGTTTGCCCGGGTTAGTCGAAGATTCAACTTCTTTGCCTATAAATTGAGTTCCTCTCTCAATCCGAAATATCCATTACTATTATTAAAATGTTTCTACAAGAGAGAAAGAAGCTTAAGTTATTAGCAAGCTATTTGAACGGTATTTATAAATTTTATTTATACCTTTTGTTTAATTTCCTTAATCTCAGATCTTTTCATTCTGATTCTAAACAGAGTAAACTATACTCTTCTTTTGAGATTTAAGAGAATTAACTTAAGTAGCCATTGGTTTGAAATTAAGTAAAATCAATATAACTCTGGACCCTTTTCTATCTGACTGAACATTGAACAATCGACATTCAAGAAAGCAGTTCTTCCGCTACAGTTTCTGATACGTCTTCTACGGTGAAGATAAGTATACTTTTCTATTCTTTATTTGGTTTTTCTCAGATAGCCAGAAAATCTCAGTGTAGGTTTTGTCTGAGATAGCCAGAAAATCTTAGTGAGGGGTTTGATTGTGATAGCCCAGTAAAATCACAAGAATTGTATCTGGTTTTAAGGTGACCTTGGGAAAACCTTTTTCATAGTGAAAACCAAAATTATGTGGAGAGTAATTTTGGGAGTGGAGTAGGTGTGGTGGTTTCAGAATAGTTGTTGACACTTTGAACCACTATAATTCTCAGTGGTGAATGTTATAATATTTACTTTATTTACTCTTGCAAAGTCTGAGGTTTTGATTTTAAAGAAATTTATGAAATAAGGTTATCCTGCCTAAAACTTTAGGTGAAAATTGTTTTACGAATTATTTGGAATCAACGTTTCAATACTTAAGCAATTAAGAACTCTGATTTATTTACATATTTAACACTTATTTCGATTATTTGGCATAATCGTATTCACCCCTCCTTTAGGACATCTTAAGTTTTTTTTTTTTTTTTCGGGGGATCATGATAAAAGAATATTTACAACAAGTTATATCTTTTCTTTAGGTAGTGTTGGAGTTAATTGGATGTCGAGATTGTAGTCAATGGTGGCCTTGTCTACTATGAAACTAGAGTACATGTTAGTTACACAAGCATGTAAGGAATATATTTAATTGAAGAGGTTATTAGAAGAATGAAATTAAATTCAAACAAAAAGTGGTGATAATTCACTGTGATAGTCGCAACGCATTACACTTGGCTAAGAATATGATATTTTATGTTTGGACCTAACACATTGATGGTCAATATTACTTTGTTCATAGCATGGTGAAGATAAATAAATATAATTGTAAAAGATTCTTTTTTTTTTTAAGACACACACACACACCCCACCCTCACACATGCACGCACTCACACCCACCCACCCCACACACTCTCACGCACTCGTGCCACAAGGGATGCTTGAACTTGTGACATTGTGTTGAAACTCTAGAGGGTCTACCATTGAAGTAGAACAATAGGTGCAATTGCAAAAGATTCACACTAAAGAAATCTTAATAGATATGCTAACAAAACTTAATGTACAATAAATATGTTTATTTAGTGTAGATCTTCTCTTATACTTGCTTTATGACATTTAAGTATCTATTATTTAGAGTATTTTTAATAAAGAAACTAGTTTTGAGTGAGAAAATATTGTGACGATGGAAACGTTCATCATCCTGAAGTGGTGGGGGTATTACAACGTGTTCAAAGATAATTCCTCACCCTTACATACATATATAAGTTTATAGCGAAGCCTATTTTTATTTTATTATTTTTTTAAAAAAGGTTTTGGTGATTATGCTTTTAGAGTATTCCTTGGTGAGAGAGTTATTGTATAGAGGAAAAGTGACCAAAAGATAAATCTTATATGTTTCATTTCTCTTATTTTAATGAAGAATAAAACATTATGCTATACCCCATGAATATAGGCATATTATCGAATCATGCAAATTTCTATACAAATTGCCTTTTATTTTCTCTTTGCCTTTAAGATTTTGATTTGGCTCCTTTATATATATATATATGATTTGCCTACAGTGATCTTGTACGAGTGTTTCCGAACACTATTAGAGTTTGCATGCAAACCAAAGTGTAGCTATTATCACACATAGTGTAATTGTGATCTCTTACTTAAATGTGGACATGGTGCCTCATGAGATCATTCTCACACTTATGAGCTGTCTATGAAGTGTTCATCTATTAGATGTGGTTAAATCTTTTAATCATACCCCACTAATGTTAAGCATTTCAATCCATCTTGCATGAGCCCTACATTGTAGAGCTTAATGCCGAGCTTGCTGTTAGAAAATTAGATTGATTAAACCATTCTAATCTCTTGGTTATGGATACTTGTTTGTTGTGTTGTAACCAATCTAATTAAGATTTTCAAAATCTTGCAATATTAATTATCGCTTAATTTTTATTAAATGATAACATTACAATAATTCCACCAAATTTACAAAACCTTGGCTGTTGTTAATTTTTGGTTATTTTATCACAAAGTTATTGTGCTTTTTTATGAAAAATTTATTTAGAAAAAAATAATTCAACTTCTATTTTATATTCAAAATTTAAATTATTAAGCAGTTTATAACAAATATTTATTCAAGAGTGACCCTTCATAGGAATGATGGAAGAGGATTCATATAGCTGATCCTTAATTAATTGGAACAATGCTTAGATGAGGGTGATGACGATATTTATTTCCAGGAATATTTATGCAATAATACTTGGAAAAACATCAAAGATTAGAAAATCTCCCAATAAATTCCCATGATTGAAGATTTGTCACCATGGTTTGTTAAAATAAGACTATTAAATATTTTATATTTTTAACCATTCAATAAATGCAGCGTCAACCCAATAGTTAGATGATTAAATGAGCTTAAATTGTTTTTTCATAACACGTCTAAATCAGAACTTTGGACGGTTTAATTTAAACTATGTGTGGGCCACGTAAATTTCTAAGTAATTTTTTAGTGCCTGTGTACTGTACATCACACTCTGCCACATCATCATTTTTTTTTTAATGGCCAAATGATCTGGGCCACTGATTCATAAGCCCCACTTGCAGAGGCTGAATCGAAGCCAAATCGTCCACCATGTTGTATATATGCAAATCCAGTAAGTTCATCAGGTGAAAACCCTAATTCGAACTGTACATACAAAATATCAGCCCGATAAAAAATTCAGATGGACCACACCAACCGAAACAGTATAGAAATGTTACTAAAACCTCTACCTGGTTTAGGCCACCTGAGTTTTATATATTCACTTCATCCTGATGAGTTACACCTGATTAACGGATATGATGCACCATGCTGATGACAGACACAAACCTGTGATTATCATCCGATCAAAATTGTTCCCCTTGGTGTGGCCCACATGAATCACGGATCTACCTATTTTTAGCATCCACAGAAATCAGAAACGAGAATAGAACCTGATGGACGGATTGGATTTAACTTATAGTCGGCTACTCATTTATATCCCTACACATCCAGGATGGAGGAACACATACTCCCCTATTTTCAACGAACCAAATTATTATAATCGGTGACTCATTTATTTCCGCTCGTTGGATAGCGACAGGCGGCATTCGTGGCTCCCGTATCTGACGGATGAAAAGGACCCGCGGATATGTGGGGCCCAACGGCTGAAAGACTGACACGTGGGAGAACCTCCTCTCCTGCCGGGTCGCGAGAGATCCGCTTTTTCGTCCCACTTACTCGGTTCTTACCCCCTCCACCAGGATGAAATCAACGAAGTTGGCAGTGGCCCCCACCACTCGCGCCCTCCTCGGAAATCGATCCCAGCCGGTCGTTTTGGCGCTTCCTGCGTTTGTCGTTTTCACAGGCTTTTTGCTCCCTTTTGCCTTCCGACAAACGCTCTAGCTGGTTTTCAAACACCGCCTACTCGGAAGAGGATTGGCTGGTGTACCTCACACCAGCTATATAGCTGCAGTATTGACGTCAGCAAGTTCTGTAGGTTTGATCACGAGGTATGTGTTATATCCAAACCGTCCATCCATTTGGCGAGCTCTTCTTAAGGCTTGAAACAAAAAATAAGACAGATCTAATTATCAAGTGGACCACACTGGAAAAAGCAGTGCGGGAGTGAACGTCTACCATTGAAACCCTTTTTGGGGTCGCAGAAGTTTTGGATCAATATGAAAATTTTTTCCCCCTTCATTCAGATCTTTTTGACCTTATGAACAGATTGGATGGAAAGTAAACGTGATGGTGGGCCTTACAAATTTTTTAACGGTGAAAATCATTATCTCCACTGCTATTTATAGTGTGGTCCAGATGATCTTTGGATATGATTTGTTTTTTGTATAATACTCTAAAGTGATCTCTAAAAATAGATGAACGGTGTAGATATAATAAATACATCACGGTGGGTCCCATAAAACTTTGATCTCCTTTGAACCGTTCGTATAACTCGGAGCTCGAGGAGCGTCAGTGCTCGTCTTCGCACGACACGCACCTACAGCAGCTATATAGCTGGTGTGTGGTTCACCAGCCAAACCGCTTCCCGCCTATTCCGGGATTTTCTTACTTGGCTTGTTGCGTTGTACGAACCAGTTGCGTTCGTCGCCACATGCATGACACGTGCATGGGTGGTAATGGACCATGCCGGGGCCAGAGCTCAGCTAGTCCGACAATTGCCCGGCCTGAGTCTGATCGAATCATTAAGTGGGCCACTATTCTATAATAAGAATGGACGGTTCAAAGACACTTGCATCCAATCCCAATTCACTATACATGAAGACATGTTAGATCTGGGTCATGTTTCAATAAGATTAGATGTTTTTATTGGACGATGACAAATAAAAGATATCTTTAATTAGAGTTATTTTCAACCATTGATCATTTAAATCTTTAGCGTGTACTGGTTTCGGTTCGGGTTTTGAAAATCAAAGAATCAGTTAGTTCTATTTGATTCTCGGTAGGGGGTTTCGTATAAATGAATCAGACCGTGATTGGACCTGGATTCCTCCGTCAATAAATATTTTAATTTTAATTTTTTTAACATAAAAAAGCAAAAAGAAAAAACACTAATTTCTTTTTTATATTTTATATTCTCTTCATCTTTCTTGGTTTCTCTCGATATCTCAAGAACCGTGTAATTAGACTGGAGTATAAAAGAATACCATGGAATTATACTCGATTATAAAAAGCTTATAGCCATAAAATTGAACCCAAATCCAGCGGATTTTTTATGATCACACTCCAATTCAGTTCTAGCGTACAAACAATCTGATTCTGATTCTGTTTTTCTTAGAACCGCTAAGAATGGTTAATTCCAATTTCACCTCAGAACCGGACCAAATCGAACCGCATGCACCCCTAGCTCTAGCACGACTCGCCCATGCAGTTATGGGTAGGGCTAGGGCCAAGTCAGCTGGGCCAACCCTAGCCCAGCCCATAACCACCCTCTGAAGGTGCATCTTGTCCGTCCAATGTGATAGGCCCAATCCATGTTTATTCTTTGGTCCATTACCACATGGAATTGATAATTTCATGCATCAATTTCTGATTTGTAATTCATTTTCAATCAAGCCATTCATTTGGGTTGATTTCAAACTAAGGACATTTTTTTATACCAGAGGATGGACGGTTTAGATTCACTATACCACCTGCTAGATTGTCAATTATTAGGCGATGAACGTTGCTCCATCACCCAACACGCATCTCTGAAGTTTTATAGCACGTAGCTAAGTTGTACCGTTGATACCGAATTTTGATATTGTGGGCACTAGGTGGGTGGGCTACAAGCCAAAAATGTAGTAATCAGATAATTTTGACCGTCCGATTGTGTGTTTTACCAGTCAATGTAGGTAGTTTCCCTGTTGTCTATCAACCGTTCAAACCCCATTATTATCGGGACACAAGCCATCCATTTTGGTTTCCCATGAGGCCAATGGCTCTGATCAACGTACACTACTGCTGCCTTAAGAATATAAAATATAAGGAAACTTGATTCACTGACTCAGGCTACCAACTTAGCAGAGCAGCGTCCCCACGTGGGAGACCTGGATTGCATGATGACTCTGCCACATTATGGCTGTTTGTGACCTCACGTGGGACTTGAGAGGTAGCTTCATGCAAGGAATCCGGATCCTTTGATTGCTGCAAGCGGATTTTTCTGTATTTTGATTGGTACACGTTGTTACTGACATTGTTTATTATATATTTTGATTGGCCGATATCATCATAGAGATTGTAATCACTATTACAACGAATATAGTGTGATAATGTAGCCCAATCAAATTACAACAAGTAGTATTTTTCTACTGTGTCAAATAAACTATTCCAACTGTCATCCAAAACATGTTTGAAAGTTGATAAGTTAAATACATGCTCAATGAAGTCCATTTCAGACAGGCTGAAAGTCCGGCAGGTTAGTGCTCAACCCTACTCCAACCCAAGGTTCCTGTACCTCAAGTGTAACCTAACTCAACCCAACCTTGGGTTGGGAACCCAAGCCGGCTCTGGCCGGGTTGGTTGGGTAAGATATATACTAGTATTTTCGTTATTACATAAGTTTGTTATGTTTTCAATACAAGTCTTATTTTTTGTATCTATAACTTATTATATATATAGTTATTAGGAAGCTTCTTGAATTCATGAGAGCCCTCAAGATGAAGCTGGGTTGGGTGGTAAAGTTTAAGGAGGAAAGAGTTTATGGAGCTCCTTAATGAAAGCTAAGTAGGATATCTCCTCCTTGGGATTGATCAGGTCGGCTTCGTTCGCCTTCCCGCTGTGGAAAAACATTTTAGGTCTGCTGCCCTTACTGGAGAGAAATGTGTGTTGGCAGATCGGGCAGGGTGGTTGCAATTTCTGGAAAGATAATTGGACAGGTCTTGGCCTACTGCTTCAGCTTGCTGTTAGTCCGGTGCCTGCCTGCTAGTTGTTGACCAAGGTTAATCAGGTACTGGGGATGAATGGCCCTCTTCCCCCGACATCAGTTTTCAGCTACCTACCCCAATATGTGGCTAATTTTATTTTTCAGGAAGGATTCTGCTTGTCCGATAGCCTGACAGGAGCATCTGGCCTCTTACTCCATCAGGCATTTTCTTGGTCCGGTCAGCCTGAGAGTTGAGCAAAGTGAGCAGTCCTCGTAGGGAATAGTCTAGATGGGTGTGGCACGCTAAGCTACCCCCTAGAATTTCCCTAATTGTCTGGAGAGTTTTGATGAAGGTTGTGCCAGTGGATGGAGTAGTCCAAAGGCGTGGTTTTCAGCTCCTTCCAAGTGTGATTGCTGCTCGGTCATATCGTCCAAGTGCCACTCGCGTGAAACCCTTCAACATCTGTTTGTCAGCATCTCTATCGCTGCCGCTAGCTGGGAACACTTTGAAGAGATCTTCGACATCTCCAACAAGGGAAACCAGTCGATTGAAGCCAAGCTGGCCCACTGGTGGAACTCTTTCCCATTGAGCAGTCGGGCGTCGACCCTCCAAAAGCTGGCTCCTTGCATCATTCTGTGAGAGATTTGGAAGTCCAGAAACTCTGCCAGATTCGACGGGAAGACCCTGTTGGTGGTAGAGGTCATTGTTAAAGTGAGAAGGTTTCTTTCCATCATTTCCAATCGTCCTCCGGGTCATTTCTTCCCGCCGCCGAGTAGAGCAATTGCGTCCGAGCTGGGGATTGTCACCACTTCCCGTTTCTAGAAGCCTCCAAGGTTCGTAAAATGGGAGAAGCCGAAGTTTGGCTGGGCCAAGGTAAATGTTGATGGGTCAGCTAGAGGCAACCTGGGCCTCTAGAGGAGGGGGTGTCTGCAGAGGAGAAAAGGGGGAGTTCATTTTTTCTTTCTCGGAAGGTTATGGGGTTGGCTCCAACATCTATGCGGAGCTTCGGGCGGTGCATGACAGGCTGTCATTATGCTTCCGTATGGGTTTATCTAGAGTGGTGATGGAATCTAACGCCCAACTTGCGATTGTTTTTTTGAACGAGAGTGTCAGCCCGGGTTGGAAATGGGAATATTGGATAGCCAGAATAAAGAGATTTAGTATTCATGGCCAGCTAAAATTTGTTCATATCTGTAGAGAAGGTAATGGACCTGCAGATGGTATAGCCCGAATGGGCAGCGAATATCAAGCTTCTTCGATGGTCCGTCAGCTAAAATATAAGACAACTACTCCTTTAAAAGTCGTATTGTGTATCAAGCAATCTATTTGGGAGAGAGAAATCCAGCATATCTTGTTAGCTTGAGTCATCGAAAATGATGTGGACCAATGAAATCTGATAGCATTGGAATTTCCTATGCCTTCAACATAGACGATCCGCACTCAATTATAATTAATTTATAAGGAACTTATATATCGATCGGGTTCAGGTTGGGTCAGGTAACCAGATCAGACCTCAACCTGAGCCCAACCCAAGTTTTATCGGGTGGTATTTGTATGGCCCAAGCCCAAGACCAAACCCAATACATCCTGCCCAAGCCCAACCCAATGTCGAGTCGGTCATGGGTCGGTTAGGTTGAACCTGCCCAACTTTCAGCCCTAAGCATAGGTGCACTCAAATCCTCCCACATAATATCACCACATGTATATTTGTGGTCGCAGGGTCACCAAGCAATCCACAACCCCATGGAAGGAGTGTCTGATGACCAAATCACTAGGGATATTCTTGGTCACCCCACGTGAAAGGATTTGACATGTGATACTAGTATAGGAGCGCCACAAGACTGTGACCCCTAACTAGTGATATGGGTGAGACCATAACCCTACCTCAATGTATGAATTGTATATCCATTTATTTATTTTAAAAAAAATATATATTAGGTTATAATCCCAAAACTGAAGTGGATATAAATTACAAATTTCAGGTGGACCATGCCATAAAAAAATAATTATTGACCATTAAAAATCTTTTGTGAGCTACAAAAGTTTTGGATCAAGCTAATATTTGTTTTTTTTTTTTTTTTTTTTTTTGTTTTTTTGTTTTTTTCCTTTTTTCCTTTTATCAAGGTCTATGTAACCTTATCAAACGGCTAGATGGTTAATAAACATTAAGGTGGGCGTTAGAGATTTTTAATGGTGGGCATTTAATGACCACTTTTCTTGTGGTGTGCTCCACATGAAATTTGTATCTGCTTCATTTATGGGACCATATTCTAAAATAAGTTGGAAAAACAAATGGACGTCATGGATATGTGATTCATACATCGAGGTGGGCCCTACGATCAGGGTCTCACCCACATCGTTGGTTCAAGTTGGGGCCAAGTCATGCTCTTATTAATAGAGTTGTACATGAGCCGAACCAAGTCCATCTTGACCCAGCTTGGCTTGGCTCAACAAGCAGGTTACCTCTGCTCGAACTTGGCTCCACTTGATCCTTGAGCCTGACTAGCCAACTCAAGTTGGCTCAAGCTAAAGCCAACTCGAGTCGAGTTCGGGCCGAGATTGAGCTCAATCTTTTGAGCTAGTTTGAATTTGAGCTTATGAGCTGAGTTCGAGTTTAAATTTTAGAATTTTTAATATATATAATATAATATAATATATAATATATAATTTATTTAAATATATAAATATATACAAAATATTTATATTTAGTGAACCTGATCTGTGTCGAATCAATTCGAACTAAGTTAAGCTCTAAGCTGAGCCGAGTCGATTTCGGTCTAGCTTAGACTAGTCTCAAAAAATTTTCAAGCTAAAAAAATCAGCTCGACTTGGTTTGAACCCAGTTTCAAACAGAGTCGAGTCGAGGAAGTTAACCAAGCTAACTCTGCTCGTGTACAACTCTACTTACTAGAGAAAAGCATGTTCAAGTAGGCACTCCACTATACAACTTTCACATGCTTTATGTGGGTCCATTTTTGTCAGCAGCATGTAGCTCAATCAAATCTCACCAAGTCTGGTGCTCAATCAAATCTTCCGGCCCGCATTGGGGTCACCGGGCAATTTGTTTCCATCATGGGAATGTAACTATTTGCTGATGTGGATTGTGGACTTCATGTAAATGGGATCCATCCGGCCAGTCCACCAGGTGCGTCACCTGTTGTTTAGACCCAACCCTAAAAATCAGGCCCACTGAAAACTCAGGTGGGCTAAACGATGAGTAACAGTTGAGATGGGAAGTTCCACCGTCAAATTTGTCCAAATTTTATGTGGGTCCAACATAGTGCGCATATTCCATCCAATCCGCCCATCTACCATGCCACAATAAGACGAATGGATTTTTTTTTTTTAAAGGAAAGAAAAAACATTCCAGGACTCATGTCGACCACAACACTTCAATTAGAGTTTTTAGTCATGATTGCATACCATGCCTTTTGGTGTGACCCACATAAGAAATGGATTAGATTGTTTTATAGGATTCATGATGAAAGGCTACGTTTAGTTAGATAAAGCACAGTCCTCTCGTGAACCCGTGATTGGGCCCACTGGCATGCTATTAATTTGATGCACATGGCTGGTACAGTGCCCCACCTGAACAGGTCAGTACCTGAAATTCAATGATGAGATGATCCTGACCACTCATTGCTGAACCGTGAAGGGACAGTCAGATGACAAAAGTCTTTGATTGGGTGGCAGGGATATCATCCCAATGGAACCATGTTGGCACTACGTCCATTCCACAACAAGGGCCATCAGATGAACGGTCCACGTCATGAGGTAGAGGTCAGGTTTACAATAGCATAAGCCTGTTGTCGTCGTTATCGTGGTTGTCGTTATTTAGGGAAGGCTATATTGTTGAACAACCACAGTGAAAGTTTGTAATAGGTGACTCATCTACGGTCGATCAAGGTAAGATAGTGATCATGGGAAGTGGGTCCCTTTGTTTTGACTTCCACTAAGGATAAGCTTAACCTACAATGGATTAGCGGGCCCACCATCATGGGTGTATGACATCTAATCCGTACTATGTATACTCCTTCATGTGGAACCTGCCGATTCGATCGGTGAGGCCCTAATGTGGCGAGATTTGGTTGATGAGGCCGGGAATAATTAATGAGTTCGGTGAGATGCTGACACGGTGAGATTTGATTGATGAGGCTGGGAAACACGAGTTCGGTGAAACCCTAATGTGGTGAAGTTTGGTTGATCTCAAACATGCTTTGTATGGCTCCAACTCTAATAATAACATGTAGCTCAATCGAATCTTACCACGTTAGGGTTTCACAGAACTCTTGTTTCTTTGCCTCACCAAATCTGGTTTCACTTTATGTTTCCTTGGTGCCAAAAAATTACACTTATCTATAGCTCAGATGGGCCACACCATGGCTTACCTAAGTATCCCAAATGGACTGCTTTTGGGATGTCCATTCATCATGGTGGGACACATCTTCGGGAGGCTGGCATAAAATAACAGTAGACCAATACATAACTCGGAAGGTATTCAATGGCGGGCGTCCCATCTCAACTTTTCGGTGTTGTGGCCCACCTGAGTTTTGGATCAGCCAAATTTTGGTAGTGAAGGAGAACATGAGGAGGTGCATATGATGGATGTATTGGACCTCACGCACACATGATGGTGGGCCCATACATCACTTAGTAGGTTAACCTTAACCTACAAAGTTTTATACTAGATCCAACCTCTATTTATTTATTATTATTATTATTATTATTATTTTTAAATAATTTCTTTATAGTTCTTAATGAGAAAGCCGGCCTTGAGAAAACCTAAAGAAGTGTATTAAAAAAAGAAGAAAAACTCATGCCAACTAAGGCTATGTTTGGATGCACAAGTGATTTAAATTGCCAACTCAAGTCCAACTTGAAGCAAACAGTTTGATTACTTTTACTTTATTAGACCACTCGCCTGATCAATTCAAATCATAGTTTTAAAACTCACTGATTAACTCGAAACTCAGCCAAGTTAACTCGGGTCTGCAATATTTGGAGCCGAGTCTCACCAGGATCTTGACTCGGGAATGAATCAAACCCAAAACATCCATTGCTAGCTAGGAGAGACCAGAGACCCACTTAGTGCATCAGCCAAAGTTTGATATTTCTATTTTCTATTACTTATATTAACTCTTAACTATTTTAGTTATCTATTAGGATTCATAATTCTTTAAAATCGTAATTGTTAAATATCCAATCGAGATCAGGTCAAGTCTTGGAGTCAACCTGGCCTAAGATTTTGGGTTTCAGTGTTTGGCTCTGTGGAGCCTGATCATCAAACATGTATTGTTCATTGAGCCAGCAATTTTGTAATTTTACGTAGTGTTTTATGTAATTCTTAGTTTTGGGTTATATATATATATATATATATATATATATATATATATATATATATATATATATATATATAGAGAGAGAGAGAGAGAGAGAGAGAGAGAGAGAGAGAGAGAGAGAGAGAGAGAGAGAGAGAGAGAGAGAGAGAGAGAGAGAGAGAGAGTTGTCATTGTATAGGGAGCTGATTCTTCATTTTTACTTTTGAGCATCGTTGATTGGTATGAATCCATGGCTGTATCGAAAAGGAACCATGTAAAATTTTGTATCGTCTCTTACATCTTTTCTCTCCATTTTTTTTTTTTTTCTCAAATAACTAGTATCAAAGCTCTTGATTTAAGTGAGAGCAATGTCTAAAGAAGGAAATATGAGGATTGAAAAGTTTAATGGTTCAGACTTTAGCTTCTAGAAGATACGGATAGAGGATTACCTTTATTAGAAAGATCTTTATCTTCCTCTTTAAAAAAACAAAAAAAAAAACTGGATAATGTTCTGAATGCTGAAAAAAAATCATGGTCGATCGAGATCGAGGAAGAACAAATCATTCAAGCCTCTATAAAGAAATTGTAATGGTAGTTGAAATTGTGGTAAAAAAAGGCACATGAAGCGGGACTATAAAGCTCCAAAGAAACAACAAGAAAATAGTAAGTAGGAAGTTAAAGATTTTGTAAAGATTTCTTAAAAAAAAAATTGGATGCCCTAATTTTGTCTTTCGACACTCATAATGATTGTTTGGTAATAAATTCTGGAACCTCGTTTCATACTACTTCGAGTAGGGATGTTCTTCATAACTATGTACAAGGTAATTTTGGAAAAGTCTTTCTGGGAGATGATGAATCCTATTGTATTGTTAGAAATGGGGATGTTCATATAAACCAATTGAATTGGATAGTGTTGAAGTTAAAAGATGTTAGGCATGTTTCAAATCTGAAAGGAAATTTAACCTCAGCCAGCTTGCAAATTCTGGACATATGACAATTTTCACTAGTGATTCGTAAAAGATAATATAGAGAGCCATGGTAATTGATAGGGATAAGAAAGAAGACACTCTTTACTTAACTTCTAGGACCTTGTCCAATTACCCATGGGAAAGACAACTTTACTTAAAAAGCGGGTTTACATATTGATGAAAGAGCATAATGGTATTAAGCGATTTAAGGCCAGGTTGGTTGTGAAAGATTCTCAATAGAATAAATGTATCGACTACAGTGAAATCTTTTCTCTTGTTGTTAAGTTTTCTACTATCATATTAGTTTTAAGCATTGTGGTTGTAGGCGATTTACATTTAGAATAGCTATATGAAAAAATAGTTTTTTTTTTTTTTTTCACAGTAATTTTGAAGAAACTATTTATACGATCATCCATATGGATATGATTAACCTAACAATGAGAACATGGTATGTAAACTCAATAAGAGCTTATATGGTTTGAAACTAGCCCCAAGATAGTGGTATAAGAACTTGACAATTTTATGTCCATTAATGACTTTAAGAGATGTCATGTTGACCACTGTTGTTATTTCAAGAAACTTAAAAATTCTTATCACATACATCTTTTGCAGATAATATGCTTGTTGTATAGTTAAGCATGCATGAAATTTTAAATCTTAAGGAACAATTGTTTATAGAATTTGCAATGAAGGATGTAAGTGTTGTAAAACAAATCATTTGTATGAGAATCAACAGAGACAAAGGAAATAGAAAGTTGAAATTATCACAAGCTGAATATATTACAAAAGTACTCAAGCGATTCAACATGAAAGGTGCTAAGATAGTTAGCACTGTATTGACAAGCCACTTCAGACTTTCAAAGGAACAGGGTGCAGCAACGTAGGAAGAATGTGACTATATAGCTAAGGTTCTATATGCCTTAGCCATTGATAGCTTAATGTATGCCATGATTTGCACAAGACTAGATATTGCTCATGTAGTGGGAATTGTTAGCAGGTTTATGAACGACTCAGAGAACGAGCATTAGGAAGTTGTCAAATGGATTCTCAAATACTTGAGAGGTACTACCAATGCAACGTTATGCTATGTAAAGTCAGAAATAAGTTTGCATGGATATGTTGATTCATATCTGACATGGGATATTGATAGAAAAAAGAGCACTATAAAGTATGTATTCACGTTGGGTAGTATAACAGATAGTTGGGTCTCACAATTACAGAAGATTATTACCATCTCAATGATAGAAGAAAAGTATGTTGCTGCAATAGTGGCTTGCAAGGAAATGCCATGATTATAGGGTCTCATGGAGGAGTTGGGTAAGAAGCAAAAACATTATAAGTTATACAGTAACAGTGAAAGTGTAATTGATCTAGCAAAGAACTCAGCCTTCCATTCAAGAACCAAATATATAGACATCAAATATCATTTCATACAATCACATATGGAGGATAAACAAATTATTTTGGAGAAGATTCACACAACCAAAAATCGTACAGATATATTGACCAAGGTGGTTACTATAGAGAAATTGAAGTCATGTTCAATTTTTATTAGTCTTTAAGCTTGTAGATCAAAAGGAGATTTACACAATTTTCTATGAAGGCATGGCTTTTGCAAATGCAGTAGATTCAATGGAGTTGCTTATGATCGATCTTTAAGTGGGAGATTGCTAGGTTCTGTGGAGCCTGATCATCTAAGATATATTATTCATCCAGTCAACACTTTTGCAGCTCGTTATTGTAAACCTTATTTTGTTTGAGGTAAAAATTTTTTTACACATGCACACACACCCCACACACTCACGTTGGTGGAATTTCACCACCTATGGGTACTCGAACCCTTGACCGGGAGTTGAAACTCCAGAGAGTCTACCACCCGATTCTATTGTGAGAGAGAGAAAGAGAGTTGTTATTATATTGAGAACTACTTCTTCATTTTTGCCTTTGAGCATAGTAGATTGGTGTGAATCCAGTCGTGAACATACTGAAAGGAAACCATGTAAATTTGTGTTATGGTTTTTATCTTTTCTTTGTTTTCTTTTGATTTCAATATTACTGTGTGTAGTTGAGAAGGGATCTCTTCTCCTAACATTTAGAACTATTCAATTTGAAAATGCATTCATGGACATTGTAAAAGCTTCTTCAGATGATGCCCATCTTAGTTTTTTTTTTTTTTTTTTTTTTTTTTGCTTAAGTGAGTTATTATTGTCTGCAAAAATGGATATGGTAACTTTTCTACACAAAACAACTTGGGGAGGTGCCATTTTCCCCCCTCCTAATGAGGTGTTGTGTTCACTCCCCAAGTATAGGGTTGTGATGTAGTAATAAACTCGGTGAGATCGAGGTCGAATCCACAGGGACTAAAACCTGTACGTAATCTAAAATTAACTAGAACTAGAATGAGATGAAATCTAAATCAAGTATAAATTGAGAAATAATGATGAAATAATTATTTAAATTGGTGAAATTTAAAGGTAGGAAACTAGGGATTCAGAGGATCCACTTGTAGAGATCAGAGAGATCTTATGCTTGATTCATAAACTCAACTGGACTTCGAGTCCCATCTTCATCCAGTTGGAAAGTATGTCACTAATGCACAATCTAAACTTCCTTTGATTTAGTTTTCAAAAGAGATGAAAGGTATAAGAAGTAGAGATGATTCCATCACAAATCCATGCCCATGAGACAAGGTAAACAACAGAACTTAAACCAATCCGCAACCAATCAGAAGATATATGAATGTTAGGAAGGATTCCGTCATCCAACCATGTCCAAGGGATGATGGTGAACAACAGGGCCGCCTAAATTCACAATTCCTATAATGTAATGAACATACCTGAAGCCCTCGCAGATCCATTGTAATTTGAGTCACAATAAACCATTAAAAACTACAAATATTCTATATATTCAAAACTAGAATCAAACTTTAGTTCTTCAGATGAATCTAACCGTCGAGATCTCCCATCACGCCACAAGCTTCACCTCTTAGCCCTAGCTAAGAGGTTTAGCCCCACATGAATGGGCCCAATCCCTTAAACAAATATATAAAAAAAATAAAAGAAAAAGAGAAGAAAACAAAACTCTCAATCTTCTCTCTCTCTCTCTCTCTCACGTATCCACGTTCCCAAGCCAAGCTCCCTATTCTCTGCCATGGATCAGATCCTTTATAACCAGCTGTCCGTTCGGTGGAGAAAATCTCCCCAGCAATAGGCGGTGGACTCCCTGTAACAGCAACTTGCGTAACATCTTACGCAGCAGAAAAAAATGCTGCACCGATCTGCATTGTCCCAGCCTTCGCACACAGGACATCTCGTTGTTTTCGTGAACAAAAACATCCCTTTGCATGGCTTGATCGTGGCTTTCAGATGAACGGTTTGGATCACTGATCCGACGCAGACTGAAGTTACATAACTAGCCGCAACGTCCGGATTTCTTGGACGCTGTTACTGCATAATATATGCGGACGATTTGATTTTGCGTTAACTATGGGGCCCACATGTCATGGTTTCTAAAGAATCAACGTCGTTCATCGAAATACCCTAAAAAAACCAGCTGGAAACGGGTGGTTTTTGAGTGGATTTGGTGTGGCCTACTGAGCTTTTTAAACCACCGTCTGAATTGCATTTGAATGTTGAAAAACCAATATATGCTGCTTCTTGGAAATCTTTCCACCTAGGTGGCGGTCACAGTCCCCGTCCAGACATGATGGACGGTTCATATCATCCATTTGGATAATGGGTGGGTCCCACTGCATGAAACCGGCGGCAACAGAGACACGGCAGTTGCCGTTTTTGAATGGGATACGAGTCTAAGACGGTTTGACCGTCTTGGAGTTGCCGTACACGTCTGGTGTACGTGTGCAATATGCACACCCAACTCAGGTGGGGTCCACGGTGATGATATTGAGAAATCTGCTCCGTCCATTCGTTTCTCTGCATAATTTAATGTGTTGGGACCAAAATTGAACTATTTCCAGATACCAGGCGGACCCCAAATTAGGATTTTAGGGGCTGATCTGGCTATTGGGCCTCTTCCACAGTGATTCAATGGCTGATTTTTTACATGTACAGTTAATTAATGGTCCCCAGGTCATGTATGAAGTTTCGAGCCAATCGGATGGTGGGAACCCTGTGATCTTGCACTCTGGCTGGTTTTCGGGCCCGTTTAATGCGAGCGGCTTGATTTCCTCGGATCCCCAGCGTGTAAATTCTTCAATATGGGTCCTCTGGAGTCCGTCCCTTGCTCTGATGACTTCGGAACGTCAAATCCACGCTTTTAATACTCGTTTTCAATCCACGCTCCTGATTACTCCCTGCAACAAAAACACAATTAACATATGACATTAAACATTATCATGTACATAAAATCTTGCAATAACTGGGGTTGATATGCAATATTCGACCCTATCATGTTGATGCCTCGCTAAACGTTTGTGGAATCCAAACTGTCTATTAGGTGCACTATCATGTGATTGTTCCCTGCCTCAAAAGTTAGGCTCATTTGTTTTTTGAGTGGGCCACAATACCAGTATAAATTTGAACTATTGATCAACTTCTCGATAGGTTTGGACACTTGATCAACTTCCTGACATGGGTAACTGTGGTTAAAGAAGTAGGAATATCGGGCGACTTTTGATGATTTTCACTTAACTATACCTTGGTTAGATTTCTACAAGCGAGGGATTTGCAATTAATTAATCACCAACGGTCTAAGTGACGTTAGACATTAGGTCAGGAATAGTTCATTGGATAAATATGGTTAATGCTATTTAAGATCGGTCCACATTCATGACGCAAAAGTCCTCCAATCAAGAGGTTAGTTGCGGTCACAATTTTTGGGTTATGTTAAATCCATAATGGGTCCCATAAGATGAATTAATGGCTCTGATCATGCTAACATGGATTCTTCAATAAAACATTTTAACATGATGTTGCATTACATGATTATAACAATATAATAACTCATTATTATTTATTTATTTATTTTTCTTGAAAAATCTGAAATATTATTATTAATAGAAAGAAAGAAGGCTATAATAACTCATTATTATTGTTGTTGTTGTTTGTATAGTTATCCAGAATCAAACACTCATATTGGGAGCTCCTTAGAGTCCCTTGCTGCAGGATCATCTGGTCCATGGGTAGTGTCAGGAGACTTCAATGCAGTCCTTGATCCTTTGAGTGTATCGGATATAGGGACCAAGACCTGAACAACATGTGTGAATTTAGAGAAGCGATTGATAAGGCAGGTCTATGTGATGCGGGCTTTGCAGGGAATACGTTCACCTGGAGCAACAATTAGGTGGGCCTATCCCGTGCTTGGGCCAGGTTAGACAAAACTCTTTGCAATGACATCTGGATACACAGTTTCCTGAGTTTCTAAGTGAAGCATCTCTCCAAACTGAATTCCAACTATGCGCCTCTTTTACTGTCCTTCCCCAGGGTCTCCATCTCAGTTCCAAGACCTTTTAGATTTCAGCGGATGTGGCTGCTTGACAATTCCTTCTCCAAAGTGATTGAGAAAGCTTGGGCAATCAACCTTTCATCTTAGTCCATGATCAACTTGCTGCTGAAATTGATTTCGGTTAAGTGGGACTTGCGTATCTGGAATCGGGAAGTTTTCGGGAATATTTTCCAGAATATTCAAAAAGCTAAGCAATCGTTGGTCCAATTGGAATCCAGAGCTTAGGCTAACCCCTTGGTCCTTGCAGCTGATATAGCAGAAACCCGTCTTCTCCTGGCCAAAACGGAACTCGCTGAAGAAATATTTTGGAAACAGAAGTGTCGGAATTCCTGGCTGGAGGAGGGGGATAGAAATACAAAATTTTTTCACCTTCTAGCTTCAGAAAAGGTCAGAAAATTGGGCATTTAGGAGATTCATGTGGGAGAGGCGGGATTAGTGACGGGTCAGCCAGCTATTCAATGTGCTGCCGTCACTTTTCTGAAATCTCTGCTGACCTCAGAACCGGAGTCATCTTCTGCCTCAGATGTTCCTAATCTTCTGGATTGTATCCCTACTATTATCTCAGATGAAGATAACGCTAGCCTCATGTGTTTGCCTTCCCTAGCCGAAGTAAAAATCGTGGTGAATAAGCTTCCCAAAGATAGTGCTCCAGGGCCAGACGGCCTATCGGGAGCTTTCTTCTCGGGATGCTGGAATATTATTGGGAACGATATTCTCTCTGCTGTGGAAGAATTTTTTTAGGGGGCTGAGATGCCAAGGGCATTCTTAGCTACGCTGGTCTGCCTAGTTCCCAAAAAGCAAGGAGTTAAATACTTTTCTGACTACAGGTTGATCAACCTGTGTAACGTGGTGTACAAGATATTCGCCAATATCATCGCAGATAGGCTAAGTGTTCTCCTCCCAAAGCTGGTGTCTTTAGAGCAGGGGGCCTTTGTGAGGGGCTGCTCGATTGCGGAAAACATTGGTCTTGCTCAAGAGCTTTATAGAGATGTTGATCGGAAGGTCAAGGGAGGGAATATAGTGCTGAAACTCGATATGGAAAAAGCGTACGATAGGGTCGAATGGAATTTTCTGCGCCAGGTCCTCCTGAAATTCGGATTTGCAGCCAGCTGGGTCAATTTAGTCCAATCCTGTTGGTCCAATAATTGGTTCTCGGTGCTAGTTAATGGAGTGAGCTGTGGCTTCTTCCAATCCTCGCGTGGACTGAGACAAGGGGACCCCCTTTCTCCTAGTCTTTTCATCCTCACGTCCGAAGTCTTTAGTAGGGGTCTTTCCAGGCTTAGCGCGCAAGGGCTATATTTCTCCATACAAGGTGAAATTAGGCTTTAAACAGATTTCTCATTTACTATATGCGGATGATACTGTCTTATTTCTCAATGGCTCTATAAGGTCTCTTCTTGTTGTAAAAAAAATCATTTCAGATTATCAGCCTTCTTCAGGCCAACGGGGTCAATCATCTCAAGAGCTCCTTTTATTGCTCCTCGAAGTTGTTAGCTGCTAGGATCAAAAGCATCCAATAGATCATTGGAATCAACAAAGCTACAGGGAATTTTGACTATTTGGGGGTTCCGATTTTCAAGGGCCGAGCAAAGAGATCCTTCTTCGCCCCCTTATTGGGTAAGATGTCTACAAAGATTCAACGTTGGACTGCTAGAATTCTCTCCTAAGTGGGCAGGCTCACCCTCATCTCTTCTGTCCTGAGCAGTATCTCAATCCATACCTTAGCGGCCTCTATTGTCCCTAAGAGTATCCTCAAGGATGTGGAGAGGATGTTCGCTAATTTCCTCTGGGGCTGGCGGGATGGTAGGCCGAATCTTCATTAGAGGAAATGGTCCTCTATTGCCAAGCCAAAAGTAGAAGGCGGGCTCGGTATCAGACAACTAAAAGATGTTATGCAGGGGCTCCATTTGAAGATGACATGGAGGATTAAACAGGAGGAGAGCCGTGTTGCGCAACACGCCAACAACGCAGTGGGCCTAGATCTAATCTCAGTCCTCACCCACAAACGATAAACAGAAAGAAATATAAACTAGAAACAGATCAAAGCAATCCAAAATAAACCACAAGATAAGATATACGTGGAAAAACCCCAATGTAGGGTAAAAAACCATGGACGCAAACTTCTACTATGAAGAACGAAGATTACAAGGCAATATACTAACCTCTCCCTTGGAAGTATAGAGAAAATCCCTTGCCCACGCCTTAGAAGTATTTCTCAATATTCACCTTAACCCTAGAAAAGCCCTAGGGACCTCTATTTATAGTTTGAGCAACTTCCTTTTCGTACCCTTGCGAAAGGCGACACAAAAATCCGCAGTCCGCATCAGATTCGGAAACGAATCTGTGTAACAACGGCTGGTCGTGTAGGTTGCACGACCGGTCAAGCGGACCCCATGACCGGTCGAGCATGGGCCACGACCGGTCGAGAACCTCGGAACCCAAAAGCCTATACTCGCTGAACTTTGAGTTGAGCCAGTCTATGAATGGTAAGACTGGTCGAGTGGGCTCCACGACCGGTCGAACAGGGGCCACGACCGGTCGTGTGCGGCCCCAGATGTGGCTCCACTTCTCAACAATCTCCCACTTGGAGACACATCGCCATAAACCTTTGTCTTCTTCATCCGGAGTGCACCACCTCCCCATCTTCAAGTCTAAAGACCAATTGTTCACTCCCCAAGTGCAAGGTTGTGATGTAGTAATAAACTCGGTAAGACCGAGGTCGAATCCACAAGGACTGAAACCTGTACATATTCTGAAACTAAGTAGAACTAGAACTAGACTAAGATGAAATCTAAACTGAATGAAAGTTAGAGAATAATTGTGAAATAATTATCTAAAACGTAGAGAAATTCAGAGGTAGGAAACTAGGGATCAGGGAGAAGTACTACTCTTGATTCATAAAAATCAACTGAACTGCCATTGATATAGTTTTCAAGAGATGAAGGGTATTTGAATTAGAATGGATTCCATCACCAAACCATGCCCAAGAGGCAAAGCAAACAACAGAATTAAACTAATTATCAACCAATCAACATGCTATGAGGGTTAGGAAAGGGTACCGTCATCCAACCATGCCCAGGAGACGATGGTGAACAACAGGGCTTCCTGAACGTCATAAACATAAAAAGGAGAAGAAATGCTCAAAGCCACCGCAGATCTATTGTAATTTCAGTCACAACAAACCATTGAAAACTAAAAGTATTCCCTTAATTAAACTAAAATCAAATTCAGTTCATAAATCAAAATCCCATTAAAGGCAAAAAGTTAGAATCTCCCATCTCACTACAAGCTTCACCTCTTAGCCCTAGCTAAGAGGTTTAGCCCATAAACATGATTTGGCTAAACATCTTAAAATAATATAAATAAATAAATAAATAAAGGAATAAAAACTCTAAAGTACTTCTCCCTTTCTCCTGCTCCACGTCCAGCCAAAGCTCTAAGCTCCCAGCTCCTCTCTGATCTCCTCCTCTTCTACGGCTCATTTAATGGGTTGATACTTGATTTGACATATATCCAGGTGCTAGGTGGGTCCAGAATCACCAGTTTATGGGCTGATCTGTCAGTTGAGGCACTTTCCTAGTGATCCGAAGGCTGAAATTTTATATGTACGGTTAATTAATGGCCAACATCCCATGTATGAAGTTTCGAGCCGAATGGATGATGGGAACCTTGCGATCTTGCATTCTTGCTGACTTTCAGGCCACTTGAGCTTTAGTTTCTTGATTTCTTTGGATCTTGGGCGTTGATCTTGGTTTCCTGGGGTCCGTCCCTTGCCTTGGTGACTTCAGACCGTTAAGTTCGTGCTTTTAGCACCTTGTTTTAGTCCAAGCTCGTAAAGTCACCTTGCAACACAAACACGATTAAATCGGGCTGTTAAACAGTTTCATGGTCGTAAATCCATGTAATAACTGGGGTCTAATATGCAATATTTGACCCTCAACACCAATCAAAGCTGAACGGAGCTTCAGCTTCTTCCGTTTGACCGCCTTGGTCAGCATATCGCAGGATTCTCACTTGTATGAATCTTCTCTAGAGCAATCGATCCATCTTCCAGTAATGAATGTATGAAGTGATATCTGATGACAATATGCTTGGTCCTTGAATAAAAGGCAGAATTCTTAGCCAAGTGTATTGCACTCTGACTGTCACTGTATAACTTACAATCTTCTTGCTTCTTACCCAACTCCTCCATAAAACCTTGCATCCATACCATCTCCTTGCACGCTTCTATAGCCGTAACATATTTTACTTCCGTCGTACTGATAGATACTATCTTTTGTAACTGAGAGACCCAACTGACTGTAGCATTACTTAGAGTAAAGACATAACTTGTAGTGCTTCTTCTGCTGTCGATATCTCCTGCCAAATCTGAATCCACGTAACCTTGTAGCTTGATTTTCGATCCACCATAACACAGCCCTACATCCTTAGCACCTACCAGGTATTTAAGGATTCACTTCACAGCTTCTCAATGTTCCTTCCTGGGGTTGTTCATGAACTTGCTAACAACTCCCACTGCTTGAGCAATGTCTGGTCTCGTGCTTATCATAGCATACATGAGACTCCTTATAGCTGACGTGTATGCGACTTTAGCCATGTAGTTCTGTTCCTCCTGCATCTTTGCACCTTGCTCCTTAGATAGCTTGAAGTGGTTGGCTAATGGAGTGCTAATCGGTTTAACACCTCCCATATTGAATCGATCAAGTACCTTAGCTATGTACTTTACCTGTGATAAAACCAGTTTCTTATTTTTCCAGTCACGCTTTATCCTCATGCTTAGGATTTATTTTGCAGCTCCTAAATTCTTCATGGCAAATTCTCTAAACAGTTGTCTTTTGAGATCTGAGATGTCCTTCACGCTTGAACCAGCCACAAGCATGTCATCAACGTACAGAAGAAGGATGATGTATGATGTATCAAACTTCTTCAAATGACAACAATGGTCAGCATGACATCTCCTGTAACCATTTTCTGACATGAAATTATCAAACTTCTTGTACCACTGCCTCGGGGCCTACTTTAGGCCATATAAACTCTTCTTCAGTCTGCACACATTGTTCTCCTTTCCTGGTGCCACGTATCCTGTCGGCTGATGCATATATATCTCTTCTTCAAGGTCCCCATGAAGAAAGCTGTTTTGAACATCTAGCTGCTCTAGATGTAAGTCCTCTGTAGCCACTATACTCAAGCCATGCGAATTGTAGACATTTTCACCACGGGTGAAAATATTTCAGTGAAATCAATACTTGCCTTTTGTTGAAACCATGTCACAACCAATCTGGCCTTTTACCGTTTCAAACTATCGTGCTCAACCTTCAGTCTGTAAACCCATTTGTTATAAAGAACTTTCTTACCTTTAGGTAGAGCGACTAGCTCCCATGTACGATTAGACTCAAGAGAGTCCATCTCATCATCCATGGCCTGCTCCCACTTAACCCGTTTATCTAACTGTAACGCCTCTTCAAAACACTCTGGCTCAACATTATCTGTCAGCAGTAGATAATGTAAGGAGGGTGAATATCGGACCGTGGGTCTCCTCTCCCGAGTAGACCTCCTTACAACCGGTGTATACGACTCTGCCTCATAATGCTCATGTTCATGATCATCCTGTGACGCTGTAACACCCATGTCCGGTAACTCTTCCATCTTTATGAATTCCTTTTTCTCGACCTTATTTTCTTTCACACTGTCCTTATGTATCACTTTTTCCTTGAAGACTATGTCCTTGCTTCTGATGATTTTTTTGATTTCTGCATCCCAAAACTTGTAGCCAAAATTATGCTGCCCGTAGCCTATAAACGTGCACCTCTTGGAATGTGAACATATGAAGTGCAACCGAACACTCTGAGATGTGCAATGTTCACTTCTTTCTCAGTCCACGCTTCTTCTAGTAGCCCATCATCCAAAGGTGCTGAGGGACTTCTATTGATGAGATACGCGGCAGTATTCACAGCATCTGCCTAAAACGTCTTGGACAACCCTGCATGTAACCTCATGCCCCTGGCGCGCTCAAGGATGGTCCTGTTAATGCGCTCAGCCACACCATTCTGCTGCGGTGTCCCTGAAATCATTTTTTGATGTTTGATTCCATTTGCTGCACAATACTCCTCAAACCTCTTATCACAGTACTCTCCCCCATTATCAGATCTGAGACATTTTACTGTTTTACCTGTCTCATTTTCTACCATAACTTTTCACTTCTTAAATACATCAAATACATCAGATTTATACTTTAAGAAATAGACCCACAGTTTTCTACTAGCATCATCAATAAAAGAAATAAAATAACGTGAGCCACCAAGAGATAATACATGTGCCGGACCCCACACATCAGTGTGTACAAGCTCCAACAGATGTGTCTTTGGAGCACATCCCGTCTTCTTGAAGCTTACCCTCTTCTGCTTGCCATACACGCAGTCCTCACAGAATTCCAAGTCAATAGACTTCAGACCTGGTAGCTTCTCTTTTGACAATAGCACATTCATCCTTTTTACTCATATGTCTCAACTCCTGATGTCATAACTGCCCATTCACTCCAGTTGATGCAACTGCGAGTGAACTATACGATCCTGAAGTCACGTACAAAGTACCTTCCTTTTTGCCTCGAGATATCACGAAGGCACTTTTGTGATCTTCCAGGAATCACTAGTGAATGTCATCACATAACCGGTATCGGCCAATTGTCCCACTGAGATCAAGTTACGTTTTAAACTCGGTACATGTCTGACATCCTTCGATTTCAAAACCGTTCCATCTTTCTGATTGACATGAACGTCCCCCTTTCCAACAATATTGCACGGCTCATCATCACCTAGGTAGACTCTCCCAAAGTCACCTGACACATAATCATGCGGAACTTCCTTACATAGGTGACATGAAATGACATGAAACGAAGCACCTGAGTCTATAACCCAAGACTCATTCACTACCAGAAAAATGGGCAAAGGCTACGGATTAAATCCGTAGCCATAGACCTATAGCTACGGATTAAATCCGTAGCACGTCCGTCGTCGTAGGTGCCGAAACAATAGGTCTAAAACCTATGGCTACGGATCTAATCCGTAGCAATAGGTTAAAATAGCTACGGATATAATCTGTAACAAATATTTCTGTAGCCAAAAAAACCTATAGCTACGGATATTATTGATAGCTAAAAGTAGTGTTGGATCCGTAGCAATATGTCGAATTTTATAACAGCTACGGTTAATATCCGTAGCTATAGCCTACATTAAAAAAAAAATTATAATAATTTATTCATTCATTCAATTACCACCTGCATAATCATTCATTCATTCATTCATTCAATTACCACCTGCATAATCATTCATTCATTCAATTATCACCTGCATAATCATTCATTCATTCAATTACCACCTGCATAATCATTCATTCATTCAATTACAATCACATATAAGCTGCCTCAGATTGAAGCAATTACTAATGGTGAAGAGTTACAAGACCATTCAACAATGGTGAACCAAGAACCATTCTCTGGCCTCATATGAGTTGCCTCAGATTGAAGCAAGGCAAGAGAAACACTTTCATTTCAGTTGCGGATGACTTCCATGGCCAGCTGGTGAGCAGTCTTGTTCTGCAACTTTGCAAGTTCATCCATGGCTTCATATGTGTATTTGTCAGCAAAAAGCTTTAGATTAAATCGTGCCGGTGCCTTTGTTATGCCCTCCCACTTCTCAACTGTCTCTTTCAGTTTGTCAAAGCCCTGCATAGGACAGGAAGAAACTTAATATATGCTTACTTTGCTGGTATAGAACCGTTTGGATTTTCTATTAGTTGCCCTGGGAATGATATGTAGATGAAAATGGGGCAAAACCAAGCATTAAGACACTGCTGATATAGAAATTTTCTGTGGTAGTGTTCTTTTAAAAATGGTTAGACATTTGTTAAATTTCAGATCCCAAAACCCATGAAATAATTCAAGTTGCAAGTATGGTTGGAAGAAATTCAGTTGTTGTAAATAACATGACCCAAATACAAACTTGGGTACTCACCAGGCGGGTTGTGAAATCGCCGAAAGATTCTCCCTGTTGGCGTTTGCGGCTCCAGTTGTAGTGGTGAAACTGGAGGAAAAGTCACGGTGGCCATTATTGAAGCTTACCTGCCAAAATATAAAGACAAATGAGTCATTTTCCTTGTAACAGCAGAGAAACCTGTATAGTTGAAATTAAAAAAATTGTAATAGCTAAAACATGAAACTACCAAAACTATAATCATGTGGAAGCTTTTTAGGAAGGCATTAATATAATGCCAAACTAGATCCTCACCTGCAGAAACTAGTAGAGAAAAAAATATATATAATAATGGCATCTCTTACAATGTCGACGGAGATATTTCTGCTTCATTCCTGTCCACAGATGTTAAGAGATTTTATGTGGTATCGTTCAATCCAACAACTACATCATTGTATCTTTCTGTGTTAGCTATCCACAAGCGTCTACGATTCAGAGGTTAGGATTCTTTGACGAACCTGATGGCATCTTTACAATGGCATGATACTCTGCTTCTAGAATTCCAAGATGCTTGTTGTCAATGTCCATGAGCTTCATCTCAAAATCAGCAATCTTATCTTGACCTTCAAAAATGACAAAACCTAGATCAGTGATAAAACTCTAGGGAAAATGCAGGAGTTAAATCATCCTTTCTTGGCAGGAAAATAGATTACATACAAAAAAAAATGCAAAATGAATAGAAGAAATTTGCTAAAAGACCCAATTTATCCATCCATTTCTTCTCTTCTCAACAATACATCAGTTGGCATTTTCACTTGTTATAGCATCCCATATAGTGGGCCCATTTATAGCAATCAAGATTATTGATACAATGGGCCCCACTGTAGAGGATGAAATAGACTAAACATCATTCACCAGACTTACATCCACCCATGCATTTTTCTGTAGAGGATGAAATAGACTAAATTCATGAATTCCGCAAATCCACTGGTAACAACGAGATTCAAATGTACTTCTCATACCAATGTTTAAAAAAACCCGGCTTGTCGATTGACCACATAAAATATCATCGTAGGATATGGCCAGAGAGAGTATCATAGCCATTGCAGATATTGGTGCCTCTTTTTTTTTTCCTTTTTTTAAGCATAAGTTCTAAAGTGCAAGTCACCTAGAGATCGAAACCAGTATCAGTCACCCAACTCATTCCAACTCAGTCAGAATTGTTCAGACTCAGTCTGGTTTTGGAATGTGACTTGCCAATGACACATTTCATTCTCCACCAAGATCAAGTCGACTTAGTATCAATCAATATTCAAAACCATGATACAAAAAAAGAAAGAAAGTTGGAGAGCAAGTTGGGATCACTAGAGAGATGAGTGAGTTTCCAAAAAGAAAGAAAGAAAGAAACACACCTTGTATATATTTTCCCAAAAGCAAAATCTGGTTAATCCTACTAGACTCTAGCTGCTAAACGATACCCACTGGCTTTGGATGTGCTTCATATCTCCCAGTAGGATGCAGGTGGCTATATACAGAATTCTTGTCCTTCCCTATATAGTGACAGAATAGATGCTCAGTTGAGCTACAGAATGCCAGTACAAGTAGAAAATTTTGACCTACGTACCAGAAGGTGGAAATATGTGGAAAATTGGGCTTATAGCATAGACATATGCAGAGCTTCCATAGTAACCTTCAATGTTAGACCAGAATCTATTTAATCCCTTCCCATGAAGCGAAGACCTGAAAAAAAAATTCAGTCAAGTATACGTTCAAAATAGAACTCAATCAAGCATGAGAATCACATAATGGTTATAGATTCAATAGAGAACTAATGATTAATGATTAATCTAATATGCCGACAAAGACTCCCTCCTCCTTTACCCGGGCTTGGGACCGGTAATGCAAGGAGTTGCATTGGCGGAGTTAAAAAATGACTTAAGTTCCATTTGGTGTGAGATAAATTTATATTCATAAACACTAATGTGATGACCAAATGGAGCCTAAGACTATAAATATGTTCAAATATATAATACAAAATTCATGCAGACTATAAATATCGATGAACTACAGAGTACCAAAGAAAAAAAAAAAAAAAACAAGTCAAACATCATATAGAGTAACTAGAAAAAATATGCAAACTAGAAATATGTTGAACTACACAATTTGTGAATTTAGCAATTCAAAATTGCCAAGTTCACTGATTCCATGGAATGATTACCCAGCGTAGCCACCAGAAATTCCTTGAACACTTGTCCATACTCAAATTGAATTATAGAATTGCTGCAGAGGTTTCTCACTGTCCCATCATAACAGATAACGACATCTCTAAGTGTGGCCATTAGATTTTTAAACAAAGTTCCTGGTTCAGTAAGTCCTCTGGAAGAACGGATCAACACTTCCCTGGATGATATGGAATGGACCAACTCTTCATAGGGGGTCAGACCTTGAAAAAATGAGCTCTTAACTAACCCAAATGCCTCAGAAGGATAGTCAACACCATTAACAGAATACTTATTTTGGAAGTGGAAACTCATATCCTCAACCAAACGCCTTGAATAAAACTTGCCTCGGTCATAAAGTTGAAGCCCCAAAAAGCCAAGTTGTTGAACAACCTTACTGATAGCTGAATCATTTTTAGAATTTATCAAATTACCCAAAGCAGATAACTTTAGAATACGAGTCATGATAGACAATTTTATAGTTTTCAGGTAGGCTTTCCACTTGCAACTCTACAAGTTCATTGTAATTTGATCTCAAGTGAAGCAGCAAATGTGATATGTCCTGAATCTTCTTCTTTATATCTTCAGTAACAGCCTTGGGAATGTCAAAATCATTCAAGCCAACACTATATCCTTCTAAAAGAGAATCTCCATCAGCAACAGCTGCAACATATTAAAGAACTTAACAGCTTCTTCTGTTCCCTTCTTGTCAAGAACAGAAGTAACAATCTCTGTGAATGATGACCGCAGTAAATCTCTAGTGAAATCAATCCTCACCATTTCACTTTTACTGATCAAATGCCTCTCCCCAAAGCAGTCAAAAAATGCAGGTAAAGCACTTTGTACTATTTGCAAAACAGTCCACATAGGACCTGTACGGTGAGCCTTAAGCAAAGCAGGTTCTGGTAAAACTGGTGAAACACACGTAGCCAATTGTTGCGCAGTCGCTTTGTTCAAAAAAAAAGTTCTAAACATGAGTTTAAGTGACAATAAAGAATCATGCACCAGTTGTAAATTCAGACTACCACTATGAGAACTACGGATTTGCTTTTCAACACTAAACAGCTCCAAAACTTCTGCTTTGCTGCTAGAGACTGTGGATAAAATATATGAACACAATCCCCATCAAAATCCGCACCTAGGGGAGCACAAATAAGAGGAATGATCTTAACAGTATGGTCGTCATGCACATAGACAAAAAATGCTTGTAATGAATGTTTATGAGTACTAGGTGGCCTATTAATGAAAACAATGTCTCCGTTCATAATACGCCTATTTATGATTTGACCAACTTTCAAATATGTATGACCTTTTGAACCTTCCCTAATTGCATAAGTGGCTGAACCATCTCTGTATGTTACACATAATTTGTCATCCACTAGTTTCTGTAAATGATCCATGTTGTATGCCGTGACCTTCTCTTCAAATGTGATCTTTTGGGCAATTTCTAATGGTAAACCAATTTCTAAAGGTAGGCATGGTAGCTCAAATCATAACACAGAGACATGATACTTACTTTGCATGTATGAAGACAGGGGAAGCTAAAAACTCTTCGGCAGGCTCCTGCAAGATATCTTCACATTAATGGGCATCATAATTTATTTTTTGTTCATGCACAAATACTATTTCGCTTCGTCAAAAAGCATGTTACTGACAAATGGACAAATGACATTTAATAAAAGAATCCCAAGAGGAAGGCATACCGTCAGGCTAATTCGACTAGTCATTCGATTGGGTCGACGGGTCTCAATTCCACCGAAATTACCAGAAAATCCAGAATTTTGCCATATGCCACATTCAATGAAGGAAGATCAAAGATTTGATGGCTAGGATCTTCCAAATCTAGAGAGTTGGGGGGGGGGGGGGGGGGGGGGGGGGGGTAGTCCTTCCATGACAGGGGCTTCTAGATGAATTGCTTAGATAAACCAACCATGGATCCCACATGTACAAACTCGATGTGCAACAGGGAAGCTCTCTATTTGTCACAAAGAGGGAGTTTATCTCTACAAATATGCAACTTCCAAAAATATTCTGCACTTGCTTTAGAGGGTGTTTGGTTGCACCAAATTTCATGAAATATCATGAAATTTTGCACCCAATTAGCCTGATTAATCATTATATTTCATGACATTTAGTACAACTAAACGCACAATTTGATGTAAATGTTGGGAATCTGGTAATGGGTTGGGCTCTGGCTGACCCTAAAACAAGGTTTTAAATATCAATAACAGGCTTCAATCACTGATATGATACGGCCCCACATCCGCCTATATCACCCTGTAAGTGCCCCTGTTTCGTGCATGGGGTAAGCAAGTACTATAGATACGATGTATAAAACCATGCCCTGACCCAACCCGATCCCAAATTCGGCTCATTGCTGCCCCTAATTGGCACCCAACTCTGATTGGTAACTGTTTATCCTAATAAAAACAATAGCTTCCTATGAAGAAAATAAAAAAAACACAGTAACAAAACAAAAATAATAGTAATCAAAGTAGGTTTGTCATAGAATTGGGAAATTGGGTTTCTTGAAGAGAGATGGAAACAAAAAAAAATGATGTATTGGATATTTGGATGGAGTGAAATACCTGGAGCTTCTGCCCTTCAACTGATGAACATGGGCATCAACCTTTTTGAAATCTACAGGCTGCTGATCTCTTCAAGAAAAGAAAAACATAGAAAAAGTGAGCTTTTCAATATCCAACAAGAGAGAGAGAGAGAGAGAGAGAGAGAGAGAGAGAGAGAGAGAGAGGCAGATTCCTCACAGAGCTCTTCTCAGATCATCAAGAAGCTTCTCAGAATCATCAAAGAAGAGAGACACCACTTCAAAAACAAAATCTGGGTTGCTCTCATCTTGCAACTGCAGCAGCTGTGTGAATTGATCATCCAAGAATCCCTACCAAATAGGTGGGAAAAAAACAGATTAATAAAAGAAAAATCAGGATTTACCTGAACAAGTTGGTCTTCATTTACCTGAACAGATTAATCAGATGATGATAACTAAATATCAAGAGCCTGCAAGTTGGAGAGAGATTTGGTATAATAATCCACTAGGGATTGGGATTTAGAACCATCTGATCAAAGGGGTATGCAATCTGGGGTAGACACTCCCCTATTCCATAATACTCAAAGGTGTAGCAACTGTCCAAGCAATGGACTTGTACTAATACACCCAGCCCAATTCCATTTGGGAAATTGAATTAGTGCATATTCGTGCGGTTCCCAGCCACCTCTTTTATTTTCATATACCTGTTCCAAAATGAAAAAAGTATATGAAAATCAAAGGGTGGGTGTGCATATCAATTCCCATGATATAATTAAATCTTTCATAGTACCAACATATGGTTTGTGGTATTGGTAATACTGAATAACTTGAACTTCAAAACTTTCAGACAGTTAAAAAAAAAATCAAGAGAGAGAGAGAGAGAGAGAGAGAGAGAGAGAGAGAGAGAGAGAGAGAGAGAGTTCTCAAGCTTCCCTTCTTGGAGAAGATGCACCCAATGGCTGAAACAACAAACATAGAATCTGATCAACATTTGTATGTCTTTATGGTGGGATTGCCCAACTCAAAGTTTAGAAATTTGAGCACATCAGTTTTTATCTTCATGACCTACACATACATCTGAAATCATTCAAACACTCCAAGAAGAGATTCAAAACCAAAAGGCAAATATCACCTCTTCTTTGGTGTAGGTTTTTTTAGTAGGAAAATCAAAACTCACGACTTAAAAATAACATTCTGCAGTACCAAAATCCAGCCCACACAAGTTACGACGTTCATTGTTCCTCTTCAAAATTCCAACATTCATGCCATCAATGTTCCAAGAATATCATTGAAGGGAATCTCATCAATGACAGCTATGCAAGTTACTGTTGATGGAGGAAGAATATCCCAAAGTGTCAGTGGATGAGCTAAATCCAGCTACAATCAGATAGTAATTATCGTTTCAAGAAACTATCTTTATCTAAGGAAGCAGAGGCATGAAAAGTTATATATAAACAGTAACAGTTAGAACTGAGCTGAATTCCATTGCCAATGCCACATAGAACTATTTGCCAACATGCTAACTATTATAAAAGAATGCAAAGAAGAATGTACAAAGTGAAAATTGTAAAAAACAGTAGGGAACAGAAAAATGAGAAATCTTGATATGGAAGCAAGATATTCAAACACACCCTGGAACCTACATTTCATGAATAGTTTCTAACATCTTACATCAGAAAGTCATTCAGGCTGCATTTGGCTCATGAGCATTTCACAGGCATAGAAAAACAAATTTATGACTTTGGAATTTCTACTCTTAGGCTCTTAGTAGGTTTATGTAAATTGTGAAATATGAAGAAAAATCTCTCTTGTGGCAACCAAATGTACTCTAAAACTAATAACCAGTCCGTAATAAACTGCAATTCAATCATTTAAAACAAGGTTTTCCTGAATGTGGCAACCGATATCCACAACTTCACATGTATCTCAATTATTGCAGCTCAGACATTTCAATCAGACTTTGGTTCCATCCTTAAAAAAGACTACATATAGTGGTGGCAACAATGAAATGGGCAATCTTTTACAATCCTCGCTACTTCCTAAATGTTCATATTGACAATAAAGACTTGCCATAATAAATAGAGTTAGAACTATTTACAAGTCACAAATTCTCAACTCATGTCAGAAAATTACCAAAACTAGAATATTTTTGCCTTTTAACTACAGCACAAAGTGCATAATCCCACAGACATTGAATAGAAATGATAGAAAACAGAGATAGCCTGGAACTTTTTGAAGTGTCAAAGTCAATGATCACCCTTCAAATTGATGAAGGCGTTAATTAGATTGGTCCGTCAACATACTCGAAATTTAGAAGTTGGGACTATTGAAGAAAGCTTCCTTAACTATTCTTTTCTCTTAACTTGTCCCACGAAAGAAGATACAATTACATACAGAAAAATCAGCAGCCAAATCTCTCTTTTCTTACCTCAAGGTGGTAGTCCAACTTCTGTGGGCCCCACCATGATGTACGTATTATATCCACACTGTCCATCCATTTGGAGAGATCATTTTAGAGCATGATCCAAAGAATGAGTCAGATCCAAACCTTGAGTGGACCCCACCACAGAAAACAGTGGGGAGAGTGACGCCCACCGTTAAAAACTTCTAAGGGCCACAAAAGCTTTCGATCAAGCTGATATTTGTGTTTTCCTTCTTTCATGTCTGCGTTAACACATAAACACTTTTAATCATCCAATAAATGTTCACTATTTTGATAGTCAGACAATCAGATAGTGTAATTTTTGGTTCATGATATATCTAAACTGAGAACCATTATTTGAACAGTTTAATTTGACTTGTATGGCTTGCATGCAATTTATGTAATTTGTAAGTGCCTGCATATCATCCAAAGTTGGAGACACTCAATGTGGATGCTAAGGGCCTCTTTAATGCATGGGAATCTATGGATTAAAAAGAAGGAAAATTGTAATCATTAATGTTTCCCCTAGTTAGACTACCAAACAAACATGCATAAAATTACCTGAAAGTGATTGTGCAGAAAAAGAAAAAGAGATCAGGAAAAAAAAAAAAAAAAAGGAAGAACAAAGTTGTTGCTAGTTGAGTGTGTAGCATGGATAGGTTAGGAAGACCACTTGTAGAATTGTTTTTTTTTTTTTTTTTTTGTTCTGCAAGTTGTTGCTAGTTGAGTGTGTAGCCATACATGAACCAAAGGGGAAATCCTCAACAGTATACAGAAAAAAAAAAGGAAGAACCAAGTGACAACAGTATCCTCGGGCATATAAGAAAGGATGAGAAACAATAAACTAGAGGATTGAAACACTCTCAATGGGGTAAGTTTTAACTTACACAACAATAATTACAGGATTTACACTTCTGCAACAAACGAGAAGAGGCAACTGTTGTAGCAAAGAGGTGATGGGAAATCAAATTGTCAAATAACATTAAATTCTAGTTAAGTAGTGCATTCTAATTCAGTTTAGCATGGTATACCATGGCATGAATTGTTACCAACATGGTATACCATCTAAAAAGTTCAGTCGAATACTTACCTTGAGCCTCATGACAACATCTACAGCTAGTTTAGCAAAATGCTCCTTGTCCTGGGAAAGTATTTTTGAACTTAAAGTGGTCATAGCTATCTTCATCAAGTCTGATTTAAACTTCTCTGCATTACAACAATGGCAGTGTGCATTAGAGACATACCAGTCTGCACCATTTTTCAAGAGTGACCCACCCAAGGAGCTGCCCAGATAATAGACTGCAGTGCCACCTCCAATTTGACTGTAATGTAATACTATAGCAAATGGAAGTAAAAAAAGCAAAAAAAAAAAAAAAAAAAAAAAGAAAAGAAAGAAAGATTGGCCATCATTATCATCATGGTCTCATCCCAGCTATGCTAGAGTGGTACTGTTATGTGGCACCCACTTGATGTATGAAGGCCATCAACCCTATCTATCAGATGCATCACCACACATTACCTAAATCCACCTGATGCAATAGTCAAGTGGGCCACAACACAAGCGAACAATGTGAGAAGGGATGCCTACCCTTGATTTAAATAGGGCCACACCAAAAATATGAAACAGCTTGTTTTAAACGAAGTTGCAGCAACACCTACCAATAATAATAATAATAATTCCAAGTTACACATCAAACAAAGTTGGAAGGAGATACCAGCAATAAAAAAGAAAGTCCTAGTTTGTAGAAAGAGCATATCAAACAAAGTTCAAGGAGATCCCAGTAGTTGCTGTGAAGAATTCCATTGCAGCATGAGTTACCTGATTGTGAGGCCCGACATTCTTGTGGTGCCCACCTGAATGTGTGTGGATTGTACATCCCCTGTTCATATTGTCAAATATAGGGGCGAGACCCCTCCTTTTGATTTTTTTAAAAAAAAAAGGTCTATTAAGAAGAGGACTAGATAGTTTTCACAAGCGGCTCAATGAGGAAATTCGACATGGAATTGACAAGGTAGGTAATAGATGAAATACCCCAACATTATTGTATTTCCAAAGCTTATGAACTCCATAATCAATTACCTGTAGCTAAAAACCTGCTCATGTCAACCAACAACTCTACACATCATTTTTTTGAATAAGCATCCATGTAAAAATAAAAAGGAGATTGTCCAGGCCATGCCTGGATATTGCTAGTTACTAAAAAAAAATTGTAAGAAACCTACAGCTAAATGTGGCAAATTACTGTACCCAGACACAAGGCCTTAGAGGTTTGCAATCCCCTCCATAGTCATCTCTACACGAATAGACATGCCAACCTGGCACATGCACAGGAGATCCAATCCAGTTTATCAAGTGAAACCATCATTAGATCATTGGACCAAAACAATTAGGCTGCCCAAGGGTGCCAACGCCAATCTTTAAAATAAAGTTTAAAAAAAAAAAAAAAAAAAACCACTTGTAATCAAGAGTCCATTTTTTTGTACAGATTGACCACTTGATAGTTATTGTTTTAATGGCAGATCATCTGAACTAGGTTGGTTTAAGCCCAGATTTTGAACTAGCTAGAGGCTGTGACGAGCCCACTGACAACCCTGGGCTAACTGGAGTTTTTTCTAACCTTGATGTAGAATTTCACCAGCCACATCTTATCCTCAATGTAGCAGTTGGGAGGCAGAGTCAATTCCTGAAGGGAGGAATGTTAGTGTATATGAAAACAACATGTGCTTGGTCAAGCATAAATTGTCTATTTGAAAGAAAAAAAGAAGGAAGAGAAAATGTACCCATTTAAATGGATGTTCATGGTTTAGATTCCATGTATATGGGAGATCCACGCCAAAGATCCCTGCAACCAATGAATAAATAGAGAGGAAACAGTTCCTAAGCTAAGGAAGATCTCTGACTGCAATGGAATAGAATAAGCAAAAACCACTTGCAATCAAGAGTCCATTTTTTTGTACCAGTGAAACTAGATGGTAGAGATGCCAAATCACATGAAAACTACAATAAGCAAAAACTAATCGCTTGACTGCTACAACAGAGATAACTACCCTAAAAAGCAGATAATCCAGCAAGTGAAAAAGATATACACCCTTAATCTGCTCTAAGTGAACTACTAAAAAAGGGCCAATGACAAGGAAAAGACAAAAACCATTTGCCAATTCATAACAATAATATCCCAACGCTTCATCCAATGTAACTTGATTATCGTCATATACGGGCGTCTTTGGAATCCTTTAATGTCTGCTCATAAGCCTGATTTCTGTTGATCCAACACTTCTCGTATTGGAATTTGAAAAAGAATGTTTTTGCAGCCCACATTTTAAATTTTGAAGCCAAAGGAGTTGCATTTCTGCCCAAATCATTGTGATTTTGGCATAGAGCATCAAATTAATTATCGCTCGACTGCTTCAACAGAGATAACAAGTTTCAACTTTCAAGTCATACATGCATTTGTAGAGGTAATTAAGTCTAGATGCATATGCAACCAGCTGGGTCATACATGCATTTGTAGAGGTAATATGCAACCGGCTGGGTCATACATGCATTTGTAGAGGTAATTAAGTCCTAAACATACTCTTAAATCAGGTATTAGATCATCATACCTTAGGCTCAATCTTTTCCGGTGTGATATTTTTGCGGCACTTACTTCCACCAGACGTTGAAGGCTGCAAGTATCCGAGATTAGCAGCAAGGATGAAGAATGGTACAGACCACATTATGGACCACCATGAAAAACACAATTCTAGCCAATGCATACGGCTAGAATATTGCGGTATTAATCTTTTTTTTTCTTTTTCTTTTTTCTTTTTTCTTTTTTTCCCTTGTTTTTCTTTCTTTCTTTCTTTTTTTTTTTTTTTTTCAAAAAAAAAAAAAATAAGAAAGGGGACTGATTATATTAAAGTAGAAAATAGGAACAAAAAGTAGCAACCATGATTATTTGTTGCATGTTCGATGTTTCAGTTCAAAATTTCCATTTTAATTTTTGTAGCGTTGAGGGAATTGTTCAGGGCCAAACTAGGAAACTGCCCATGCTCCAATTTCTTACCCAGCAGATCATTCCTAATAGGCAAATGATCCCTAAATAAAAATGACAGAAACCATTAGGTATAGAAGTAATTCCTAATAGAGATTTATGTAACCTAGAATGTTAAATACAAATCCCAAATAATGCCCAAACAAAGGTTTGACTCGATATTTATGGGAGTTTTATGCCAATTTAAACATAAGGCACAATACCAAATTGAAGAATAAATCAAGTATTGTACTGCTAAACAGATCAATACATTTTATTTTCAAAGAACTATCAATGCAAGAAATCTCTACTTGAACACAATGCCCAAACCTTTCAAAGTCTTATGCAACTTTCATCATTTTATTAAATCAAAGTCAAAAAATAAACTACATAATGTTCAATTTGAAGAAGATGATCCACTCTTGCATGACATCCACTCTGAGCAGTTGCTCCAGCTAATGTTGTGAAATGGGTCAAAAAAATTAAGATTTTCAGTGACCACATCCAAAAAAAAAAAAAAAAAACAATCGACATACCCCAAAATCATGCCTGAGTAATTCCATGCCCTGCTTGCACCAAACCAATTAGCTAATTATTCCAAAGGAGTTACAAAAGATTTAGAAGGACCATGAATCAATTTTTCATGAACAGTGACATATAATGCAAAGGAGTTTTGAGGCAGTACCCGTGTATCGCAATAATGAACTCTGAAACCAAGAAAATCTTCAAATATATTCACAATAGCCCACACCTTTGGCAGCAAATTGCCCAATTAATAGGAAAATACAAGTAAAACTTAAGTAACAAGAATGGATGAAAAACAACGTAAATTATCATTTCATTCCATCTGTAACTGAAATTTTGCATGACAGAAGGAAGAAACCATACATACAGTTTTTGCAAACTTAGCTTAGAAACAAGGGAGAATATGTTAACCAGTTATGGAGGAAAAAGCCTTTTCCATTTATCATCCATTCATGAGAATGGCAAAACAAAAGAAAGCAGATGATGGCTTAATAACAACACCATGCTAGCTCTTTGTAAGGCATATGCAAGTATGCCTCAAGATAAAACATTTGTAGCTTCAAAGTTGCCAATGGAAGTACACTTGACTACTGTGGCTGCAGATGAGTGTACCACATTTACCAACTCAAGATCACATCTAGACATAAGATACTACAATCCACACAAAACATTTCTTGTTAAGCCATTTTATCAAACAGTTAGCATGCACAAAACACAGGAGGAATTACATAATGGCTCTCTGAAATCCAACTATTAGGATCTAAAATCATGTTTAGTCGACATTGCAAGTAACAAAAGGCAAAAGAAAAACCACCTAAAAATCTTAGTAGTCTTCACAACACAAACTCCCAAAACTTCCAGCAATGTTAGGCTGCTGGATAGAATAACCCAAATCAAGCAGGATTTTAAACCCATTACTGACAGTAACCGGAATACATGTCCGATAAACTCCATCATCATCTGCTTGACGGACAACAGATTGAAGGCCCACCAAATACGGCAGCCAATAGTGTCAATCGCCACCGTCATCGCCGCTGAGCTTGCAGCAGCCATTAATGGCAGCAACAAGCCCTTAGAACTCCCAGCCATTATAAAAAGAAGAAATAAACAGGGGTTTTCAAATCATAGATGGGAGGAAGAATAAGGTTTAACAGATGAGTGTTGGCTACCATTAGAGGTGTGCGGCCGCTAAATCCTGCTTTTGATTTGAGTCAGCGGTGATGAATCGAACTCCGGTGGCTGTGATTTTGAAATCAGGTGTTGGCATATCCAGCTCTCTCCCTTCTTTGGATCTAACATACAGAGGGAGAGAGAGAGAGAGAGAGAGAGAGAGAGAGAGAGAGAGAGAGAGAGAGAGAGAGAGAGAGAGAGAGAGAGAGAGAGAGAGGAATCCTCAGTGGAGAGAGAGAGAGAGAGAGTGGGAATGAGGTGGTAGGGTTGAGAGAGAGGGAACGAGAGGGGTAGGGTTGAGAGAGCGGGAATGAGGGCGGTGACTTTTCCTTTGGGTAAAATACCCTGCTAAGATTCCGCGTTCGCACAAGTGTTCTGATGGACGATCCGGTAAAGGGCTTTGTGGGGTCCACGGTGATGCATTTGATATATCCACTCCGTCCATTAATTTTGTAATTTTTTTTACAGGGAATGACCCTAACATCTAGGCAAATCGAAGGTCCAATTGAACCACACCATCGATCAATGGTAGGTATTAATCTCCACTGTTTCCTACCATGTGGTCCACTTAAGCGTTCAATCTACTTCATTTTTTGGGCTCTTGCACTAACATGCTCTTTCAAAACGAATAGACGCATTAGATGAAGCACACAAATTTTAATGAGCCTCATAGAGTCCCTTGCAAGCTGTCCCAGGTTGCAAGAACGTGTGGAGGTGTAAGGTTTTAGCTACAGTTTGATCAACTTTTAGCTACGGTTTTAAGCCGTAGCAATATAGCTACGGTCTATATCCGTAGCCAAAAGCTAGCATAGTCCGTAGCCTTTGATCGTTTTTTTGGTAGTGATTCCTCACATCAAGAGACAAGATCAACGCCTCGGTGTCACTCTCCTCAGATAGATTCACTGAATCCTTCCTGCCTTGAGTGCTTCCTACTTGTTTCTTAAACGCCCTGCAATCACATTTCATATGCCCCTTCTTACCACAATGCCAACACCCGTCTTTGTCTTTCGGTCCCTTGGACTTCTTCCTCGACTTAGAACGCCCGTGTTTATTGCCTCCTTTGTTCAGTGATCTTCCTCTTCCTTCAACGTTTAGAGCATTCCATGAATCCCCTGAAACTCCTGATGCCTTTCTTCTAGATTCTTCGCTAAGAATTAGACAGGCTACATTATCAAATTTCAGCTTTGTTAACCCTAAAGAATTGCTTACAGCAATCACCAAACCATCCTAACTGTCTGGTAAACTGGATAAGATCAATAATGCCCTAACCTTATCCTCGAAAACAATACCAACAAACTCCAACTGGCTCGTGACTGTATTGAACTCGTTTAGATGTTCAGCCACACTTCCACCATCTAACATCTTCATGTTGAATAGTTGTTTCATAAGATGAACCTTGTTGGATGCTGAGGGCTTTTCATACATGGTAGCTAGGGCTTCCATTAATTCTTTTATAGTTTTCACCTTAGATATATTAAAGGCGACGCTCTTAGACAAAGAGAGTCGGATTGTTCCTAAAGCCTTCCTATCTAGTAAAAATCATTCATCGTTTGTCATCTTTTCTAGTTTCTTCTCTTTCCTCCTAGAGCAATATAGAGGTCCTTCTGATACAGATAATCCTCCATCTGCATCTTCCAGAAGGTAAAGTTTAAACTATTAAACTTCTCAATTCTAATTTTCCTTTCTTCCGTCATCGCTCCCAATAGAACTAAACCAATAGCTTTGATACCAGTTGTTCCGCAGCACGCCAACAACGCAGTGGGCCTAGATTCAATCTCAGGCCTCACCCACAAATGATAAACAAAAAGAAATATAAACTAAAAACAGATCAAAGCAATCCAAAACAAACCACAAGACAAGATATACGTGGAAAAACCCCAATGTAGGGTAAAAAACCACGGATGCAAACTTCCACTATGAAGAACAAAGATTACAAGGCAATATACTAACCTCTCCCTTGGAAGTATAGAGAAAATCCCTTGCCCACACCTTAGAAGTATTTCTCAATATTCACCTTAACCCTAGAAAAGCCCTAGGGACCTCTATTTATAGTTTAGGCAACTTTTCTTTTGCACCCTTGCGAAAGGCGACACAAAAATCTGCAGTCCGCATCAGATTTAGAAACGAATCTGCGTAACTACGACTGGTCGTGTAGGCTGCACGACCGGTCGAGCGGACCCCACGACCGGTCAAGAACCTCAAAACCCAAAAACCTATGCTCGTTGGACTTTGAGTCGAGCCAGTCCACGACTAGTCACGACCGGTCGAGTGGGCTCCACGACTGGTCAAGCAGGGGCCATGACCGGTCATGCGCGGCCCCAGATGTGGCTTCACTTCTCAACAAGCAGCAACTTATGTGGCCAATTCATTCGGTCCAAATACCCGTCTTCCTCTTATCCCGAGCCTCTCAATCCCCACTCTTAGATGTCTCCACTCTGTAACAGAATGGTTGATCTCTTCCCTATCCTAGACAGCGTCGCCCAGTGGATTGTGGGGCGTGGGATTGCAATATGTGGAGTGCCAACTGGACTGGGCTGGGTCCTCTCGACTCTCTCCATTCTCTTCATATCTCAGCCTCCATGAGAGATCTCAGAGTTGCAGATTTCCTTGACGCAGATGGTATCAGATTGGACGCAGCAAACCTGCTCCCTAGCTGGCTTCAGACTCACATCGAGAGGGGCGGTTTCACCTCCGAGGTCGATGATTCTCTTCTCTAGGCCGCTCGAGCCTTCGGCTATATTCTCAGCTAAAACAGCATGGAACATCGTCGTATTAGAGGTCAGGACCTTCCCTGGGCCAAAAGAATCTGGCATCCCAAGATTCCTCCCAAAATCTCTCTTTTTGTTTGGAGATTACTTAACGATGCCTTACCTATTAACAATCTCATTCAACTGAATGGCATCCAGCTGGCTTCGGCGTGCAGCTGTTGCAATGTTGAGTCTTCTTTAGGTCCTCAATCTGAATCACTTTCTCACCTTTTCCTCCTTAACTCCCTCGCAGAATCTGTGTGGCAGCAAGCTGCTGCCTTCCTTGGAGTTTAGTTGTTCAGCCAATCCTCCATCAAGAACAGACTCCACTAGTGGTAGCAGAGACAGTTCCCCATGGCAGCAGTAAGTCGACCCTCCGTATGGCCCCAGTGTTCATTCTTTGGGAGATCTAAAAGGCTAGAAATGTCGCTAGATTCGATAACTTGGCGATCTCTGCTTCATCTACTTTCCAAAAGGTTTGTTGGTGGTTGATAACTATCTCTCCTCATATGGAGAATCTCTCCATCCACTGGCCCTCTTCCCTGTCAGCTCCACCTCCTCAGTTGCCCCCGATCCCTGCCCAACCCGCTCCTCCTCCATAATCAAGTGGATTAAGCCTAGTGAAGGCTTCTTCAAGTTGAACGTGGACGACTCATCTCTGGCTTAACCCAGGCCCTGCTGGAGGTGGAGGCATCTGTCGGGATCACCTTGGAAACCCGATATTCGCTTTTGCTTGCGGATATGGAGTCGCCTCTAACAACACGGCTGAGATGCGGGCAGTTCATGATGGTCTAAAATACTACTTGGCTCTTGGATTACACAACATTATCATCGAATCAGATTCAAATTGGCTTGTCACTTGTCTTACTAAAGTCTCTTCGCCTTCCTGGAAATGGTCATATTGGTTTAATAGGATCAAAAGGCTATCCATCCAAGGGAACTTTCGGATTCTTCGTGTTCTTAGAGAAGCTAACAGTCCGACAGATAGCTTGGCCAAGATTGGTAGCTTCGAGAAGACTACCAGGTTTTTTCATGGTCTTTCCTCCCTCCTCAGATTGATCAAGGGGCAAGTTATTTTGGACAAAACTGGTTTAGGATACATTAGAAAAGGCTCCCAGTCTTCCCTGTATAGTACATGATAGGCAGCTCGGGCTTTGTCCCCGGCTCTTCTGCTGCCCGAAATAGGCTTGTATCTCTTTTCCGTGAAATGAAATCTATTTTCTCAAAAAAAAAAAAAAAAACACTCATATTGGGAAGTCAATGTGGGTGGGAATCCATAACTTGCAGTGCTATTCTAGTAGGAGACCCTTGCTGGGACTCAAACCCAGGTCTCACCTTGAAAGTGTAGATGTAATACTAGCTGTTCCATCTAGCTAGAGACAAACACCAAAATATTAGTATGGGTTATTAATCTAAGCAATATCCAAGATTAGGTCAAGAGTACAGCAGAAGGCTTTTACTCCACAACAACAGTCGCACTTTTATGTCCTTATTATCTATTTCTAGTTTTATCTTACTTTAGGGTGTGTTTGGTTAGACCAAATATCATGATATTTTGCACCAAATTAGATTGTTTATTCATAAAATATCATGATATATCCGTGCAATCGAACACAAACTTTTTTAAAGACATTAATAATTAGGATTTCTAAAGTTATTTTGCTTAGTAATTATGCTAGGTAATTAAGCATGTTTGATAGGTATTGTTGGCCCCCATTCTCTTATTGGGCACACTCTTGTAATGGCCTTAAGTGGGGGTGTTAGTATTATATATATATATATATATATATATATATATATATATATATATATATATATATAAGGTGGAGATCCCCACCAAATATCATTCATGAAAGGAATGTACAACTACTCGGGCGGGCCCCGAGAAAAAGAATCGGGCCTCGCCTATCATATGGAGAACAACGGGCAAACGAAGGCCCTGACAAACAAAGAAATGCAAAAGCGGAGAAAACACGGGCCCCACAAACTAGGAGTACGTCATGGCAGAGACACGGACTGAGCCCAACCCAACTTTATCAAGGAAAATGCAACCTCTAATCTCTCGGGGAAGTGCCGCGAGAGCCACGAACAACAAGGACGCTTGAGACTCGCTCCCAATCTTCGCAAGACCATCTGTAGGGTAGTTCCCTTCCCTAGGCACGTACTGAAAAATAACCCGGTTACAATTCCCCAGCTTAGCAATCCTGTCCTTCCAAGTCTTCCAGTACCATGTCGGACATGAGGCATTGTTAAGGATGCCAAAAAATAACTTGGAATCGGATTCAATAATGATGTTAGATAGTCCTTTTTCCACGCACAGAACCAGCCCGTCCCACACAACTCGAAATTTAGCAAGATTATTAGAACCGATCCCATAACCCTTCGAAAAGGCGAAGAGAACATCGCCAGTGTTCGACCTGCAAATACCCCCACACCAGCTGGTCTTGGGTTAATGCGAGAAGACCCATCCACATTTAGCTTAGTCCAACCAGATGGGGGCGCGATCCACCTGATAACTTGGGCGTTATGTTTTGGATGGCGAGTGATGGGGATCCTCAGGTTTCGGAGGGTCAACTCCTCCATCAGGTTGATGAGAACAGGGATGGCCATGGCTGAAGCTATCACCTGAATCCACCAGCTAATCTGCCTCACAACAACACTGCTGAACATAGCACGACCCTCGAATCTGGCCTTGTTTCTGGCCTTCCAGATCTCCCAAAGAAGCACACATGGAACTAGATGGCGGATAGCAGAGAGGCCTCCGCCAGCAGTGCTAGGCATCCACCACTGGTTCAACTTCGCCTCAATTGACGTGGCTTGTAAGGACGACACCCCGAACACTCTACCAAAGTGAGCCCACGTGTGGCCCACGATTGCACCATGCATAAACAGATGGGGCAGACTTTCAGCTGCCGGTTTGCTGAGGGTGTCTAAGCCGCAACAGGAGCACCTGGACGTGAGAGAAACGCCCTTCGCCTGGATTCTCTCGTCAAGAGGGACGACCTGAAGAAGGAGACGCCAAAGGAAAAGTGATATTTTTTGTGGCATCTTGCTGTGCCAGATTTTTCACAAACAGGGCCGCTGCAGTCTGCTCGTCATGCAAAGCTCCCAAACGGATTTGACAGTAAACCTGCCCGATGGATCCCTAGGTCAGAAACAGGAATCGTTATCATCTGAAGTGGCGAAACCGCCTTGAAAAATTCCTTCCAGAACCTGCTGAGGGAGAAAAGAGAGGGCCGAGGATGGAGGGAGAGGACCAGCAGGTCCCAGAAAATCTTTGACAATTAGGCACCGCAGGTGGACCGACACATGCTGACTGGTATGATTGACAAGAGGTCCAAGACCTGTCCAATTATTATTCCAGAGGCTACAGTTACCTTTTCCCACAGCCCATTGCAGGTTTTGTTATAGGGTAGGAAACGTACCCTTAATCTTGTTCCATAGAGGAGAGGGAGGCGCTGACATCCGCTACCCTGTTTGAGGGGAGATATCGCTGCTATATTTAGCCTTCATCAGCTCAGTCCAAGGAGAGATGCGAGAGCCTCTTTTCACTATCCAAGCGAGTTTCATATGGAACGCTTCCATGACCTCTATCGGGGGTCTGATCCCGAGCCCGCCTTTCACCCGTGGCTTAGTGACAGCTTTCCAACGGAGCCAATGCATCTTCTTAACCCCCTCGGCCCAACCCCAAAGAAAGTCGGCAAACAACTTTTCTAACGACTCAATCAGAGACATTGACACATGTACAGCTGATAGCACATGAATGGGGATGCTAGTGAGGACATGCTTAATAAGGGTGGCCCTTCCTGCTTGAGAAAGCAACCGAGATTTCCAACCTTCAATCCACCCTTTAATTTTTCTATGAGGAAACAAAAGTCGGCCCTATTAATTCTCCCACTGTTAATAGGAACACCTAGATAAGTGACTGGAGGGGTGGCCTTTGAAATTTTCAAGATTCTTTCGATATTTCTAACCCTGCTTGGGGGGATTCTATCAGCACAAATAAAGGAGCTCTTAGAGAATTTGATTGTCAGCCCGGAGATGGATTGAAAGCTTAGGAGAAAGCTCTTGGCTGCTTGCACCGATCCACTACTTCCGTTGAGAAGGAGCAGAGTGTCATCAGCGAAGAGAATATGGGAAGGGGACGGGCAGCCTCTCCGAAGTTTGAACGGGTGACAGACTCCCGATTGCACCAGCTTCTTATAACCTTGGCTAAGGAATTCTGTAGCGATGACGAACAGCTCTAGCGAGATAGGGTCCCCTTGCCTAAGACCCCTGGACGAAGGAAAATAGCTTGACGGCTCACCATTTATCAGAACTGAGAACCAATTGAATTTCCAGTATGTTTCCATAAGGGCGATGCTCGCTGCAGAGAAGCCGAAACAGCTGAGGACCCCTTTGAGGAAATTCCAATCTAGACGGTCATAAGCCTTCTTAAGGTCCAATTTCAACATTAAATTCCCACCACAAACTTTTCTATTAATATCCCAAATTAATTCCTGGGCCAACGCCACATTTTCTGTAATTGAACGGCCCGCAACGAACGCCCCTTGCTCTGGAGAAATGATCTTGGGAAGAAGCTGGCTCAGCCTTGAAACCAGAATTTTGGAGAACATCTTATTTTTTACGTTGCAGAGACTAATGGGTCTATAATCTCCGAAGGAAACCGGGGAACTCCCTTTAGGAATGAGACAGATAAGGGATGAGCAAAAGGCCTTAGGCATGTGACCTCCTTGGAACCAAAATAAGGCTGCCTTGTGGATATCAGGACCCACAATGGGCCAACACGAGAGAAAGAAGGCAACAGTAAAATCGTCGGGGCCTGGCGCCCCGTCAATCGACATGGAAGTGATGGCCTGGTGGACTTCTTGAGAGGAAGGCGGGTGAAGCAGCGCGTCATTCTCCTGGGCAGAGATTAGCTCCGGAATAAAATCAAATAGATCCTGGTTGGAACGCGAGGGGTCAGCCTTAAACGCGGCTTGAAAGAATAAAATTGCGTCTGCCTTGATTCTCCCAATATCGGAGGAGACTTGGCCCTGGTTATCCCGGATTTGGGTAATGCCGACCCTTCTGATTTGATCTTGCACCTGAGCCTGGAAGAACTTGGTGTTTTGGTCTCCTTCTGCGAGCCATGTGTTATGGGATTTTTGTTTCAAAAAAATCTCCTAAAGGAGTTCGGCTTGGGCCAGCTCACTGCGCGCCTGCTCCAACTCGATACCCAGGTCCGCACCTAGGTTATCCTGCCATTGCACATCCAGAGCCTCCAGTCTATCAGCGGCCTGTTGAACCTTCTTAAAGATGTTTCTAAAGACTTCGTGGTTCTAGGCTTTGAGGGCTATTTAACTTTCCTAAGCTTGAGCTGCAAATTCAGCATCGGTTGCTGCGATAGGTCCCCTGACCACGCATTACGCACAGTATCCTGGAAACTATCATGGAGTGTCCACATGCCCTGAAACCTGAAGGGCTTTGGCCCGGAGTTGGGGCTGATAGGAAAGACCAACCTCAGCAAAGCGTGGTCGGAATTGATTCGAGGGATGTGTTCCACACGTAAGAGGTGGAAGAGATTCATCCACAAGGGGGTTAATCAATGCCCTATCTAGCCTCGCCCATCTTCTAGACGTCCCTGCTTAGTTATTGGACCAAGTAAATCTATTACCCGAGTAGCCTGCATCACAAAGGTTAGCCCTGTTTATGGCGTCACCAAACTCTAAAGAGCTGGCCTGGTCATTTGATCTGTACCCCCTCCTTTCGGGGTGTTAGTATTATATGATAGGCATACGGACCGTTTATTTTCGTGGCGCTCGCCCCAATGTTTGTAAAACCTTTTCTAAATTAACAAATATATATGTGTGCTCTCAGCCTTCTTTCACAATTTTTTATAAAGAAAAAAAAAAGAAAAAGAAAAGAGTTTGCTAGGTATTGTGAGCATTTTCTTATATAAAACATTGTTTGGGTAAGATTTTCTATCCCCAATGGACGGTCCATAATTAATAATTGCTTGGGTAAGATTTTCTTATATAAAACATTGTTTGGGTAAGATTTTCTATTCCCATTGGACGGTTCATAACTGATAATTGCTTCCATGATACATTCATCATACAAGTTTAATGAACGAAAGTTCTACAATCAAGTAGTTGGTATCATATGAGGAAAGTTTTTTGCATCTCCTATCTAATCTACAGTGCGGTCCACAAGATGATCAACCTAGGTTGTTCCATTGTAGGTGGTTCAATCACATAAGATTTTGCTATAGGTGAACCTCATCAATATCCAATTAAGATTAAAAGGTGATTAGATAAATTGGGAGATAAGCTCTGAGATTCGCCTTTTAGGCTCCTTCACCTTGAGACTCATGAAAATGATTAAGTGTGTTGAGGCAGACATCTCACGTCCTTATGCATGCGTATGAGGGATGTCTTTTTATTAAGAGATGTCTCCTCTCCATCTTGCGGATGTAGATATAGTGAAGCCCAGCTTTTTCAGGCTTTTGCATGTGCTCTCTCCTATTATGCTCTCTCCTTTGGGGTTATCTATATAAGCAAGACATGTAGAGTAGCCCGGATCCTGACCCCTTCAGTCAGTTGGGAGCCCTGCCATACCCCATCCTGCTGCTGGAAGCTGCTTCGGCCTCATCTCTGGACCAGTCTCTCCTGATCCCTCCCGCTGTGCATCTCCTTGGCCAGGTCCATTCTCACCCTTCTTTACCTATTTCTACCAGTAATTCTCCTTATCACTCGACCCCGTATGCGCAAATTCCACAGGACCCCGATGATATCAGCTCCTCTGATCATGACGATTCAAGCTCCCCAGCTTTTAACCCCCTACCAGGTAGGGGATCTGCTACTTGTTCTATTCCCCTCAAAGGGTTATGTGAGGGGTGTGCCTCTGTCTACAGGAAACTAGAACTCTCTGTGGACTAGCCTTACAAGCTAGCTGCTAGCAGGTCACATCCTAATGCTGATTATCGGTCTTTCTCGAGTGGCTGCTCCGGGACAGGCTCAATACGGGAATGCAGGGCTGGCTACTCGGGTAATGTGTCTGATGGATAGAATTATTATTTGGAACGCCCGGGGTTTGGCAAATGTTGCCACCTCGAGGACTCTTAGAAGACTCATCAGATCCCATAATTCGTCCATTATCGCGATCCTCGAGCCTATGACCAGAGATATTCGGAGAATTGTCATTGGGCTGAAGTTGGGATTCCACTCCTCTCTATCAAATGCTGATGAGGGAGGGAAAATTTGGCTGTTCTTCAGAGATTTTATCAATCTCTCGGTCATCGGATCTTCCAATCAGCTCCTAACTATTGAGCTGGATTCTTTCCATCAAGTGCCCTCTTCTAGAATTTCGTTTGTCTCTGCTAAGTGCTCCATTGAAGCTAGGAGGCCCCTTTGGGACACTTTGTCTCAAATTGTTGCGTCCTCCTCTAGCCTGTGGGCAGTTTGTGGCGACTTCAATGCCGTCCTCGATTCTTCGAAAAGAATCGGCTATCGTAGCGCTAATGTTGCCAACTCTAGGGAGTTTCGTGTAGCGGTGGATAACGCAGGGCTTATTGATGCAGGCTTTGTTGGTAATAGTTTCACGTGATGTAATAATAGATCTAGGACTGCTCGAGCTTGGGCTCGCCTTGATCGCCTCCTTTGCAACGGAGTCTGGATTCACTCTTTCCCTCACTTCTCAGTCAAGCATCTGACGAGAGTGAATTCAGACCACGCCCCCACCTTGTGTCCTTCCCGACTGCTTCTCCCTCGGCCCCGCGCCCCTTCCGTTTCCAGCAGATGTGGCTCCTCCACGAGTCCTTCCACCAAACGGTAGCTGCAGCCTGGGCTGACTCCCTCTCGTCCCAGCCGCTGGTTAACTTGTTGTTGAAGCTCAAGAAGGTTAGGCAGACGCTTCGTACCTGGAACAAAGAAGTCTTCGGGAATGTTTTTCAAAATGTCCTTCATGCTGAGCAGGATCTCTCCAACATTGAAACTCGTGCTCAGGATGACCCTCAGATCACGGCGGCCACCATTGCTGAAGCTAAGCTTAAGCTTGTAGAGATGGAGCTGGCGGAAGAGGTTTTCTGGAAACAGAAATCTCGTGTCTCTTGGCTGCAAGAAGGAGATAAGAACACGGGGTTTTTTCACCTCGCCGCCAAGGAGAGGGTGCGTCGCGAGGATATCTTTGAGCTTCTTTTGGCTGATGGTAGCAGGCTGACGGACCAGCCGTCGATTTAGAGGGAAGCGATCTCCTTCCTTTAGTCTCTTCTCTCGGCCGACCCAGCCTCGCTCCCATTCTCCTCCTCGGACCCCATTTTTGACCTTATCCCGACTCTAGTGACTGATGGAGACAACGCTGCGTTGCTTGTTTCCCCTTCTCTGGACGAGGTCCAGGCCGCGATCTTGAAAATGCCTATGGGGCGCCCGGCCTGGATGGGTTCTCTGCAGCTTTCTTCTCAGGCTGTTGGTCTATTATCGAAAATGACATCCATGTTGCAGTTGTGGATTTCTTTATCTACGCTGTTCTCCTTTGAGCTCTCTCTGCCACGCTCATCTGCCTCATCCCTAAGAAAGTCGGGGCCACCTCTCTCTCTGATTTTAGACTTATAAGCCTTTGTAATGTGGTGTATAAGATTTTTGCTAATGTTCTTGCTAACAGATTGAACTCTCTTCTCCCCAAGCTGCTTTCGCAGGAGCAGGGGGCTTTTGTTAAAGAGCGCTATATTGCGAAAAATATCGCGTTGACCCAGGAGCTTTTCAGAGATGTTAATAGAAAGGTCGGTGGGGGAAATATTATCTTGAAGCTGGACATGGAGAAGGCCTATGATAGGGTCGATTGGCAGTATCTCAAGCATTTTTTGCAGCATTTTGGTTTTGGCGAGAGGTGGATTAATCTCTTCGAGGCCTGTTGGAATGACAACTGGTTCTCAGTCCTGGTGAATGGTTCGAGCTGCGGTTTCTTCCACTCGACTCGGGGTCTTCGGCAAGGGGATCCTCTGTCCCCTTCCCTCTTTGTTCTAGCTGTGGAAGTCCTTAGAAGGGGCCTTAACAACCTTGTAGCGAGGAGGCATTGCATTCCATATAAGTTGAAGCAGGGGTGCCTCCAGATATCTCATCTTCTCTTCACCGATGACTCCATCCTGTTTCTCAACGACTCTAGAAGGTCTCTTCTTGCAGTCATGGAGTTCCTCTCCCAGTTCCAAGCGATCTCTAGGCAGATGATCAATTTGCGTAAGAGTTCGTTCTACTACTTTGCTAGACTCTCTCCCTCTAGGATCCGAACGATTGAGAATATTCTTGGGGTGTCAAAAGCCATCGGAAACTTCTCCTATCTGGGGGTCCCCATCATCAAAGGAAAGAGTAGATGCTCCTTCTTTGCGCCCCTTCTGGCTAAGTTAGTGACCAGGATCAGCAGTTGGCGGTCCAGGATCCTATCGTAGGCTGGGAGACTTATTTTAATCAAGCACGTCCTCAGCGGGATCATCATTCATTCCCTTGGTGGCACTATGGTGCCTACTCAAGTTCTTAATTCCATGGAAAAAATGTTCTCCAATTTTTTCTAGGGGTATGCCGAAGGCAGGAATAAATGTCATTGGCGGAACTGGAAGTCCATATCCAGACCGGTGCTTGAAGGAAGCCTTGGAGTTTCGAAGAATCAAAGAGGTGATGTGATCCCTACACTTAAAGCTGGCTTGGGGATTTAGGCATGGGCGTAACAATAGTCTGTGGGGTGCGTTTATGCATTCAAAATTCCAGCAGATCGGGGCTGTTGAGCATGGTGGTACTCCTCGTCTCGCCTCCCCTTTCTGGAAATCTATTTGTCAGTTGTTCCCTATTCTGGACTGTAATGCGTAGCTCTTCATTGGCCGGGGAGACTGTAGTATGTGGCACTCTAACTGGACTGGCCTCAGGCCTTTACATGCGCATCCTTCCATCGCAATTCCGGACGGTGCTAGGGAGGCTCGGGTAGCAAATTATATCGACCACAATGGCCTCAAATCGATTTTGCCTTCAGCGATTCCTCACTGGCTGATCCTCCACATCTCCCAGGGAGGCTTTTGTACGTCCAATTGTGACGACAGGTTCTTATGGCCCTTTGAGCCCTCAGGCAGATTTTCAGTCAAAAGCTCCTGGAACCTGCTCCGTTAGGCTGACCCATCCTTTCCTTGGTTCAAGTTTGTTTGACATGCTTCCATTTCATCCAAAATTTCATTATTCACTTGGAGATTGATGAATCAGGCCATTCCCACTGACTCTCGCATCCAGAGAAAGGGAGTCAACCTGGCCTCTATGTGTATGTGCTGCCCGCCCAATCTCAGATGCAACCCGCAAGTGGAGACCATCTCCCACCTTTTTCTGCATGGCGAACTGGCCGATCTTGTATGGAAAGCAGTTGCCAGAATGTTTGGTCTCCCCCTGTTTTACCACTCCTCCATTCAGCAACAGCTGATTTGGTGGTGGTCTCGCCCCCTGCCTTGGAAGGTTTCTTCCGTTCAGTTTCGCATCGCCCCTGCTTTCGCCTTGTGAGAGATTTGGAGAGCGAGGAATGGGGCCAGGTGTGAGGGCCATTTGCCCTCCCCTCCCGGCCTTGCCTCCAGCGTCAGATGGTGGCTGGCTTTGTATTACCCCATTCCCTTGGGATCGAGCCTCCCTTGAATCCAGGGTAACCCTGCTGTCCCTTTTTCCCGTCAGTCTACCGTGTCCTCCTGCAGACATGGCCGTCAGATGGTTAAGACCATGTGCGGGTTCAGTCAAGTTTAATGTTGATGGCTCCTCTCTCTCCAATCCCAACTTGGCAGGTGGCAGAGGGATTTGTTGGGACCACTCCGGGGGTTTGTTATTTGCGTTTTCCCATGAATACGGGTCAGCCTCCAATAACATTGCAAAGTTACGGGCTCTGCATGATGGTCTGAAACGCTGCATTGATCTTGGCTATCTTAACGTCGTTGTTGAATCTGACTCCGAGTGGGTCGTCCAATGTTTGAAGAACCTCTCCTCTCCTTCATGGCAATGGAATTATTGGCTCATTAGAATCAGTTCGCTTTTCGCCAAGCGAACTTTTTCGTTGTGTCACATTCTCCGTGAAGCAAACGGCCCAGTGGATAGTCTAGCGAAACTGGGAAGTAAGGAGCAAACTGATAGTCTCTTCTCCTCTCTATCTTCTCTCCCTCGTCTCATTAGAGGGCAGATTATCCTTAACAGAACAGGGTTGGGTTCCCTCAGACAGGTCAAATGAGCTTGGGCCATCCTCTATGGGATTTAGTGGGATTGTTCTGCTGCAGTTCCCTGGGCTCTCCTTGGTTGTGTAATTTTCCTTTTTTGTTTTGAGGGTATATGATATGAGTGGTCCCCGAAATTTTTGTGGGGACCCTCCCGAAGGGTGTAACTTTTCTGCGTTGTCAATGGAATTTCGGTTCACTTAAAAAAAAAGTCGAGGAAAAAGTCGAAAGGACTAAAAGACAAAGACAGGTATTGGCATTGTGGCAAGAAGGGGCACATGAAACGTGATTGCAGGGTGCTTAAGAAACATGAAGGGAGCTCTCAAGACAGGAAGGGTTCGGTGAATTTATCTGAGGAGAGTGACACAAAAACATTGATCTTATCTCTTGGTGCGAGGAATGAGTCTTGGGTCATAGACTCGGGTGCTTTGTTTCATGCCACTTCGTGTAAGGAAGTTCTGCGTGATTATGTGTCAGGTGACTTCGGGAGAGTCTACTTAGGTGATGATGAGCCATGCAGTATTGTTGGAAATGGAGATGTTCATATAAATAAAAAAGACGGAACGACTTTGAAATTGAAGGATGTCAGACATGTACCGAGTTTGAAACGAAATTTGATCTCACTGGGGCAGTTACTTGATACCGGATATGTGACGACATTCACTAGTGATTCCTGGAAGATCACAAAAGGTGCTTTGGTGATATCTCGAGGCAAGAAGGAATGGACTTTGTACATGACTTTAAGATCGTATAGTTTACTTATAGTCGCATCAACTGGAGTGAATGGGCAGTTATGGCATTAAATGTTGGGACATATGAGTGAGAAAGGGATTAAAGTGTTATTGTCAAAAGGGAAGCTACCAAGGCTGAAGTCTATTAACTTAGAATTCTGCGATGACTGCATGTATGGTAAGCAGAAGAGGGTAAGTTTCAAGAAAATAGGACGCGCTCCAAATACACATCTGTTGGAGCTTGTACACACTGATGTGTGGGGACCGGCACAGGTATTATCTATTGATGGCTCACTTTATTTTGTTTCTTTTATTGATGATGCTAGTAGAAAACTGTTGGTCTAATTCTTAAAGCATAAATCTGATGTATTTAATGTATTTAAGAAGTGGAAAGTAATGATAGAAAACGAGACAGGTAAAACAGTAGATGTCAAAAATCAGAAAACGATTCTAGGGACGCCACAGTAGAACGGTGTAGCTGAGCATATTAACAGGACCATCCTTGAGCGTGCTAGGAGCATGAGGTTACATGTAGGGTTGTCAAAGACATTTTGGGCAAATGTTGTGAATACTGCCACATATCTCATCAATAGAAGTCCCTCATCACCATTGGATGGTGGGCTACCAGAAGAAACGTGGACTGGGAAATAAGTGAACCTTTCACATCTCAGAGTGTTCTGTTATACTTCATATGTTCACATTGATGCAGAGTATAGAAACAAGATGGATGCGAAGTCCTGGAGGTGCACGTTTATAGGATACGGACAGCATGATTTTAGCTACCATTTTTGGGATACAGAGAACAAGAAAATCATCAGAAGCAAGGACGTAGTCTTCAATGAAAAAGTGATGAATAAGGACAGTGAGTAGCAAAATAAGGCCGAGAAGAAAGAATTCATAGAGTTGGAAGAGTTACTGGACACGAGTGTTATAGTGCCATAGGATGATCATATACATGAACATTATGAGGCAAAGTCGTAGACACCAGTTGTGATGAGGTCTAATCGGGAGAGGAGACCCACAGTCTGATACTCACCCTCCTTACATTATTTACTGCTGACAGATAATGGTGAACTAGAGTGTTTTGAAGAGGCATTACAGTCAGATACATAGGTCAAGTGGGAGCAGGTCATGGATGATGAGATGGACTCTCTTAAGTCAAATCGTACATGGGAGCTAGTCACTCTACCTAAGGGTAGGAAAGCTCTTCATAACAAGTGGGTTTACAGACTGAAGGAGGAGCACGATGGTTCGAAACGGTACAAGGCCAGATTGGTTGTGAAAGGGTTTCAACAAAAGGCAGGTATCGATTTTACTGAAATATTTTCACCGTAGTGAAAATGTCTATAATTCGCATGGTCTTGAGTATAGTGGCTACTGAGGACTTACATCTAGAGCAGCTAGATGTTAAGATAGTCTTTCTTCGTGGGGATCTTGAAGAATAAATATACATGCATCAACCGACATGATATGTGGCATCAGGAAAGGAGAACAAGATGTGTAGATTAAAGAAAAGTCTATATAGCCTGAAGCAAGCCCCCAAACAATGGTACAAGAAGTTCGACAGTTTCATGTCGAAAATGGTTTTAGGAAATGTCATGCAGACCACTGTTGCTATCTGAAGAAGTTTGATACGTCGTACATCATCCTTCTTCTGTACGTTGATGATATGCTTGTGGTCGGATCAAGCATAAAGGACATCTCAGATATCAAAAGACAACTATTTAGAGAATTTTCTATGAAGGATTTAGGAGCCGCAAAATAAATCCTAGGCATGAGGATAAAGCGTGATAAGGAAAATAAGAAACTGGTTTTGTCACAGGCAGAGTACATAACCAAGGTACTTGATCGATTCAATATGGGAGGTGCTAAGCCGGTTAGCACTCCATTAGGCAACTACTTCAAGCTTTCTAAGGAGCAAGGTGCAAAGACGTAGGAGGAACGGGACTATATGGCTAAAGTCTCATACGCGTCAGCTATTGGAAGTCTCATGTATGCTATGGTGAGCACGAGGCCAGACATTGCTCAAGCAGTGGGAGTTATTAGCAGGTTCATGAACAACCCCGGGAAGAAACATTGAGAAGCTGTGAAGTGGATCTTCAGATACCTGGTAGGTATTGTGGATACAAGGCTGTGCTATGGTGGATCGGACATCAAGCTACAAGGCTACGTAGATTCAGATTTGGTAGGAGATATCGACAACAGAAGAAGCACTACAGGTTATGTCTTTACTCTGGGTAGTGTTGCACTCAGTTGCGTCTCTCAGTTGTAGAAGATGGTATCTATCAGTACAACGGAAGCAGAATATGTTGCAGCTATAGAAGCGTGCAAGGAGATGGTGTGCACGCAAGGTTTCATGAAAGAGTTGAGAAAGAAGCAAGCAAATTGCAAGCTGTACAGTGACACTTAGAGTGCAATACACTTGACTAAGAATTCAGTCTTTCATTGAAGGACCAAACATATTAACATCAGATCATACGTTCGTTATTGGAAGATGGATCGATTGCTTTGGAGAATAATCATACAAGTGAGAATCCTGTGGATACGCTGACTAGGGCGGTCACATGGGAGAAGCTAAAGCTCTGTTCAGCTTTGATTGGTCTTCAGGCTTGAAGATGGGGAGGTGGTGCACTCCGGATGTAGAAGACGAAGGTTTATGGTGATGTATCTCCAAGTGGGAGATTGTTGAGATGTGGAGCCAGATCTGGACGGGCCGCTCGACCAATGGAGTGCTGGCTCGACTCAAAGTCCAGCGAGCATCAATTTTTTGGTCCCGAGGTGCTTGACCGGTCGAGGTTACGCAGATTCGTTTTGCAGATTTGATACGGACTGTAGAAATTTGAGTCGGTTTCGCAAGAGGTGCGAAAGGAAAGTTGTCTAAACTATAAATAGGGGGCCTTAGGGCTTTTCTAGGGTTATGGAAGTTATTCTAAAGTGTGGGCAAAGAGTTTTCTCTATACATCCAAGGGAAAAGGTTAATATATTGCTTGTAATCTCATTTTCTTCATAGTGGAAGTTTGCACCCGTGGTTTTTTACCCTTGTTTGAGGTTTTTCCACATATATCTTGTCTTGTGGTTTGTTTGGTATACTTTGATTATACTTCTAGATTATTTTTCTTTTTGTTTATCGTTTGTGGGTGAGATCGGAGGTTGGATCTCGGTTCACTGCGTTGTTGGCGTGCTGCGCAACAAGTTGAACCATGGCTCAATTGGACATTGCTCTGCATCGCGCTATTATGGTCACGAATTAAAAATTAAGTTATTTTCATGTCCCAAACAATGTTCAGGGTTAGGTCAAACTACGCTTCATTGGATTGGCATGACGTGTTCTCCACGGCAATGGCGCCGCCCCCTTTTAAATTAATTATATATCACCTACAGTACCACTGCTACCTTTGGTGCCATACAATCTTTCCCACCAACACGAAATTAGCACAAAACATCTGTGCCAAGAAAACAGTAGGCCCCACCATGAAGATCACACATCTCAAAATTCATGCTATCCACTCACTAGGTGGGGCATATACATATGTTGAGTTAAGCTATTAGTTCTCCATTGATTTCAATAGTGTTGTCCATCCAATGAGCAGAATTTTTGTGCCATGTGATCTTCATGGTGGGGTCTACCGTTTTGATGGTATGGGTATCCCACACTAGTAGCACAAGCTGGTAGAAAAGATGGTACGGCACCGGAACTCGCCGTGCATTTGCCAGCAGGTGATCAGTTCTTTTTTAAATTTCAAGTTCTGGCAGCGACTTTTACCTAGAAAGTTAAACAGGCACTTAGATTTCTCATGGTGATGTATGCTTCCCCACTAACAATGCTTATTAAAATTTCAAGTATTTTTTTAATGCCAGAGGCTCAATTTGTGGTCCACATTTTATTAATCTAAGTATACTTAGAGCCGAATGGGTGGTCCACGTTTCATTAATCTATACACAGGGTTTTACTTTTTCTGGGTCTTTTTTTATTCATTGGCTTCTTGGATTCAAGCTACCAAAGGGTTGAGGAGTTGGTGTGGCCATACATGGAAAGACAAGTGATACCAAAGGGAAACATCAGTTTGTTGTTAGCCTTGTGACCAAGATTAGAGAAATGATCAGCATACAACGGCTGTGTATGAAGCCATTTCTTTCCCTCAACATGTCACGTGAAGAATATCGGATCAATGCAAAAGGTGGGACACACCATGATAATCGTCTGGTACGAAAATTAATTTGATTCACTCATTGGGCAGGCTACAATACGAAAATCTATGAACAGCCGAAGGAATGACTCATAGTGCTGGTGTGGACCACCCATTGATTGAATTTGATGATTTCAATATAGAATGATTATCATGGTGTGGCCCCCATTTTGAAGGGCTCAGATATTCTGCAAAATTGACATGTTAGTGGGAAAGAAAGTGATGTATACAGCCGTTGTATCTGATCATTTCTCTCAAAATTAGTATTATTTCTTTAATCAAATGGAGCGTAATAATTGCAGGAAAGTGGGGCCCACTGAATGGTGTGGCTTTACAATTGGCATGTTCTGTGCAAGTTGTTGCTAATTATATATTAGAGTTTATTAGCTACTACACGTGAATCCATGTGAAGGGGGCCCACCATGTTGATAATGCCTCTGAAATTCTTTGAGTGCTGAGATAACCATCACTTAAGACCGGTTTTAATAGAATGTAGGCCACATCACTCTCCCATGCGGGGGCTGCTTTCCACTGTTGTATGGAAAGATAATACTGGTCCACTGATTAATTAGGCAGATCACACTTACATGAAGAAAAAAAGGACGGTTAGAAAAAAAAAAAAAGTCCAATGTTTCGAATTTAAATTCAATTTTATGGGCATGCTCACTTGATGTACTACCATGATTTTAATGGCACATAGACTAACTGATGAATGAGCTGGATCTCTAACACATGCCACATAAGGCTGATAAGCAGGCCCTAAAATCTGTCAAAACTCAAAACCCTTCTTAAGGCCTTTGTAAGATTAGGTTCCTATACAAGTTAGGGTAGTTTGTTTGATGCTCAGGCTGCCTGTGACTTGCTCTTGTTTTTTTTTTTCTCTTTTTTTTTTCAAAGGAAAGTGGGACAATGCCACTGGAATTTTATTGATCTGAATCATGTACAGGCTTCTAGGAGGGTCCGAACAAAAAGATTACATACCACTCCTATCATGTCAACCTATAAAGGCAAAATACAAAAGGGAACAACAGGCGGCCTGTGACTCTTGAAATGCAGGCACTTAGAAATAGTATACGTGGCATACATTATTCAAATCAAACTGACTAAAATCATTAAGCTACAGACCAAAAATAGATTGGTTGAGCAATCTCATCATCTGATTTATGGACGCTTTATTAAAATAAGAATACCATTCGGCTCTTGTTAATGTTGACCATTGGTTGTAATTTGTATATTTTCATTGTATGGCTTAGAGAACTTCAGTAAGCGGGGCCCTTCCATGATAGGGCCCACCACCTAGCAATGAATTGGTTTGATTGAAATGTGAGACTCCAACAATTATTGGGTCAAATAGACTGTTGTTGCATTGGATTGAGCATCATATTACCTTATTCTCCCATCCATCCGACCTTATTTGGTCAAATCAAGAGTACGGTGCATCGAAAAGAGACAAGTGCATTGAATTTGTAGAAGTGAAAATACAATTCAACCATGATCGTGGATTCACTCTACGAGGGAAATTATGACATGAAGTCGTTGTGTGAAATCTCATATACAAATAAGGTGGGGTCATACAATGGAGATCACCTAGCATTAAGAAAGAAGCCTAGTCACTCGTTGGGTTGGCCCACACCTGTATATTGAGTGATATCATCTAGTATTGATTGATTTAAACACTATTTCCCATCTAATGAGTGGATTGACTTATCTACGCAACAAGTCAATCTTCATGGTGCTGCATGTCTTCTGCATGGCTCCAATATTCCAACATAAGTCATGTGATGGTTTCTTTAAAAAATAAAATAAAATAAAATAAAAATAAACTGAAAGAAGGAAAAGAAAAGAAAAGGGAAAGATATGTATTTTTTAGTTCATTAGACTTGAATCGAGATGATTTTTCATGTTTCCTAAAGATTGTATACCCATGCTCACATTCAGCTGATGTAGTATTTTACGTAGTATTTGTGCTTTGCTGCCGACAACTCATCCAAGGTTGCCATGCATGGTATGCGCACGTACCAATCTGGACCTACCAAATTGTGGGCACGTTGTGGCTGGAGAAATTATAAAAGCTCTACCATCTAATTTCTCCACTTAAATTTGCAACTGATCGATCAACTATTTCCTTTCAACTATTGGAGTCGATGGAATAAAAAAAGAGAGTTGATGAACTAAAAAGGTTAGAATTAGAAATGAATGCACGGGAGGAAACTTAAGAGCAACAATAGGTGGGTAATATGATGAGGGAAATTAGACTTCGATAGTCTGAACATGTACAATAGACACCAAGAGCCGCACCATTTGGAAGGAGTTGGTTAAGGTCAAAGGTTCTAACACAGGTGAAGATAGTAAGAAAAGATATTATCATTATTATCATTTAAGCTTTATTCCAATTAATTGAGATTTAGCTGCATAAATCTTATTCCATCATTCACTATATTGACAATAGGTTATCAAGTCTTTTCTTACGACCTCTATCCACATCTTTTTCAGCCTTCCCTTTGCCTTTTAGAACATTCAAATGGTACCAACTTACTCCAAACGATTTGGATTTTGGTCTGAATTGCACATGACTAAATTAAACCATCTAAGTTTGCCCTCCCTTATCTTATTACCTATTGTTGTTACTCTTTAAGTTTTCTTGAATACATTCATTAATTCTAATTCTATCCTTCATTGCCTTGCCATTTATCCATCTCAGCATTTTCATTTTAGCTTCACTCACCCTATGAACACATGTTCTTTAACTGCTCAACATTCTGGCCCATAAAGCATGGTCGGTCTTATAGTTCTATAAAAATTTCCTTCCTGTTTGAGTAGTGTACATGGCAATCACATACTCCAAAGGTATATCCTTATTAATCCACCTAGCTTGAATGATCAAATGGTCATCTTGGAACACTTCTTAGCAATCTCAACTAACTTTCATTTTTGGCTCATATTATTATTAAAATTACACTCGATATACTTTGTTTTAGTCCAACTAGTATTAAATCCTTTAAATGATAAGTATCCCTCCACAAATCTAGCTTCATGTTCATGGCCTCCCTCATCTTGTCAGTTGAAATTGTGTCATCTACAAATAACATATATACCATTGGATCTCTTTCTGCACATGCCCCGTTAACTCTTTTTCTTTTCTTTTTTTTTTTTTTTTTTTTTTGAAAATAGAGAAAACTTTCATTGAGCAAGCAGGAAACTGTACAATATGTCAACTGGGCCCTGACAAAAAGCTCCGGGCCTCACTCCTCGTGAGAAGAAAGAGAACAACGAAAGGGAAAAAAAACCCCGAAGATCCCGATCAGGGAAGTCTGAGGCTTCCAATACCGGTATTGTCCAGAACAACCGCGCCCCTCGCCATCTTGGGCAGGGCTGCCCAGGAGTCAAAAATTCTGTTTGGGGCTCCATTACTTGCTCTTCTTGCCAATGCATCTGCTGCCGAATTCCCTTCCCTAAGAATGTGGGAAAGCTTAGTGTTGAGTCTCCCGCGAAGTTTCTTGATCGCTCCTACGATATACCAAATATTCCAAGAGCAGGAGTCAGAGGGATCCTCAACCTCTTTCGCCAGAATTTGGGAGTCGGTCTCGATCAGGACGTTGGGCAGTCCAAGCTTAAAACACAGGGTAAGGCCATCAAGCATGGCCTGGGCTTCTGCAACCATGTTAGTAGAGTGACCGTAAAATCTATGGAAAGCGAAGACAATCTTCCCTTGGTGGTCTCTGCAGATACCGCCCCTCCGCTCATCCCAGGATTGCCCCTTGAAGAACCATCCACGTTGAGCTTCAACCATCCAGGGGGTGGTTTCGACCACTTAACTATGATAGGACATCCTGAGGGCTTGGTTTCAAGAGGAGGGATACTCAGAGAGCTGAGGACAATGGAATCTGTCAAAGAGAGTCTGTCTGGAGCTTTAACATTGGGACCGATTTCACTCAGCCATTTATTGACCTTGGAGATTATCTGAGGAGCGGACATGTGACGGTTATCATGGCGAGCTGAGTTACGGTTAACCCAGATCTCCCAAGAAATAATGCTGGGAACGAGGCCCTTAAGGAAAGAAATTCTGCTTCTGTGGCTTGCTCTGTTAGACCAGTAGAGGAATCGCTAAATGATTGTCAGGTTGGGCATGGGAGTGACATCGAAAATGTGTTCAAAATGGCCCCAGATAGTTGTAGCAATTCGACCAAGGCTAAATAGATGGTCTAAATTTTCCATGGAGAAGGAACCGTGGCAAACATGAGAGAGAGGTAGCTGACCGTTAGAATGCAGTTGGGGATTGATGGCTTCTGGTCCGCAGCATTCACATTTTGAAATGAAAGGAATCCCGATTTTCTGAAGAGTCGCGTCTACCTGCACAACACCATTATGAATCTTGTCCACAATAAATATGAAAAGATACGAACTCAATATTGACCTCTAGTGTAAGCCTACAGTAATTGGAAACTCACTTGTCTTCCTCTAATAGTCTTAAATTTTGTTAATGCTACCTCGTACATATCCTTAAAAATATCAATATATCCTCTTGAGGCTCCTTTGTTTTTCCACCCCCATCGGATTAACTATCTAGAGACCCCATCTAATGCTTTTTCGAAGTCAATAAAGACCATATGGAGACCTTTCATCTTCTCCCTATATTTTTGTTCCAACTCTCTATATAGAAAAATAAATTTAGCAGACTTCCTAGCCATGAAACCGACTGAGTTTTTTATACATTCATCTCATGCCTTGGTCTTTGCTCAATCAATCTGTACAAAGTTTCATGATATGGGTCATAAGTTTAATCTTAGGATAGTTAGTACAATTCTACATATCTTGTTCTTATAAATAGAAACCATGGTACTTTTTATTCATTCATCTGGCATTTTCATTTTTATCTTCTTCAAATCTCTATTATATATCATTTGGTCCAATAACCTTTTATATTTTTATCTTTCTCAAAGCTTTTGTTACTTTAGATATCGGCCATGTAAAGTTTGTCCATATTTGTAGAGAGGGTAATGGGCCGGCGCGAGTTGGAAGTATGTCTCAATCCTCATCAGTTTTTCCCCGCTCTGCTGATCTCCCTCGGCATGTGCGGGGCAGCCTTTTCCTTGACAAGGTTGGGCTCGGCGCAATTAGAGAAAGAAAGTCTTAAGGCGTGCCCGCCCCGTTTCCTCCACTTTGTTTCTTTTCTCTCTTTTGTAGGGCCTTTACGATAGGTCTTCCTTGGCCTTTTTTTCGGAGAAAGACCCGAAGCATTGTAAATTTTTGCCATGATGGAATATACGAGCAGTTTTACTAATAAAAAAAAAAAGGGTAATGGGCCGGCGGATGCAATGGCCAGAATGGGCAGTGAGAAGCAAGGGTCGACCCTACTTTTAGCCCAAGCCGACCTTCCTCCAGTGGTCAGGGCCTACTTTTCCTTGATAGAGTGGGAATAGGGGCCGTTAGGAGGGAGGATTTGGAGCTAGTGCTCCCTGTTTTGTCTACTTTTCCCAGCCCTGTGTTTGCTGTTTTATCTCCTTACGATAGGCTCCCCCTACACTTTTGTTAGGGGAAGTCCGAACCTAGGATGCCAATCTGTTAACTTTGTAAATCCCTTTTGCTCTTATGAAATGAATAGATCCGTTTTAAATAAATAAATAAAAGATATCCCAAACCTACAAAAGTATCTATGGCATCCAATATCATTCAAGTTTATGGTTAATTCTATTTTTACAATCTCTATTGTTGTTATTGAATAAGTTTTGAAAATAGCATTTCCACCTTTCCTTGATCTCTGTCTTTTACGTACTAACATTCTTTAGTTATCACTTAATCTATCTAACATGATATAGGTCTCTACCATTTTTCTCTCTCATTTTTGCGAGTTGGAAGACATCATTCTCACCTTCTCTTATCCCTGTTCTATTATAAAGATTACCATAAACCTCACATTTATCCCCACTTATTACTTTCCCTCTAGATACCCATAAAACATCTTTGTCACTTTCCTAATATACTCAGTCATTTCATTCCACGTGACATTTACTTTTTCTTCATATTCCATTTTCCTTCTTCCATCTATTTATTTCTTGATAATATTATTTTCTCTCTTTTTAAATTCCACCACCTAGTTTTTAGGCAACTATTAATTTCAAAACATTTCAGAACATTTCTTAATATAAACATTTATAACCATTAATGTATGTTGCACAGTTAGACTCTCTCTCTCTCTCTCTCTCTCTCTCCTCTCTCTCTCTCTCTCTCTCTCTTTCTTTTTTTTTTTTTTTTTTAAAGTAGGAAAAGATCTATTTAGCTTATATATAATCCACTTTTGGAAGTTATTAAATGTTCATCTCTTTTTAAAGTATGTGTTTCCTAAAGCTAGATTGTATGTCATGGTAAAATTAAGAATGACATCCCCATCTCATTTCTTCTCCCAAAAGCATATCCACTATGTATGCTCTCATTTCCTCTACTTTATTTTTCTACATGAACATTTAAGTCTCTTCTCCCAAAAGCATATCCACTATGTATGCTCTCATTTCCTCTACTTTATTTTTCTACATGAACATTTAAGTCTCATATTCTAAGGGAAGGAAATGGCCCGGCTGACAGCTTGGCGAAAGTGGGAAGCGAAATGCAGGTGATGAACTGTCACGATCAGTTCTCTGCCCTCCCCAGGCAAACTAAGGGCCTGGTGTTTCTTGACAAGGTTGGGCTTGGGTCGACCCGCACCATCTCTGACTTTCCCTTAGCCCCCCCCCCCCCCCCCCCCCCCCCCCCCCCCCCCCCCCCCCCTTTTTTGTTGCGGGGTCAACCTAAAGTTGTACATTGTATTCCCGTTGGCCTTCGGTTTTAATGAATTTTCCTTTTCCAAAAAAAATTAAAAAAAAAGGTCTCGTCCTACAAATATCCTTTCTCCAATATAAAAAAAAATAAAAAAATCTTGCATTAGTTCAATTTTCTTTTGATTTTATCATCTAACCCTACTTGCTATGCATATGCACCCATAACAATGATTATCTCCTCTCCTAACATAAACTTTATTAGTAAAGCCCCATTATTTACTCTCCTAATATCTACAATTTTATCATTTAAATATTTATCAACCACTATCCCTAACCCATTTCTATTATTATGCTTTCCTATATATCAAAGATTAAACATATCAAAATTTTTAATTTTGGCCCCCTTCCACTTGTTCTCATGAATGCAAGCTATGTTAACTCTCTTACCTATAATATTCTTATATTCCATGTGGCAAGATAAATCCCATCCTCTCAAATCTGTTTCTTTACCCGCGTGGGTCTAAAATGGCGGAGGAACCTTTGCCTACTTTTCAAAGGAACCGAGCATGTTGCAGCGTGTTCGTTTTGAGGGATGCCCTAGCCAATGCTTGACCATTTATCAATACACCTAAGTTCTTGCAGCGCGTCACTTATAAGGATGCCCTAGCATAACTTTGGAATGCCATATTGTTTAGATTCATGATGTAAATAATGGCATAGTTTGATGCTAGCCGCCAATCTCATGCAACCCTTCTTTGTCTGAGCTTGGGATTGGCAATGAGAGGAAAAAAATCCCATGGCACAATGTACTAGACTATGTAATAGGTTGATTACAATAAAGCACTATCTAAAGTCTAATACGTATATCTAGTACAATAAATGAGTGATTACAATCTTTTACGTTATAGTAAATTGAAGATAAGGACTGATGGAATAGAACAGCGGAACAACATTCATGTACCTCACCCCATTAGTTCTGATAAGGCTTAGATGATGATTATGGACACCAATTGGATGAACATCCACTAACCATGCCTTATGGGCCATACTTCATCCGTACTATTAAAGACCCTCATTTGAACAGTTCAGATTTGTATGCATGTATGCCATGTGAATGGTCCCAATTTTAGTGCATGTATGCACTTGTTCTGGTGCACTTCAAAAGCGTAGGCGCGTCATGCGTGGAAGCAAGTGTGCCAAAATGGAGCCACTCAAAGATCTGGCCAACGCGATCATCTATTGAGGAAGATGTATAGAAAATAAATGATTAGTTAAGAAAAATTGATCAACCACAAAAATTATATTCAAACATGTGGCCCACCTGATGATTTGATCAGACTCACATTTTAGAAATAGGGTCAAGCTCTTAGCACACATGTTCCTCACTTCCACATGTGAGGGGAGTGCATTTCCAAATGCACCCTGCTGCGTTGGTGCACTCAGCATTCCTCAATGTCTGTAGATTTTGCACCTTGGGCAAAAAGATAAACAGGTTTGCTCGAATGCACCACGACCTATTACAATAAGATGGGTCGGGGCTCACGGCGGTTTAGATTTGGACCTTTTCAATGACACAATCCTTTATCTGATACTGCTCCACTTGGATCGAGAAAAAAAAAAAACTCAAATTGAATATTTCAACCCATTGATTATACAAACAATCATGTTCAAAATAGAATTGTGGAATCTGATTCCATCCTTGTTGTGGATTTCTTAAATGGATCGGCTACTCCCTACTGGAAATGATCGTATTGGATAAGCCGCATCAGGAGATTTAGCTCGTCAATGCAGTTAGTCTTTGCTCACATTTTTAGAGAAGGCAATGCCCCTGCCGACGGTATGGCCCGCCTGGGAAGTACTTCTCAGCTGCCCTCATTCTCCAGGCATCTTTCCCTGCTTCCTCTCCGTGTTAGGGGTTGCCTTTTCCTAGATAAAGTGGGTCTATGCATGGTCCGCTCACACCCAGTCAGGAATGTGGCAAATTAGCACCGCCCGCTCGCCAGCTTGCATTTTCTGCTTCAATTCCAGGGCCTCCATGTGTACAGGATTGTTTTTCTCTCTCTTTAAGATAGGCCCTATCACCCCTTTTTGTCCTAATGGGGCCCGAAGGCATCACATGTAACTTACTTACAATCAATGAATGAAATTCTCTATTAAAATAAAAATAAAAATGTTCAAAGCAAAAAAGCCAAATTATGATAAGGTTGAAGTAATCCGATTGAATTCTTTTATTTGCTGCCTTTCCCCCATACAATGTAAGACTTTAAAAATAAAAAAAAAAAAAAAAAAAAAAAAAAAAAGCAAAAGGCGCAACGCCATCGATCTATTGATAACACCAAAAACCTGTACAGCCCTTCGGACCGCCTCCCATAAAAATCTTGGGAGACTACCTATCATATACCTGCATACAGATTGGACAAACGAGAACACAAAAACACAAGGGGCACCAAGTGAGGGACGGCCAGAGAGAAAAAAACCGCCGGCCCAGGCACAAAGCTTCAAACTCTCAGATTTCCCAGGCCGGCCCTATCCAGGACCAAGCAGCCCCTAATGCGCCTTGGCAGCTCGAAAGAAGAGAGATAGAGAGAGTTAGCATATCCTTCAGAAGTTGCTCTGGCTAACGCGTCTGCCACGGCATTCCCCTCACGATAGATATGCGAGAAGGAAAGGGCCCGGGCATGGCTGAATTGGTGGATGGTCCCCATACGATACCAAATATTCCATGGGCAGTGGCAAGCAGGGTTGGCTGCAGCTTCCACAACAATCTTCGAGTCCGATTCTACTGTGATGTTAGAGAGGCCTAGACGGCTGCAGAGGATGATCCCATCCAACATGGCTTGAGCCTCCGCTGTCGTGTTCGTAATGGTTCCATACCACCTATGAAAAGCAAAAATGAGGCGCCCTGGGAATCTCTACAATATAAGACTGGTTGTATAAATAGTTTGGATCATTGACTAATGCCCAGACGTATCATATTGCAATACATTATGATGTATTCAAACAAACCTCAAAATAATTTTTTAAGAGAGAGAGAGAGATAAAAAAAGAAACAAAGGAAAACGATGTCTAGATTTATAGATTGAGCTACAGACATACGGATTGATGTTTCTTTGGAATTGGAATATGTAGCCATAATTCCCAGATCCCACGACATACAGTAGAAGCCTCTTATCTTGTTTTCTTCCCATAAAAGAGGCAATTTTTACAATTTAAGCTTTTTGTTCAGGGGAATTGATATCTACACCCACCTTATTTATAGCTGCACTCTTTTTTTTCTATTTTGGGTGAAAGTGGTATTAAGTTTGTTTGTACCATTGTATTGCCAAAAGTAGGAAAGATGTTGTGGATAGAGGCTCCTTGATTGAGGGGAAAGGAAAGAGAACCTCCTTTATTCTTGTTTTACTTTCCATCTTTTCCTCCTCAACTTGCCCGAGACAATCTTGTGATGTGAAGGCTTGTTAGCCTAAACATTTGTGACTGTAGATAGTCCATGATGATGGGCTCAAATGGAAAGATGCCCATGAAACCCAAACTTGTTTCTTACTCATTTGCTATACAGGATTTCAATTCATCCAGTGTCGAGAGAGAGAGAGAGAGTCTGTCTGTGCAATAGTGATTTTAGGTTAAGGTACGAGGAAGATGGCTACAAAATCTCCCCATTTGATTTTGTACAAATACATTTGTGACTGTAGATACAGTCCATGATGATGGCCTCAAATGGAAAGATGCCCATGAAATCCAAACTTGTTTCTTACTCATTTGCCATACAGGCTTTCAATTCATCCAAGTGTCGGGTCATGATAGAGAGAGAGAGAGAGAGAGAGAGAGAGAGAGAGAGAGAGAGTCTGTTTATGCAATAGTGATTTTAATTAGGTTAAGGTACCAGGAAGATGGTTACAAAATCTCCCCATTTGATTTTGTGCAAATACAGCGTCTAAACTGTTCAGTGTCCTTTATTTCGACCATTTAATGCAGCTGACAAGCAATTGCATTTGGTTACATAATCAGTCTTGAAATTAAAAGCCTTAATGGCTTCCTAAATCAGCCTTTGTTCTGGATAATGCTAAGCTCCTAAAAACCCTATTGTGCATGTCAGCAAAACACAATATTCAAAATCTAAAACTCAAATCCTCAAAAATCCTGAATCCAAATAATAATAATAATAATAACAACCTAATATAACTACAAGGTTTGTCATCTATACCATGTGCAAACTCTTCATGTCTAACTGAACTTTAAAAAAAAAAAAAAAAAAAAAAAAAAAAACCTAATTCGCAAAGGACTCACCACCTTATTAAACAAGAAGAAACCAACCTTCCAACTCTTAAAGAAAGCCTCTCCACAACAACTAGCTACATGGGTTTGGCTCAAACACCAAATTCCGTCAGATCTATATACTGATACCAAAGGAAACACAACAAACAGGAAATCGAAACAATAACATTAAAGAGAGAAGACAGGAGCACTATTTACACTCACCCCTTTGATTTGCTTACACAACATTTCCATTCTGGGATTTCGAAATACTAAATAGGTCCACTCTTCCAGATCCTGAATTGGATAATTTGGGCATGCAAAATCAATCAGGATGGATGTAGATATCGATTCCCAAGAAGAACTAAAATTCTAAAACCTCCCAAAAAACCCCTAAATTTTAAAGTTGTAAGAACATAAGCAAATCAACCTTCAACCATATGGGTGTAGATATTAAATCCCAAGAAGTAGAAGTCTAAAAAGCCTAAAAATAACCCAAATTTTCAAGTGGTAAGAAACATAAACAAATCAACCATCTATTAACTCTTTTAAAAATGAAAGAAAGACAGAAAACCTCGTCACCATAATAACTACATGTGGATGACTTAATGGAGTACCAACTACATGGTTTCTCTAAGAAAACCTCGCCACCATAATAACTACATGGTTTCTCTAAGAACTCAGAAATCTGTAATATATCAAAAAAAGTTAAACCCATCTAGAGCCACAGCCAAAAGAAAATACAATAAGCACAACAAACACAAAACAAAATAGAAAGCTGATCTTCCAGAAGCGTGAGAGGGGACTTGACAATGGATAAGCCAGGAATTGGCAATGCTCGGTGGAAATAGCTGCTCGTCTTTGTTTTGGGTAATTTGTTGGGTCTTGTAATGTCTGTAAATGAAAGGCGTCGATCGATTCCACTGTATATTTTGGTGGGCCAATCGTCATTATCTCCACACTAATTTGTATACTTTCGCCTGAATAAAATTACAGGTGGTGTGCTCCCACCTTTCGGTATAGGAAATTTTAAAAATAAATAAATGATAAAATATTCCAATATTTCAAAAAAAAAAAAAAAAAAAAAAAAATCAACCTCCTACTGACTCATTTTAAAAACAACAATTATTAGGGAAAAAAAAAAAAAAAAACCTCTCCATCCTAATCATAACGAAGGATCTCTAAAACACTACTCCAAATCCATAATCTATCAAAATAAATTAAACCCATCTAAAACACAGCCAAAAGAAAATACAATAAGCAAAACAAACACAAAACAGAACTAAAATACTAAAAAACATGTCCAAAAAAAAAAAAAAAAAATCACCTATGAAAGAAAGAAAGAAAACCTCTCCACCCTAATCACTACATGGGTTCTCTCAAAACATAACTCCAAACCCATAATCTATCAAAAATCAAAATAAACTATACCTATCTAAAACCCCACTCAAAGAAAAGGTAATATGCACAACAAACACATAACAAAACTAAAGTAATAAAAACAAAATTAAGTTTCCAATATTTTAAAAAGAAAAACTCACCTATCATGTATTGCAGAACTAAATATTACCATAATTCAACATGTAAATTATACATATAAAACCATCCCTTCTTTCTTCTGCTTCTTCTTCTTTGGTTTGATAATATTGAAGGGAAAACAAAGGTGGATTCTAAACATCTTGTTTCTTTCCTCTTTCAGTAAGGTGGGCGTGCATGAGCCCAACCATAGGCATCATGGCCCATCTGCCCGCCATTCGGCAGCAAATTCGGCGGCAGATTGTAAACGGGCATCGATGAAGGATCGGGAAGTCCATGCTGCTGTGGTGGCCCACCACTGCCACCTCCTCCAATTCCTGGTGGAGAGCTTCCTGGCCCATTCCCAGGCATCTGTCCTTGACCTCCACTGCTTCCAGCATCTTCATCATCCTCGATCGGCAACCGCTCGTAAGTAGCATTAGCAAACGTCGCCGCGACAACCATGACTGGCCCAGCAGCGATAAGTGATCCCACAACGCTTCCCCCCACCACCTGCCCCTGCCCGCCAGCGAGATACACAGTCAGACCTGTGGAGCCAGGTGGTGCGGGGCCGGGCAGGAATGCCCCCGTCAGGGACAGTATCTCAAACCGGCCGTGCAAGGCAACGACTGCGCTCGGTGCAGCCGGCTGCCGGAGAGTGACATTTGCAACGGAGCCACTCCCGCTCAGTACACAGACTCCACGCTGCCGTCGCCGAGCGAATTGTGCGATTGACTCCGCCACATCAGCACCGCCTGCAACCTCCATCACATGGCTACGGAGTGCGTTGGGGCTGTCGCGAGTGATGAAGATGGGCGGCTTGGGTTTGTTCTTGGAGCCTGGTGGACGGCCACGGGGGCGACGTGTACCGACCTCAACCGCACCTTCCTTGGGCTCATCGCCGTTGTCTCTCTCTTCATCATCGCCACCACCGCTGCCGCCACTGTTCTCGTTCATCATGGCCATCTCCCTCTCACGTTTGACCAACGCTTCGGAGTTGGCCGCGGCTGCCGCAGCGTGGTCAACGCCGGGCAGCCCCACATGCCCGGCCCACCACCGATTCGCCAGGCTGCCAAAATTCAATAATCTCACACCCAAACAGAGAGCTACCAAAGAAAGACTCTCTCTCTCTCTCCTCTCTCTAAATTCTACTAAAGAAATGAAAGTTTCTTATTTATATGGATATTTTTCTTGAAATCTATGAAACGACAAAGGAGAAATGAAATCTATAACGTGAGTTCTTCCTTTTGGATTTCCTACTTGTTGGAGGCAGAGATAGAAATCTAAGCGTAGTGTAAAACTGAAGACAGAGAAAAGAGAAAAACAAGATATAAGGGGGGGAAACCAAGACACAGAGGTGTTTCTCTCTTTCTTTTTTCCTCTCTCACTCTTTTTTTTTTTTTTTTTCTCCTTTAAAATCTCTACCTTAAGAGATAAAGGCTTCAGGAGATCTATCAATTAACAAACAAGAAAATACAAATCTAACGTGGGTTTTTTAAAAAGCTCTGAGAGAGAGCCAGAGAGAGAGAGAGAGAGAGAGAGAGAGAGAGAGAGAGAGAGAGGGAGGGAGAACGTGGGTTTTTTTTAAAGCTCTGAGAGAGAGCCAGAGAGAGAGAGATAGAGAGAGAGAGAGAGAATGAATAGAGAAGAGGGGAATTGGCAGGGGTTAAAAGGGGTTTTGTTGCTGTGGTTGTTAGTATTGGTTTGGAGGGGTAAGGTGGTTTGAGGTGCGCGGTTTTCCTATTGGCATTTTTCACAGAAATGCAAATGATACTCGCAGTCACCAACCGAAACACGCGTACAACGGAGTTTCCGGAGAATACATCCCGATGTACTGGGATAAGATACGTTGACACTCTAGCAGCCGGACTAGGGTTTTTTTAAATGATCCAAACCCTTGAAATGATAGGGATCTCTTTAGATTGAGAATACCAGAATTTTCAAGGTTCTTTTTAGCATCATAGACCTAGGGTAGCTAGGAATTGGGGATCCATGATTTTCAATCCAAATCTTGTTTGACACCTCTAAAATGTTAGATTTCTAATCCAACTTTGGTTTGACATCTTTAAAAAACCACCTTTCTAGATCTGAGGTGTATTTGGTTGCATGAATACTTATTTAAAGAATCCAAACGTTAAATTTTAAAATATGGATTTTGCATCCATTCAGCCATGTTTGGTGGCCAGGAGTTTTTAATCATGTGAAATTAAAAAGTTATATTTGCTAACTAGGTTTTTGACTTAAGGCCCTAAGCCTATTTATTTCATTAATTACCGTGATAATAATAATAATGTAAGATCTTATTTGGAAGCTTGTATTTGGAGTGCATTGGATTATACCACTCAAATACATTGTAAACAAGGAGATTCTAAATCCAACGTTTGACAACTTATAATTAAAATACACAATGATGCCAATATCTTGTTTGGGAGCTTGTATTTGAAATGCACTAGGATTCCGCATATTCATTGATCTTAAGTTTGATTAAACATAATGATTGTAACAAGCCCATTAAAATATATACAGTTTGGCTGAAAATCAAGAAATTCTAAGACTTAGGTGGGCCACAAATGCAAGGATCACAAATGAGCAATTCACCAACACTTTTTAACCTTCCATTTAGATGGCCAACATTTGGACAATTCAAATCATTCTATTGATGTGATTTTACTGTTGCTGTCGATTATTAGATTGTTTTGGGGTATCATCAACATGCCACATGTTGTTAAAAAGGATGTCTTAAATCTTGCTGTCCGAGGTCCGCGACCAGTCGAGGGACTGCCTCGACTAGCTCCTTCGACTAGTCAAGGTTTATGCAGATGGTGCGCGGTTTATGCGCAGACTGCGTTCAATTGAGACAGTTTCTAGGGAGGTGCATAAGTGGGGTTTCCCCATCTATAAATAGGAGTCTCTAAGGCCATTCTCATGCATGGTAAGGCTTTCTAAAGGTATTCTAAGGGTTTCTAGAAGGGGTTCTAGGGTTTTAAATGGTGTAACAAGGGTGAGATTCGAGGTTGTTCGAATCGGGTAAGTCATTTCTCTTTGTAATTTATGCTTTCATAGCGGAATTCTGTCGCTTTGTTCCATAGTTTTTTCCTGAAAGGGTTTTCCACGTTAAATCTTTGTGTTCTCTTGTGTTTGCTTGGTGCTATTGGATTGCTATCCTAGATCCAAATCTGTATGATTCCGCAGCACAAATTCCAACAAGCGGTATTGGAGCTATTGTTGGGGCACAGATCTAAATCTGAGGGATTAACATCAATGGGAAGCACTAGGTATGAGATTGAGAAGTATGCTCAAGGAAAAATAACTTTGAGTTATGAAAGATCAAGATGATCAGTTCCTTAATCAAGCAAGGCAAAGATGGTGCTCTTGAGGAGCGAAAGTCTACTATGACTGATGATGATTGGAATACTCTTAATAAGAAGGCTTTATCATTGATTCGTTTATGTCTCACGGATGAGATTCTCTACAATGTCATGAGGGAGAAAATTGAGTAAGTTGTGGGCAAAGTTAGAGGATGTCTATGCGAAAAAATCCTTTGAAAATTACCTACACTTGAAGCGTCAGTGGTATAACTTCAAGATGGCAGAGGGTGGAGATCTGGAGGCTCACATCAGCAACTTTAATAAATTGATCTGCAAATTGCTGGATATGGTGGAAGTGATGAAAGATGAGGAACAATCATGTATGTTGCTGAATTCTCTTCTGACATCGTATGAGTCATTCAAGAACACAATGTGCACCACGAATAAAACTCTAAGTGTCGACACCGTTATCTCAACCCTTCAAGGGAAGGCCATGAGAAAGATAAACGACGACATGGGGACATCTTCTGATGCACTGTTTACGAGGGTAAGAATTCTGAACAATGTACAGGTTCTTCAAGTTCTAGATCTAAATCCAAGGGCAAGATCAAAGGCAAGATAAAGTACGCTGGAACTATGGGATGGAAGGACACGTGAAAAAGGATTGTACAAATCTTAAATCTAAGAGAGGAATCTGAGGCTTCGTACAAAGAGGCCAACACTGTCATGTCAGATGGATCGAGTGGATGTGATGGTGATGTTTTGTCTGTGTCTATGATCAGACGGTCATACGATGATCGTAGGGGTGAGTGGATTCTAGACACGGAGGCATCCTTTCACATGACTCTACATCGGAGTTGGTTCACCAGCTACAGGGACTGCGATGGTGGACAGGTATTTATGGGCAATGACAATGCCTGTAATGTTGTGGTTGTTGGTAGGGTGCGTGTCAAGATGTTTGATGGGACAGATCGTACCCTGACTGGGGTGAGGCACGTTCCTGACATGAAGAAGAGCATAATTTCTCTCGGTGCACTCGAGGTTATAGGGTGCAGGTTCACAAGTATTGATGGTGTCCTTAAAGTATCTAAGGGGGCACGAGTAATCATAAAAGCGCAACGACTCGATAATGTTTATAGGTTGATCGGGAGCACTTCAAAAGGTGAAGATGCAGTGGCTGTAGCAGATTTCACCTCTGCGCGTGTGTGGTATGTTGGGCATGGCCATATGAGTGAGTAGGGCATGAAGGTTGAGATGCGCGGACAGAGATACAAAGTAGGTGGAGCGGCCACCTGTGAGAAGAATCACACGAAATAATCACAGGATATCGACGAGGTACATGGACGACTCCAATATCGTAGGAGATTCGTCCTCTATTCAGATGACTCTAGGTGAGCCTGGTGCCGAGAAGTGGAAGGTGACTATGGGCGATGTGATGGACTCGTTGTATCAGATCGATACATGAGAGCTGGTGGAGCTTCCAGTGGGCCGAGAAGCGGTTTGATGCAGGTGGATCTTCAAAAGGATACAACATGGATACAAAGTGAGGTTGGTAGCAAAGGGTTATGCTCAAAGAAAATGGATTGAGTTCTAAGAGATATTCGCGTCGGCGGTATAGTAGGTGTCTTTTAGATCCATATTGGCGCTGGTTGCCCAATGCGATCTTGAGTTGAAAGGATGGATGAGGAGACTGTGCTTCTACATGGGAAATTGGAAGAGAGGCTCTTCATGAAGCAATTAGAGCGGTTTGAAGTTAAAGGGGCTGAGAAAAAAAGTTTGCAAGAGGTCGTTACACGACTTATCGCCTAGGCAGTGGTATAAAATTTAATTCTTTCATGGTGAGTCAGGAATTGTATGTTAATGACATGTAGATCGTTAATCATGACTTGTCTGAAATCAATGTACTAAAGACTCTGTTAAGTGGGACATTCAAGATGAAGGATCGGGGTTGCAAAGAAGGTTCTTAATGGTGATATTCATAAAGATTGGAAGAGGAGCAGGTTTTGGTAATCAAAGGTAGAATACCTTAAGTAGGTATATGATGGACCAGACAAAGCCGGTGAGCGTTCCCTACGCGGCTCACTTCAAGTTTTCCTCAGGACATGTCCTAAAATAGGTGAGGAAAAGGAGGATATATCTCATGGGCCTTATTCGAATGCGGTTGGCAATGCATGTCATTGTCTGTATTAGACCGGCTATTTCGTAGGCTATCGGTGTTGTGAGCAAATACCCCGGCAAGCAATGTTGGGTGGCGGTGATATGGTACAGAAGACTACGTCTTATTTTTTAAGAAGACAGGAGCAAAGGTGGTTGGGCATGTGGATTCAGATCCGGCAGACATGCTCACCAAGGTCATTCTTACAGAGAAGTTCAAGTTTTGTGTAACTTCTCTAGGCTTGGCGATGGCGTAAAAGAAGGACGGAGCTATGATGTGATGCAGAGATAAGAGAAGACATCAAAAAGCTAAATATTGAAGATCGAAGACATGGTGGAGATGTTGTTAAAAAGGATGTTTTAAATCTTGCTATCCGAGGTCCTCGACCAGTCGAGGGACTACCTCGACTAGTCGAAGGCTCCTTTGATTGGTCGAAGCCCTCCTTCAACTAATCGAGGGTTACGCAGACGTTGCGCGGTTTATGTGCAGACTGCGTAAATTTGAGGGCAGTTTCTAGGGAGGTGCGTAAGTAGGGTTTCACCAACGGATCCAGACAGTCCCTCATCCAAATCAAGTGTTTCCTGAACCAATACAAGAGGTGCTCGGGCCAAAAAATTAACGTCACAAAGAGTTTTTTCATTTCACCTTCAACAACGCCCGACTCGAGAGGCAGAGCAGCAGTAAATATCCTTGGCTTCCAAAAAGCTTTGCCGCCCTTCTCGTACCTTGGTATCCCTATTTTCCAGGGGAAACCGAAGAGAGCCTACTTCCAAGCCATTTTTGAAAAAATTCAAGGTCACATTACCGCGTGGCAAAACAGGATTATTTTGCAGGCAGGGAGACTCACACTCATTACGCATGATACACACGCTGGCAGCCATGGAGGTTCCTCTCAACGTCCTTGCGGACCTTGAGAAAATGTTCGCCAACTTCTTCTGGGGCTGGGAAGGGCTGAAGAAGAAATGTCATTGGTGTAATTGGAAAAGTCTGTTGCTGCCAAAATCTGAAGGTGAGCTCGGTTTAAGATCCTTAAAGTCAGTGATGCAGGCCTGCCGCTTAAAGCTTGCTTGGGCGGCCCTTTTCCGCGGTAAGGATAGTTGTTGGTGTAAGTTTGTTAGGGCCAAATACGCCTTAGATTTGAAAGCTGACATGTCTGCAGCATCCGCCCCCAACGTTGCACCTTTTTGGAAACGGATTAGGAGTGTGTCCTACTCAGAGCAAACTCGAGATGGCTGATTGGGAGGGGCTTCATTGACTTCTGGGAGGAGGATTGGTCGGGTCTGGGTGCCCTGTACCCTCTGCAGTTGCAGCAACAACCCACCACGCCAACCAGAGTCAGGGACTGGATCGGTCTGGCAGGTTGGCTAAACAGAGAATTGGCCTTGCAATCCCTGCCCATTGCTGTTGTCGATCACATCACCCTTGAAGGAATTTGCACATCGGACGATGATGACAGTAGAATTTGGCTACGGTCAGGGAACGAAGAGTTCACAGCTACCTCCGCCTGGCAAATCATCAGGCCCTCTGCCCCAAAACCTAGTTGGGCCCCCTAGGTATGGCACCCCAAACTTTCTCCCAAGATCTCCCTTTTTTCTTGGAAAATCCTTCACAAGGCAGTCCCGGTCGATGCCAATATCTTAGGCATCAGCATAGCCTCAATGTGCGCATGCTGTCCTCCGCCTGCAGCCGGCCTGCGAATCTTTAGAGCATTTGTTCACCACGGGCTTCTTAGCCAGCGGGGTCTGGGAGAGATTTCACAGGGATTGCGGCATCCCCCTGCCTTTGCCTCCTTCTCCAGCTGCTCGAGCTGCTCTATGGTGGCAGTCTTCCACGTTCTCATCGTCCCCGCTAAAGGGTTTGATTCCCATATTCATCTTCTGAGAACTGTGGCAAGCTAGAAATGCTAACAGGTTTAACAACACCATTTCTTCAAGCCCCACAGTTGCTCAATGGGTTCTACATTGGGTGAAACTTGTCAACTCCATACTTCCGACTCCTAAAACCCTTCTCAGGTCAGTGGCTGACATGAACGCAGGTTGGAATTTAAAGATCCCGCTTTTTTTTTCAAAAGATTGTATTATATTCAGGATGAAAGCTATACAGATTGGGGCTCCCTTACATAAAACAAGAGACCCCACGTGAGAAACCGAAAAGATACTTACAGTAAGGCCCCATGAAAATCACTTTCCTCTAATCGAGCCTAAACCAAGTTTGTCAAGAAAAAGCATACCTCGAAGCTGACGTGACAGCTCAGACAAGATCTCGAAAGAAGCAAAAGACTTGGAAGCACTACCTAACCGAGCCAGAAAGTCGGCCGGAGAATTGCCCTCCCTAAGAACATGCACAACACTGACATTGGCCCTCTTTCTTAGTCGTTGAATCCTAAGAAGCCACGCCTTCCATTTCCAACCTGTCTGAGCCATACCATTGATGAGATCGACTACTAGCCGTGAACCAAACTCAATAATTATTCGGCATAAACTCCTCTGAAGACTAAAAGAAAGGCCGTCATACACTGCCCGAAGTTCAGCCACCGTATTGGATCCAAACCCATAGCCAGTTGAAAAGGCGAAGATGAAATCGCCCTTTTCCCCTCTATAAACACCACCTCCCCCGGACCTTCCCGGGTTTCCTCTAGTTGAACCATCAACATTGATTTTCACCCATCCGGGCAAAGGCCTCGCCCACTTGATCACCCCTGGACGGCAATCATCAGAGGTGAGGGGGGTTAGTCTAAATTCCAACGACGTGATGTATTTTTATGACTCTCGCTGATTGTTTCATTAATTAAGGCTTCCCACCATTTAATCTTTGCCACCACTTTATCGGAACACGCCAGCCTGCTTTCAAAAATTGTTACATTCCGTGCTTTCCACAGCTCCCATATAATAATGCAAGGAATTATCATGAGATAAGCTGATCTGTGATGTAAAGAGTCTGTCGCTGCCCACCAATGAGAAATCCTCGCTACTATTAAAGTTGTAGGCAAGACACTAATGCCAAGGCAACTACCAATAGCTGACCAAACTGACTGCACCATATTGCCGCTAATGAACAAATGGAGAGGAGTTTCAATGTCAACATTAGAAATATTGCAGCAAACACACCTGGACGCGAGGTGGATCCCTCTTGATTAAATGACACTATCCACCGGGATCGCCTCATGAATTACTTTCCATACAAACAGTGAAATTTTGGGAGGGAGCTTCGTGAGCCAAACCCACCTAGACCAGCTCCGACTTGGATTGGGGTTTCTGGACACCGACCAAGCTGATTTAACCATAAATGTCCCTGACGGAGTTAGCGGCCAGAACGGGGAATCCGATTCCTCTGAAGTACAGTAACCGGCCTGAAATATGTGATCAATGACACCTTGAGGGAGAAATAACAGCGCTGATGAGGGGGGGAGAGGCCTAAGCAGGCCAATCACCTGACTTACTTGGATATCCTGCAGCTCAAGAGGTACTTCTGATTCCGCCAGCTGAAGGAGAGGGCCCAAACCAGTCCAATTAACCTTCCAAAACTTGCATTTACCTTCCCCGACTTGCCATTAGACATGAGACTCAACCGAGGGAATCAGATCCCTAATTCACTTCCACATGGGAGAGGAAAGCTGTGATGATGTAACCAATCCACTAGAAGACCTATTGGTCAGATACTTTGCCTTCATAAAGCCTCTCCAGATATTCTTCTCCTTCCTAAATCTCAATGTCCAAGCCATTTTCATACGAAAGGCCCTCATAATGTTTATAAGCTTTCTGATCCCAAGACCCCCCTCCTTCCTAGGAGAAGTCATCAAATTCCAAGCCTCCAGTGACACTTTCATTTCCCCTCTAACCAACCCCAAAAGAAGTTTGCCATGTGCTTGTCAATAGTCTTCAACACCTGGGCATGAATATGGACCGCCGCCATAGAATGCACCGAAATACTAGCAAGGATGTTTTTTATGAGAACCAGACGCCCCGCTTGGGTCAAAATTCGGGCCTTCCACCCATTGATCCGCCCTACCACTTTGTCCACCAAAGGCTTGAAAGCACTAGAAGAAAGACGACCATCCGATATTGGAACCCCCAAATAGGTTAAAGCAAAAGATGATTTGCTATAACTGAGAATACCTTCGATTATTCTGATCCTAGCGGAAGAGAACTTTTTGGGGCCGTAAAAGGAGCATTTCCGCCGATTGATTCTTTGACCCGAGGAAGCTTGATATGAATCAGTTAACTTCTTGAACTGATGGAGAGAGGCCTTGCTCCCGTTAGAGAAGATTAAGGTATCATCGGCATAAAGCAAATGAGAAATCAGAGGGCACCTCCTACTGAGCGCAAAAGGCCGGCTAATCTGAAGAGAATACATATTTTTAACACCTCTGCTAAGAACCTCGGCTGCAATAATGAACAAGCTTGGCGAAAGTGGGTCTCCCTGCCTCAAGCCCCTTGAAGACTTAAAGAAACCTGCCATTTCTCCATTGATGAGAACTGAGAACCAATTGTTCGCCCAACATTTCTCAATCAATTCAATCCAAGTCCGACTGAACCCAAAGCGGTATAGAACCTAAGTAAGGAAATCCCAGCTGACCCTGTCATAGGCTTTGTCCATATCTAATTTTAACACAATATTACCCTTGCGAACTGACCTGTTCAATTCCCGAAATAATTCTTGCGCTAATGCAATATTTTCAACGATGGAACGGCCCTGAACAAACGCCCCTTGTTCTGGCGAAATAATCAACAGGAGAATTTGGCTCAGCCTTGAAGCAACGACCTTGGTGAATATTTTATACAAACAGTTGCACAAGCTAATTGGCCGGAAATCTGAGAAGTACTTAGGAGAAGCAATTTTTGGGATTAAACAAATAATAGTATATGTAACTGAGCGAGGGAGCTTACCTCCTTGGAAGAAGAAGGTGGCGGCCTTGTGAATATGCTGACCAATCACCTCCCAGGAAGACTGGAAGAAACTCGCTGAGAATCAGTCTGGCCCTGCCGCACTATCTACCAGGATGGATTGAACTGCCGATTGGACCTCCAGGATAGAAGGAGCCTCCAACAACATATCATTCAGCTCCTGCGTTATCATTGGAGGAATGCAGTGAAGCAACGACTGATCAATTTGAGCGGGCTCAGCAGCAAAAATCTTTTGAAAATGCTCCACCGCAGCTGCTTTAATTTCAGCCTGATCGGCAACTATCTGACCTGACTCCAACTCCACTTGACGGATGACTGAGCGTCTCTGCTTATCGACAACCGTGGCATGGAAAAACTTTGTGTTTTTATCGCCCTCTTTCAGCTAATCCACCCTTGATTTTTGCTTCCAAAAAATTTCCTACCTAAGTTCCAAAGTTGTTAACCTGCTAAAGTGGGTGTGTAAATCCTGTTGTAATCTGAGAAGCTGATCCAACGGACCAAAGAAGTCTTGAATGTGGGTCTCGAGCTCGTCCACCAGCCGCTTAGTGGACTGGAGTTGTTGAAAGATGTTTCCAAATTCGTCCTTGTTCCACGTTTTAAGATCAGCTTTCACCTGCTTGAGTTTGAAGAGCACGTTGTAAACTGGGTGATTAGATTCGGTCTTGTTCCACGCTGTCCTGACCACCTTGAGAAAGTTTTCATGCGTCATCCACATTCGCTGGAAGCGAAAAGGCTTCGGGCCACTATTCAGCTGCTACGGAAAAGCAAGAAGAAGGGGAGCATGATCTGATTGACTACGTGGCAAATGGGAGACCCGAAACTGCAGGAACTGAGTTAACCATCTTATATCGATTAGCGCCCGGTCGAGCCTCGCCCAAACCCGAGAGGAACCCGCTTGGTTATTACACCAAGTGAACCTATTACCAGAAAAGCCCGCATCTATCAAGCTCGCATAATTAATTGCGTTAGTAAATTCTGCAGAAGAGGCTCTGTCTGTAGTCCTGCGACTTCTTCTTTCCAAGTCAACCACAATGGCATTAAAATCCCCATAAACCATCCAAGGGCCTTGAATCGAAGAGGAGAACGCAGTCAAGCCCGCCTAGAGAGACCTTCTCAACACCCGAGCACACCTGGCATAGACAATAGTAATATAGATCCGAGCAACACTGTTATGATCTATTGCTACAATTGCCACACATTGATCTGATTTAGATAGTAAAGAAACAGAAGCAAAGGCCTTATAAAATAACCAGATCTTGCCACCCTCCTCCAAATTAGACAAGGATGAATGAAAACCCAAGGTAAGGCCTGTTTTCACACGTTTCTCATCACCCAAAATTGGCTCAAGAAGCGCCAAAATCTACGGATCATACTTTCTGATAATCCTGTTAGCTGACCTGATTGTCCTGATCTGATTTCTAATCCCCCAGACATTACACACAATAATGTTATCCATCCGTCACACATCCAGTATTAACGGGCCTTCTTTTCAGCCTACGAAGCCTAGAACTCCAATTTCCTTTAGCGTACAAAATTCTATGCCTTCTAGATTGTTTCTTAGATATTTCCACAGCAATCTGAGTTTTAACACCCTGCCTCTTTTCTCCATCCAAATCAAGACACCTGCAGTCCCAGACCGAATCATTCTCCCTATCCGGATTCTATTTCCTCTTATTAGCAACACGACTATGTAATTCTTCCTCCCTTTCACCAAGACTATCACCAAGAGGTCTGATGACTGAGGAATAATAGGGCGAGAGATCTACCTCAAGAGTTGCTCTTTCAAACAGATTTTTGCTGCCTTTCGAAGCGGTGATCGGGGATGAGTGCTGACCTCTACCAGACGCTGCTCTGCACTCACCGAAAGTACCCCCTGATGTCCTGTTATCGCTAACCATATCGCTTCCAAGTGCTTCTCTACATTCACCTAGGGTGCCCCCTGATGCGTTGTTATTTCTGAACTTGTCTCTTGTTGGTGGTGGAAGGTTCTCCTTTCCCCCACCAGATACCCTAGCCTGTAAATGAGAATGAGCTATGTTCTGATTCCTGACCTGCATTGGAGAATGACCCTCTGATTCTGAGTCTCCATTTCTTTCCAGGACCCCATCAGGCTGTGGAGTGAAGATCCTATAGTTCGTTGGTGACCGCCCTTCAACTGTTGTTACAATATTCATATCCAGAGTACCATCTGGGAATTCAATAGGAGAAGGTGCTGGAGTGTTTGAATCAATCGTCCTGTAGACAATGCCATCTGGTTGGATCATATCCAAGTGACTAGCCGAAATAATGAAGTTGTGTGACGCTTGGACATAAGGCTGCAGACCACTCACCATATCAAATTCACCTTGGCTGGCAAGACAGTTATCAGAATGTTGCTCAATGTCCTGCTGTAAATCCTGTGAATACTCCACTTGTTGGAGCGGGCCACCCTCTGAGTCTAAAATGGGAATAGCCTCATCATGGCCAATTATAATCGCTTGATCAGAATTCTCTGATTCACCTCTGGGCAGGGCATTTCCACAAATAGTTGTTGCGTCACCTCCCCCTGTCGATGTCTTTCCCACAATTTTCAAACACCCATTAGCACATTCATCTAGAATTGCAAGAGAACAATCCACTATAGAAACATTACCACAAACATCTGCTAAGTCGCCTCCTCCTGTCAATGTCTTTCCACCAATTAGCAAAGACCCATTAGAACATTCATCTGGAATTGTAAGAGATTATCCTTTGCAGAAACCATTCCCCCAGCCTCCTGATTTACTAATTTACACTCCCCTAATTGACCAATGGAGCTTACACTAGTCCTGTTACCATATTTACCAAATTCTGTATCTACTTCTTTGATTGACGTATTGTCATAACAATTGAAGGGTGCCCTGGCCGGTTATGAGACCCATTGCCCCTGGGTTGGACATTTCCACAAGCAGGTGTTGAAGCATTTTCACAAACAGGTGCTGATGCATTTCCACGAACAGGGGCTGATGCATTTTCACAAATAGGTGCTGAAGCATTTTCACAAACAGGTGCTGATGCATTTTCACAAACAGGTGCTAAAGCATTTTCACAAACAGGTGTTGAAGCATTTTCACAACCAAGTGATGGGTGCCCAGGACGATCCTGAAACCTCCGAACAACCCACTCCTTTGTGCTCTCATTCGTGACTTGCTTGATAGGAGGGGTTCCGAGCATGAATAGAGGTTCCTTTTCTGCAAGCACTGGATATACCTTCCCCAACACGCTTAATCGCAAGACACTACTGAATGATACTCCCGGACGAGGCAAGACTTTAACCCACGCAAAGGCTTGAAAATAGCCGAATCTCGAGTTAGAATCGATTTGTATGATCTTCTTGAAATAGCTCGCCGGATCAAGAATGACGAACTCAAACCAGGCATGGCCTGGAATACCAAATAGTCTGACCCAGACCCCATCCGCCCCAATAACTTCTTCAGGAGACCACATTTCAACTGCCATAAGACCCATTTCCTTTTGAATAGAAGCATTGTTCCTAAATGCCAACATATCTGCTTCCGATTTGAAGGTTAGCAAGAATTTTGAAACATTAATCCTCACAATATCCACTTCTGATAACTTCAGATCCGGGTTCTTCAAAGCTCCAGCTAACCGATCAATGCGGACATTCTGATCCTCCGCTATCTCGGCCACTGCTAGTTTTAATCCACGGAGGCAGTTTTCTACCGCACTCAGATCGGTGATGGTTGTGACCCCCAAACTCCCATCCGTCCGTGATTGGACTCCCGGTCTTACGCGAGTCAGCTCATCAAGAAATGGTCGAACCAGAGCCGGAGCTAGAGTTGTGTGATGATTGGCAGGTTGGAGAGAGACTGGCGTTGCTGACCAAGCGCCACCAGATTGCCCTTTTACCCAATCAATGTGAGCAACCCTACCATCAATACGTCTATGATGGAGACATTGGATAGCATTGAAAGATCTCGCTTCAAAGGCCTCCAAAATTTTCAGTGGTGAAATGGAACAGACCTCCCCCTGACTGGATTAAGGTGAACATGGATGGTTCCTCGAGGGGGAACCCGAGGCCTTCGGGCGGTGGAGGGGTGGGGAGGGATGAATCTGGAAGCTTCCTGTTCAAGTTCACCAGGGGTTATTGGTTTGGTACCAATACGAGGGCTGAAGCTAAGGCAGTTTTCGACGCTCTTGCTCTGGCTCACCAACTTGGTTATTCTAGAATTATTCTTGAGTCCAACCCATTGGCGGTGGTGAAGGCCCTGACGGACTCGGCACCTGTTCCCTGGAACATCTGGTATGTCAAGGCTAGAATTTCCTCTCTCACCCGCTCCTTGCATTTCAAAATTGACCATACCACACGCGAGGCGAACACAGTTGCTGATGGCTTGGCCCGCTTGGGGAGCGTGGCTCAGGCCTACTCCAGTTTCTTGTCAAGAGAGTCCCTGTCTCTGGTAATGAAAGGCCTGCTTTTTCTCGACAAAGTTGGGCTCGGGTCCCTTTGCCAATCGTAGGTGGGCTGTGCTTGTTGATTCTCCACTCTTGTGTCTAGTAGTTCATATGATAGGAGGGCCCGTCCCCTTTTTTGTTTTGGGTCTTCCCGAAAGTTCTCTTGTAATCTGGCCCCGGCCTTCAGTGAAATTATATGTTTCGTCCTTTTAAAAAAAAGTGATTAGACGTGACCACAAAAGTGGAGAAAAAATAATAATAATAATAATAATAATAATAATAATAATAATAATAAAAGTAGGATTTTTCCATCTATAAATAGAAATCTGTAGGGCCATTCTCAGGCATGCTAAGGCTTTCTAAAGGTATTCTAAGGGTTTCTAGAAGGGGTTCTAGGGTTTCAAAGGGTGTAGCAAGGGTGAGATTCGAGGTTGTTCGAATCGGGTAAGTCCTTTCTCTTTGTAATTTATGCTTTCATAGTAGAATTTTGTCGCTTTGTGTCGTGGTTTTTACCCGAAAGGGTTTCCACGTTAAATCTTTGTATTCTCTTGTGTTTGCTTGGTACTCTTGGATTGATATCCTATATCCTAATTTGTGCGATTCCGCAGCACAAATCCCAACACCACATGTACCCCACTCTCTTTTTCTCCTTAGTAGGTGGATGGGAGAAATTAAGACTCACTTTTCCTATACTCTTATCCTCTTTAAGATGAGTGGTGTTGGTTAGTAAAGAGGAAATTAATATTTATAAATGTGAGGGGTGACATTTTGGAGTTGGAAAGTTTACGGGCTAAAAAAGGCTAAGAGGATTGTGATTGACAATGGAAATGAGTGTGTCGTGTGGCACATTGTCATTAGTGGGATGAATGGTAAGGAACATAATTTTAAAGAAAACTAAGGGTAAATGGGCTATTTCAGCTCAAGTATGACTCTTGAGGCAAGGGTTCAGTTTCTCTCTCCTTCACCTACATCGTCACAAAATCTCATAATTTTCCAAGTGGTAAGTGGCACATCATACACCATGAGCGACGCATCATGCACCGCCCGCCACATGGATATGGCTCGAATTTTACCGGGAGCTCCGGTGAGACCTATGTATCCTTCTGGGTTGCTCCATCTTGCTTTATTAGGGTTCTAGGGTTAAATGGGTTTAGGCTTGAGCTTGAACTAGGCTTCGTACTGGACTTTTGTTTTGGGCTGGGTTTTAGGGTTTTGTAGGATGCATATTAGCTATCTACCTGGATGGAGTGTCTATATTGTGGCTCACAAATGTTGGTTCTTAGGTGGGCTATAATTGTGGCTTGGTATTATGCTGTCACATGTGTCTGAGGATGGTGTATGTTAGAGTAGTTGTGAAGGTTTTCTTGTGCCTATGTTGGATCAACTATGGATGGTATGTGTTGGATCATCCCCGATGAATGTTTATTGTAGCATTATTTCCTATGGTTGTGGCTGGCATATGTTGGTTCTTAGATGGGCGGTGTTCTTGATGTTGTGGTGTCCTTTGTGGTTTTGGATGGTGTATGGTGGATTAGACGTGGTTATGCTCTTAGGAGGGTTATGGAGCATCAATTGGTAGTGGGTTTGATTCCAATTTTCTAGCCAAATGATACATTACGGATAATCAAAAAGCTCTTAAAAAATGAGAAACTATTCTCTCCACTAGTATGTCGAAGCCCAAGGGATTTTCAAACCCAATTGAATACATCACTCAACCTGAGTTCTCATCTATTCAAGGCATTTTTTAAAACTGTCAACTGTGAAGCTCTAGTTGCTTGTCTACCCTTGTGGATTTGTCCTTTGTGCTAGATTCTAGACCTAGGCTTTTTGTATTGGATGCTAGCTTTGTCCCTCTGCTCTAACCAATAGTTATGGGTGCTCTGTAGCTCTGCTTCTTAAAGTTGTTCCGGTGGTATGGGGTCCTTGGATGATTGTATCTACTCGTGTAGCTGCACATGGTGGCTAGTATTTGCTCTTGAAGTTGTTCATTTTATTGTGTCACTCCAGTGCTACTAGTATTTTCTCATAGTGGTTGGAAGGACAAGGTATCTGATAAAATTGAAAAGGACAAAAAAAAAATGAATTGAAATATTAAATAATTTTCTTATATAATTGATTTAGTATAGCTTTGAATTTATACAGAAGAAATGACTTCAAAACGAAAGATTTATAATGAAATCAATTCTATCCTAAATTAATTACAACCCAATTAAACCCTAACACAAAATAAAAATGAATATAAAGAAATCATATAATTCGTAATACTCCCCCTCAAGTTGGTGCATGGAGATCTGTAAAGCCCAACTTGCTAAGCAGAAGATGAAATTGATCATGACCAAGAGCTTTGGTAAAGATATCCACAAGTTAGTGATTGGTGGGTGCGTAAGAAGTGTAAAGAATCTCATAAGTAATCTTTTTCACGGATAAGATGACAATAAATCTCGATGTGTTTTGTCCATTCATTAAAAAAGGGATTAGTGGTTATGTGAAAAGCAGTTTGATTGTCACAGTGGAGGTGTATGAGGTGGGGATGTTGAACATTTAGATCTTTGAGAAGCATTGTAAGCAAAGTGAGTTCACAAGTAGCATTGGTCATGGTGCCGACTTCGCTTCGACAGATGACTTAGAGATAGTAGTCTTTTTTATTATTTTTTTAAGATATAGGACTGCCCTTAAGCATTGTAAAGTAACTCATAGTAGATCAATAGGTTTTGGGACAACTAGCCCAGTCAAAATCACAATTAAGTGATAGTTAGAGGGAGCCAGAGGACAAGGGTAATGTGGTGCCGCGATAACAAGTATCGAGTGTTGGATGTATGTGGCAGCTGTTGTTATTGCAGTGGGTTTCAACCGCCAATTTTAATGGTTGCCACTAGAAACACTGTCTCTGTCGATCATTACTACATATCAAATGGGAGATCACGCCGGCTATAAGCGGTCGAAGACACCGCTGGAAGTAAGGATGATGGCGGTGTAGGAATAATGATGGGACATGTTGCCGCAGATTAAGGGAAAGGGGTTTTTAATGGGTTACAATGGCAATGAAGGTGGTGGGTGCATCGTCAAAGATGGTTGGACAATAGGCTAGGGTATTCAGGATTGTAGGTTTGGCCCCTGAATGTTAGTGACAATGATGGTGGTTGTGGCAGCGTGGGTGTGAGCTCAAGTCAGGTTGGCAACGGGAGGTTACAAGGTGGTCTTGCTGGTGGAGGTGGGTTTCAGTGACGAGGAGAAGTTCTTATGGCAGGAGAATCAGAGCATGCATATCTTATTTAAACAGGATTAGGACATTCGACAATGAGGGTGGTGATAAAGGTGGGGCGACAGCGGATCTCGAGCGTGTTGCGCCAGGTCTATAAATAAAGGAGACCACCCGGAGAAAATGTCGGACTTAGTGTTTTTTTATAGCAGAGGAAAGGTTCGATGGCCGATTAAGATTATTGGGATTCAACAAAAACAATCAAGAGCTCTGGATAAGATGTTCTAATACCATGATAAAACTAAAAAGGAGGAAAAAAAGGAATTGAAATATTAAATAATTTTCTTATATATTTCATTGAGTATAGTTCTAAATTTATACATAAGAAATGACCTCAAAACAGAAGATTTACAATGAAATCAAATCTATCTTAAATTAATTACAACCTAATTAAATCCTAACACAAAAGGAAAATAAATAAAAATGAGTATATCAAAACCATATATCACTCGTAATAGTATCGCATCTCATTGGCTTGTGTTAAAATGACTCATCTAGGCCATCGACCTCTTTCAAAAGGGTTATCGTTGCTTCAACTCTCCCAAGCATGATGTCTGCTCCTTATTATATATATATATATATATATATATATATATATATATATATATATATATATATATATATATATGGGGATGCAAGGTTGAATATGGAAGTGAATGGATGCTGGGATGGCTGGAAGTTGAGTAGTTGATGGGTGATGTATGTTGTGTTTTGATTCGCTGTCTAGTGGAAGTGTTGGTGGGAATTTTCAAGGGGTGAATGTAGAGGAGGATGTAGTTTTGGAAATTTATTATGGGTTACCTTTCTAGAGGGAGTGATATTTTACTAATAGGCTTGACTTTACTCCGCCCTTCAACATTTACGCTGTAACATTTAACAACAAACAAATATTTAATCCAACAAATACTCTCTCTGAACCAAGCTAGGTAGTCTCCTCCCGGGTATACCAAGCCCACCCCCTTTCTAAGATGGGAAAAGGGGTCTACTAATAATCCAATATACCACTCCCTTTTCAGAGATAGGGGAGCATTCCGACATCAGTTTACTCCTCTTTAGAGGGGAGGAATTTTCTCTTGAATAAATCTTTCTCTTTTTAGATCTCTTCTTGTTTCTCAATCTTAGAAGATGGGTCTGACCGCTAATTGGAGATCTTCTTCAACTATAGTGAAATGTTGAGAATCCCTCCTCATGTGGAGGTGGGAGCCACATATGTGTGGCTTAAGTAGTGTTTCATTTGCCACATGTGTGCGAGGGGTATTTTAGTCTTTTGGCCAAGTAAAATAAGAGAAAAGAGGCTTTTTTTTTTCTAAAAGAGAGTTCCAACCACACAAAGAGGGATTTTTCTTTCTTGGATTTTTTTTATAAAAAAAAAAGAGAGAGAGAAAGAATAAGGGAGAAGGTATTTTGTAAAAAAGGAGAATAAGATCCTTTTACCATCGTAATATTCACATCTAGGTTCATAAATGTCCATTCACAACACCGGTTTCTTTAATTATCTTCTATGAAGGTTGTGTTGGGTTTTCTACATGTTATGGACAGATGTCTTAAATCTGTCTGGTAGTCTGTCGATGATATCGACAGGGTTTTAGATGATATCGACAGATGTCTTAAATCTGTCTCTTGGTCTGTCGATGATATCGACAAACTGTCAATGATATCGAGGCTGTCATTGAGAGACCTTCGATGACATCGATAATTGTTGGATTTTTCACCCCTGGTCGCTGGACAGTTTTGGTCCTATTTCGATATCATCGAAGGACCGTCGATGATATTGAAGCTGTCATCGAGAGACCTTCGATGACATCGATAAGTTCCGCAGATGCGATTGCGGAAACGCAGATTCTGCGGATTTTGTTTCCTATTCCGAGTCTGCTTCTTTCTAAACTTATATAAAGGGGTGTATGCGGGATTGGGATGTACGTTAAGGCTTTCTAAAAGAGTTCCAAGGGTTCCTAAAATGATTTTAGGGTTTCTAAAGGGTGTAGCAAGGGTGAGATTCAAGGTTGTTCGAATCGGATAAGTCCTCTCTCTTTGTAATTTCTATTTTCATAGTGGAGATCTGTCGCTTTGTGCCATGGTTTTTTCCCACAAGGGTTTTCCATGTTAAATCTGTGTTCTCTTGTGTATGCTTGGTGTCATTGGATTGCCATCCTAGATCTAGATCTGTGTGATTCCACAAGCCAAAATCCCCAACACTATAATCCCTAGTTGATGAGAAATTCTTTTTATTATTGTTTCTTGTCATTCATATTTGGGTGATATAATTTGGGTATATAAGAGAGGTCTCTTGATGATTGTACGTTTATTATTTCTATTATAGTGGATTCATGTCAAACTAGGTCCCGTGGTTATTCTCTTCACATCAGAGGTTTTTTCATATATAAAATCTTGGTATCTCTTGCATCCTACATGTTTGATGATTTTCTTGTTTGTGTTAGAAGTGATTTTCATTCACTAAATATTTTATGTTGTTAATCCCATTTATTTACACATAAAAGCAATTGGTGTATGGCTTCCTAACAAGTGGTATTAGAGCTTCAGGTTAGTTCTAATTATTTTGTGTGTGAATCATGAAGGTGAGCACAAGTCAAATGGTTAGTTTGAATGGAAATAATTGGATGATATTGAAAGCCGAGATGGAATATTTATCGTATTACAAGGACTTGTGATGTAGAGCGGGTCGTGAACACTTTCATGTCCAAGATGGACTAGAGAAGTCCCGATCAGAGGCGAAAGTCATCAAGACCGTCAGAACCTTAAAACAAGCATATCTCGCAAATCGGAATGAGTTACTCGACATACCATATATGATTTTAGGGTACGACAAGCTACTTTAAACAACCAACCTGGATATGCTAGATTGGCCACACCAAGTTTGAGAGATTTCATCAGATCGACAATCAAATAGCATGTTTATTTCCGTTTTTACTATTTTTTGGTAAGTTTTGGTTTGATTGTAACTCTTCATTTGTTGGGCTTTAGGAGTTATGTCCAACATGAAAAGTGCTTAGAATAATTAGTAGAATAGCGTGGTTAAGCCACATAGGACACTATAAAAAGTAAATTTACAATTTATAGTAAGTTATGAATTTTAGGGAGTTAGTTGTAGTTTAATTCCGTAACTTCTTCCAAGGCATGGTATCCCTATTTAAAGGGTTGTAAACTTGTTTAATTCAATCAATTAATCAATTTATGAATTTTCATGAATATTATTTCTATTTTCTTATTTTTTTTCCTCGTGGATTCGAGAAGTCTCTGTGAGGAGTCCAAAGAAGCTTCGTGGATTCGAAGTAGTTATATCCTTGAGGAAGATGGTGATCGACCTCATCACATTCATCCATGCGTCAACTTGTACGAGCATGTTAAAGGTGATGGGGCCAAATCGAAAGATATGATTGATGATTAGTGAAAGAAACTAGACCGGAAAGACGGGGTTTATTTGGCAATAGTTGATGATAGTGTATTTCATCATGTGTCTATAGAAACTTCAACACAGTCACTTTCGAAGAAATTGGAAGATTTATATGAGAGAAAAATCACGAGCAACAAAGCTTTCATGATTAGGAAGCTTGTGAATTTGAAGTATAAAGAATGAAACTCAATTGCAGAGAACTTGAGTGAAATTCAAAATATTGTAAATCAGCTATCTTATATGAAAATGATGCTAGGTAATGAGTTGCAAGCTTTGTTACTTCTCAGTCATTTGCTCGACAATTCGAAGACCTTAGTAGTATCTCTAAGTAACTCCATTCCAAATAGAGTTGTTACAATGAGTCAAGTAACAAATAGTTTGTTAAATGAAGAAATAAGATAAAAATTATTGGGTTCTTATCAATTAAAGGCACTTATCATATAAAATCGGGAGAGAAACAAAGGTAACAAACCTCACTGCCGTGAAAAGTCAAGAGGCAAGTCTAAGTCAAGAAATGATGTAATTGTTATAATTGTGGTAAGCAAGGCCACTATCAAAATATGTGCCAAAAGCCCAAAAATAAGAAAAAAAAAAAAAAAAAAAAAAAAAAAAAAGAGAAGGGCACAACTGCAGTTGTTTCAAACGACAATATTATTATCTTCTTGGGTTGCGAACAGGAATGTTTCAATATCACTTATCAAGATACAGATTGGGTTATTAACACCAGTGCTTCATATTACGCTAACCCTCGCAAGGACTTCTTTGCATCTTACAAGTCGGTGGGACTTTGGTGTTGTGAGGATTGGTAATAATGGCTTTTCAAAAATTGTGAGAATGGTTTATGTGTATTTTGAGACCAATGTTGGTTGCATGTTGGTTCTTAAGGATGTGAAATATGTACTCGATCTTCACCTTAATTTAATTTTTATGGAAATATTGGATGAAGAATGTTACAACAATCATTTTGGTAGCAGACAGTGGAAGCTTACAAAAGGGTCTCTTGTGGTGGCAAGAGGTATTGTGCTTTATTCAAAATACAAGCACAACTATGCGGGACTGAGGTGAATACAATAGAGAATGATTTTTCTACTAATTTATGATACAAGCAGTTAGGTCCCATGAGTGAGATGGGTCTACAAATCCTCGCTAAGAAGTAGTGATATAAAGGTATGCCTTTAAATAGTTACATTCATTTCTTAATTGGAAAATAATATAGAGTTTCATTTTATAGTTAAAAAAAAAAAAAAAAAAAAAAAAAAAAAAACTCCCAAAAGAAAGTAGCTATTTTAGAATTAGTTTATTATGACGTTTGTAGTCCTACGAAAGTGAAAACTGTAGGCAATGATTTTTACTTTGTTACCTTCATAGATTATGCTTAGAAAAAGGTTTGGGCGTATACCTGGAAAACTAAATACCAAGTTTTAAATGTTTTTAAGTATTTCCATGCTATGGTGGAAAGGGAAACAAGTAAATCGTTGAAGTGCATTTGTACAGATAATAATAGCAAATATATTGGGCCATTTTAGGTTTCCAATTCTGAAATGTTACGATGGGATGAAGGAGCGGGAGAAAGATGGCCCGTGGGAGAGGGTTTTCACCTGGCGACCTCGTCGAAAAACCTCTCCATTCTCCATTTTTGCGGCGAATGTTACATACGACACGACGGAAGATTATCTATTTCGCATTTACAGTCGGTTTGGGAAACTGGTTGATATTTACATACCCTGGAACCGGCATCTAAATCGATCTTGGGGTTTCGCATTCATCAGATTTGCCTATGAACAGGATGCCTTCAACACGATCCAATGCCTCAACGGTAGAAGAATCGATGGCAGAGTGGCTTCCATTTCTTAGGCAAAGAGCTCTAAGGGCCCTCCCGTTAAAGATCCAAAACCCTTCTCGCGGAATCTCACAGGGGTAGATCCAAATCCCGTCCGGCACAAGCGTGCAGTTCCCCTCAAGGTCAGATCCTACCGGGAGGTAGTAAATCATCAGCATCATGATAAGAATAGGGTTTCTAAAGGCCCAACCCGAACGTCTGCAACAAAGACAGATAGGTCTGAGTGGGTAGCGACCGATCCGTTCACAGTCATTGCTGACAGCAAGATAGTCGGGAACTTGGAACGATCCTTATCCTCAGCCCTTATCGTATTTGCAGAGAATGACGTCGTCTCTATTCTTTATCTCATCGATATGTTCTGCGAATCGTCTCTCTCAATGTTGCAGGTAGATTTCACCAGAACTGCATACAACAAATTTCTGATTAAATTCAAATACAGGGCGGAGATGTTAAAATTCCTTGCGGATATCCCGCTACATCGAAAGATGGGGCTATCCAATGTTGAAATCTGGTCACCGGGTTCCGAGGACCTCCACCTTGGGGTTTGGATTCATCTCTTTAGAATCTCATCCCATGCCTGGTACCCAGCTGTTATTGCCAACATAGCCAAGAGTTTTGGGGAAGTAATGGAGATTGATTCGGTGGCTTCTCTAGGCACCTTCCAAGCATTTGCTAGAGTCCGGGTGAAACTCTCTTCTCAGCTGAATATTCATATAATTCGTAAGCTGAGGGTGAATGGTTCTGATTTTCCTATTTTGGGTGTGCTTGAAGATCAAAGACTCTTGGGTTGTCACAGACGTACGTCCCTGCATGTGTCAGTGCCCCCTCAATCTACCAGAGATTGGGTCATTCAAACCTTCCCCACCTCCAAACCTAACCCTCAGCCCTTCCCTCAACCTATTCGACAAAATGCCCCAAAACAAAGCTCAGCCGCTATATCCACTCCAACCCCTCCTAGCCCTCCTACACCACTAAACAAGATCAACCCCTTCTCTGTTTCCCCGAGGCTAACTTCACATCCTATCGCCCATCTCCCACATTAACCCCCCCCCCCCCCCCCCCCCCCCATGTAGGCCACCTTAACTAAGCAGTTAACAGCCATGATACCCCTGACTTTCCTTTGGCCCAGGAGAACCCCCCAAGTCCCATTCTCCTGCTGGAATACCCCCCATTTGAACCCAACATTAACCCCACCTACTCAACTAACGACAATGTTGTAGGCTTAACTGCACCCACAGCCATTTCAGCAGACCACCCTGTTAATGCCAATCCACCAGTTCAAACAAACCCCCCGGTCCTTCTACTAGTTGTGCCCAATCCTCCCATGTTGATGGCATTGCCAAAGGAGGATCAGTTCAACAACCACCAAGCTGTCATGGCTCCTACGCTGGAGGTTTGCGATCACCCCTAAAGTCTCAGAACACCACAAGTCACCTACGGTTACCCCTCCCTTTCCAGGTCCCCTAAGAGAGGGTGGCAGTCTCCCCAATACCAATTATCTCCCCAGGAGTATTCGAGCCAGATCAGTGGGTTGATCGCCCCTAAATCCTCAATAATATACATCAAGTGAAAAACAGGGGACCAGAAAGCAGCCAGACATGTTGGCTGTTAGGCTGAGAACCAGATAGAAGAGTAAGGTAGCAGTTTCTGTTGCTGAAGACAAGTTGGGACAAATCGTTGTAGATCTGTCTCCATATTTCTCTCAGGAATCCCAGAGAACGAGTACGTATGTCACACCAAATGCTAAGGAGACTATAGACCAGTCGAAGCAACAGCCCAATGGCCAGCTACCCGAGAGGACTGTGCAGAGAACTAAGACCAAGGGAGGAAGGACAGCATGTAATATGATCTCTTTAGCTCTTCAGCCACAAGGGAATTGGTATAGCAGGCTCCAAAGATTGAAGAGGTGGGCAGTGAATTCAGGTTGTATGACGGATGGATAATGCCCTCATTTGGAATGCGCACGGGGTGGGTAACGCACCCACGATTAAAGCTCTAAAAAAGCTAGTAAGGAAATACAACCCCCTGTTTAGTGGAAATATTAGAACTAATGTTGACAGAGGAAAGAAGGGTGGCCACAGGGTTAAAAATTGGCTTCCACTCCTCGATATCTAATGGCGAAGCAGGGGGGAAAATATGGGCCTTTTATCACAACCAACTAAATGTTTCGGTCCTCGCCACTTCGGATCAAATGTTGTCTCTGAGCTTGTCTTTGCAGCCTCTCAGTGATTCGATTTTCCTTTCTATAGTCTATGCTCGTTGCTGTAAAGTGTAAAGGAGACTGTTGTGGAGCGAGATGGCAGCTCTCAACAGGTCCATTCAAGGGCCTTGGGTAGTTGGAGGCGATTTCAACACGGTGGTTAAGTAGAGGAAAGGCTGGGTTCCAGAGATCCGGATAGATTAAGCATGGTAGAATTTTCTTACGTAATTGATAACTCCGGTCTTCTAGATGCAGGCTTCGTCGGTAACAGATTTACCTGGTGCAACAATCGTACGGGGAACGCGCATGTTTAGGCTAGGTTAGACAGAACTCTATTAAACGAAAGATGGCCTACTGCCTTTCCTTTATTTAGAGTGGAACACCTACCCCGCATTAAGTCCGATCACGTGTCACTCCAATTATCATTCCCCCACCAGATTCAGTCCATTGTCAGGCCGTTCAGATTCCTCAGCATGTGGTCAATGCATGACTCTTTCCTCCCTCTGATTAAGAAAGCCTGGGATGGCCAGTGTGCCTTGCAGCACATGACCAACGTCCTTCTCAAGCTGAAGAAAACCAAACAAATGCTGAAAATGTGGAACAAAGAAGTCTTCGAAAACATTTTCCATCAGATTAATAGGGCAAAGGAGGAGCTGGAAATTCTCGATTATAGATTGCAATGTTCGCCCAATGACGATCTCCTTCATCAGAGTATGGTAGCCAAGAAGAGGTTGGATCAGCTGGAACAAATGGAAGAGGTTTTTCGGAAGCAGAAGTCAAGGAACACATGGTTGGAAGAAGGTGACAAAAACACCAGGTATTTTCACACGTCGGCTCGAGAGAAAATCAAAAAAACCGCGATTACCTCCATCAAGACTGAGTCCGACATCAACCTAACCAATCCAAATCATATCAAAGCGGCGGTTGTCTCCTATTTTGAGGAATTATTCCAGGCTGAACCCGTCTCCTCTCAGTCGGATTTCATTCAGGTGATCCCTCACCTGCTTGATCAACATGACAATGATTTGCTCCTGCTACCTCCTTCGCTATCTGAGGTATATTTAGCAGTCATCTCCATTCCGAAAGATAGCGCCCCAGGTCCAGATGGCTTCTTGGCGGCCTTCTTCGCAGAATGCTGGCAGATTGTGGGCGAAAACATTCATAAAATAGCCCTAGAGTGGTTTGCAAGGGGATCCCTTCCTAGAGCGTTTACCACATCGTTGATCTGTTTAATCCCCAAATCTCTGTCAGTTGTAAAATTTTCTAACTACCGCCCTATTAGCCTCTGTAATGTCATTTATAAAATCCTCGCTAAAATCCTGGCTAACAGATTAAGTAAAATTCTACCTAAGTTGATTTCGCTAAAATTCTGGCTAACAAGGTGCGTTTATGCTAGGGAGATCCATTTCAGAAAACATTGCGCTAGCTCAGGAGGCGATGCGATAGATTGGCAGGAAGAGTAGAGGGGGTAATCTCATCATCAAACTGGATCTGGAGAAAGCCTACGATAGAGTTAACTGGGCTTTTCTGAAGAAAGTTCTGCAGAAATTCGGTTTCAATAGTAGATGTGCCGAGCTCTTGGAATCTTGCTAGGGGAACAATTGGTTCTCTGTTCTCATCAACGGAGAAGCATCGGGATTCTTCAACTCGTCTAGAGGTTTGATTCAGGGGGACCCGTTATCCCCAGCTCTGTTCATTCTCACGATGGAAGCCTTCTCCACTAGTTGGAAGCAGTTGGTGGCTTGCGGTTGGTGTCAACCGTTCAAGTTTCCTCGTAGCTGCCCCCTCATCTCACACTTATTGTACACGGATGATACTCTTATTTTCCTAAATGGGAGTTGGGCTTCCCTTATTGCAGCCAAAAACTTCCTGTAGCTTTTCCAATCATCGACGGGCCTGAAGATCAGTTACAGTAAAAGCTGCTTCATCAGTTCCAAGAACATCCAGGCGCGCAGGATCAAAACCATTGAGTGGCTACTGGGCATTAGTCGATCTAGAGATGGGGTCCAATATTTAGGGGCTCCTCTGTCTAAAGGCAGGATCACGATAGCCAATTTTTGTTGCGCAGCACGCCAACAACGCAGTGAGCCTAGATCCAATCTCAGGCCTCACCCACAAACGATAAACGAGAAGAAATATAAACTAGAAGTAGATCAAAGCAATCCAAAACAAACCACAAGGTAAGATATACGTGAAAAAACCCCAAACTAGGGTAAAAAAACCACGGACGCAAACTTCCACTATGAAGAACAAAGATTACAAGGCAATATACTAACCTCTCCCTTGGAAGAATATAGAGAACCCTTTGCCCATACCTTAGAATTATTTTCCCAATATTCAATACTTTAATCAACCTAGAAAAACCATAAGAACACCTATATATAGTTTAGTCAACTCCCCTTTCCGCATCCCAGTTGTGAAAGGACTTGCGACACGAAATCCGCGCAAAATCATGGAACGAATCTGCAGAACTACGACCAGTCGAGCAGACTGCACGACCGGTCGAGCGAACCCTACGACTGGTCGTGAATGGGTCACGACTGGTCGAGCACCTCCGGATCAAAAAATGATGCTCGCTAGACTTTGAGTAGAACTGGTCCACGACCGGTCAAGCATGGCTCACGACTGGTCGAAGACGGTCCCAGATGTGGCTCCACATCTTAACAATCTCCCACTTGGAGACACATCGCCTTAAACCTTCATCTTCTTCATCTAGAGTGCACCACCTCCCAGTCTTCAAACTTGAAGACCAATCAAAGCTGAACAAAGCTTTAGCTTCTCTCGTGTGACTGCCTTGGTCAACATATCCGCAGGATTCTCACTTGTATGAATCTTCTCCAGAGCAATCGATCCATCTTCGAGTAACGAACGTATGAAGTGATATCTGATGGCAATATGCTTGGTCCTTGAATGAAAGGCTGAATTCTTAGCCAAGTGTATTGCACTCTGACTGTCACTGTACAGCTTGTAATCTGCTTGCTTATTACCCAACTCTTCCATGAAACCTTACATCCATACCATCTCCTTGCACGCTTCTGTAGCCGCAACATATTTTGCCTCTGTCATACTGATAGATACTATCTTCTGTAACTGAGAGACCCAACTGACTGCAATACTACCTAGAGTAAAGACATAACCTGTAGTACTTTTTCTGTTGTCGATATCTCCTGCCAAATCTGAATCCACGTAGCCTTCTAGCTTGATTTTCGATCCACCATAGCACAGCCCTACATCCTTAGTACCTACCAAGTATCTAAGGATCCACTTCACAGCTTCCCAATGTTCCTTCCCGGGGTTGTTCATGAACCTGCTAACAACTCCCACTGCTTGAGCAATGTATGGCCTCGTGCTCACCATAGCATACATGAGACTCCCTATCGCTGACGCGTATGGGACTTTAGCCATGTAGTCCCGCTCCTCCTGCGTCTTTGCACCTTGCTCCTTAGATAGCCTGAAGTGGTTGGCTAATGGAGTATCAACCGGCTTAGCACCTCTTATATTGAATCGATCAAGAACCTTGGCTATGTAATCTGTCTGTGACAAAAATAGTTTCTTGTTTTACCTGTCACGCTTTATCCTCATGCCTAGGATTTGCTTTGCAGCTCCTAAATCCTTCATGGCAAATTCTCTAGACAGTTGTCTTTTGAGATCTAAGATATCCTTCATGCTTGAACCGGCCACAAGCATGTCATCAACTACAGAAGAAGGATGATGTATGACGTATCAAACTTCTTCAAATAGCAACAGTGGTCAGCATGACATCTCCTATAACCATTTTCTGATATGAAACTGTCAAACTTCTTGTACCACTGCCTCGGGGCCTGCTTCAGGCCATATAGACTCTTCTTCAGTCTGCACACCTTGTTCTCCTTTCCTGGTGCCACGTATCCTGTCGACTGATGCATATATATTTCTTCTTCAAGGTCCCCATGAAGAAAGGTCGTCTTAACATCTAGCTGCTCTAGATGTAAGTCCTCTAGCCACTATACTCAAGACCATATGAATCGTAGACATTTTCACTACAGGTGAAAATATTTCAGTGAAATCGATACTTGCCTTTTGTTGAAACCCTTTTACAACCAATCTAGCCTTGTATCGTTTCGAACCATCGTGCTCCTCCTTCAGTCTGTAAACTCACTTGTTATGAAGAGCTTTCTTACCCTTGGGTAGAGTGACTAGCTCTCATATACAATTAGACTCAAGAAAGTCCATCTCATCATCCATGACCTGCTCCCACTTAACCCGTGTATCTAACTGTAATGCCTCTTCAAAACACTCTGACTCACCATTATCTGTCAGCAGTAGATAATATAAGAAAGGTGAGTATCAGACCGTGGGCCTCCTCTCCCGAGTAGACCTCCTCACAACCGGTGTATGTGGCTCTGCCTCATAATGCTCCTGTGCATGATCATCCTGTGGCGTTGTAACACCCGTGTCGGATAACTCTTCCAACTCTACGAATTCATTTTCATTGGCCTTATTTTCTTGTACACTGTCCTTATGCATCACTTTTTCATTGAAGACTACGTCCTTGCTTCTGATGATTTTCCTATTTTCTGCATCCCAAAACCTGTAGCCAAAATCATGCTGCCCGTAGCCTATAAACGTGCACCTCCTAAACTTCGCATCCAGCTTGTTTCCATGCTCTACATCAATGTGAGCATATGAAGTGCAACCGAACACTTTGAGATGTGCAAGGTTCGCTTCTTTTCCAGTCCATGCTTCTTCTGGTAGTCCATCATCCAATGGTGCTGTGAAACTTCTATTGATGAGATAGGCGGCAGTATTCACAACATATGCCTAAAAGGTCTTGGACAACCCTGCATGTAACCTCATGCTCCTGGCGCGCTCAAGGATGGTCCTGTTAATGCGCTCAGCCACACCATTCTGATGTAGTGTCCCTGGAATCGTTTTCTGATGTTTGATTTCATTTGTTACACAATACTCCCCAAACCCCTTATCACAATACTCTCCCCCATTGTCAGATCTGAGACACTTTACTGTTTTACCTGTCTCATTTTCTACCATAACTTTCTACTTCTTAAATACATCAAATACATCATATTTATGCTTTAAGAAATAGACCCACAGTTTTCTACTAGCATCATCAATAAAAGTAACAAAATAACGTGAGCCACCAAGAGATAATACTTGTGCCGGTCCCCACACATCAGTGTGTATAAGCTCCAACAGATACTTCTTTGGAGCGCGTCCCGTCTTCTTGAAGCTTACCCTCTTGTGCTTGCCATACACGCAGTCCTCGCAGAATTCCAAGTCAATAGACTTCAGCCCTGGTAGCTTCCCTATTGACAATAACACTTTCATCCCCTTCTCACTCATATGTCCTAACCTCTGATGCCATAACTACCCATTCACTCCAGTTGATGCGACTACAAGTGAACAATACGATCCTGAAGTCACGTACAAAGTACCTTCCTTCTTGCCTCGAGATATCACCAAGGCACATTTTGTGATCTTCCAGGAATCACTGGTGAATGTCGTCATATAACCGATATCGGTCAACTGTCCCACTGAGATCAAGTTACGTTTTAAACTCGGTACATGTCTGACATCCTTCAATTTTAAAACCGTTCCGTCTTTCTGATTAACCTAAACGTCCCCCTTTCTAACTATATTGCATGGCTCATCATCACCCAGGTAGACTCTCCCAAAGTCACCTGACACATAATCACGTAGAACTTCTTTACATGAAGTGGCATGAAACGAAGCACCCGAGTCTATAACCCAAGATTCATTCCTCGCATTAAGAGACAAGATCAACGCCACTGTGTCACTCTCCTCAGACAGATTCACTGAATCCTTCCCGCCTTGAGAGCTTCCTTCTTGTTTCTTGAGCGCACTACAATCACTTTTCATGTGCCCCTTCTTGCCGCAATGCCAACACCCGTCTTTGTCTTTCGGTCCCTCGGACTTCTTCCTCGACTTAAAACGCCCGTGTTTATTGCCTCCTTTGTTTAGTGATCTTCCTCTTCCTTCAACGTTTAGAGCATTCTCTGAATCCCCTGAAACTCCTGATGTCTTCCTTCTAGATTCTTCACTGAGAATTAGACTAGCCACATCATCAAATTTTAGCTTTGTCGACCCTGAGGAATTGCTCACAGCAATCACCAAACCATCCCAACTGTCTGGTAAACTGGATAAGATCAATAACGCCCTGACCTCATCCTCAAAAATAATGTCAACAAATTCTAACTGGCTCGTGACTGTATTGAACTCGTTTAGATATTCAACCACGCTCCCACCGTCTAACATCTTCATGTTGAATAGTTGTTTCACGAGATGAACCTTGTTGGATGTTGAGGGTTTTTCATACATGGTGGCTAGGGCTTCCATTAATTCTTATATAGTTTTCACCTTGGATATATTGAAGGCGACGCTCTTAGACAAAGAGAGTCGGATCGTTCCTAAAGCCTTCTTATCCAGTAAAAACAATTCATCATTTGTCATCTTTTCTAGTTTCTTCTCTTTTCCTCCTAGAGGAACATAGAGGTCCTTCTAATACAGATAATCCTCCATCTGCATCTTCCAGAAGGCAAAGTTTGAACTATCAAACTTCTTAATTCTAATTTTTCCTTCTTCTGTCTTCGCTCCCAATAGAACTAAACCAATGGCTCTGATACCAGTTGTTGCGCAGTACGCCAACAACGCAGTGAGCCTAGATCCAATCTCAGGCCTCACCCACAAACGATAAACGAGAAGAAATATAAACTAGAAGTAGATCAAAACAATCCAAAACAAACCACAAGACAAGATATACGTGGAAAAACCCCAAACTAGGGTAAAAAACCATGGATGCAAACTTCCACTATGAAGAACAAAGATTACAAGGAAATATACTAACCGCTCCCTTGGAAGAACATAAAGAACCCTTTACCCACACCTTAGAATTAATTTCCTAATATTCAATACTTTAATCCAGCTAGAAAAACCATAGGAACACATATATATAGTTTAGGCAACTCCCCTTTCCGCATCCCAGTTGCGAAAGGACTTGAGACACGAAATTCGCACAAAATTGCAGAACGAATCTGCGTAACTACGACCAGTCGAGCAGACTGCACGACCAGTCGAGCGACCCCTACGACCGGTCGAGCACCTCGGGATCAAAAAACGATGCTCGCTGGACTTTGAGTCGAACCGGTCCACGACCGGTCGAGCATGGCTCACGACCGGTCGAAGACGGTCCCAGATGTGGCTCCACATCTTAACAATTTTCAGTTTCTTATTGACAAAGTCAACAGAAGAATCAACAGATGGGTAGGCAGGCACATTTCTCAAGCTGGGAGATTGACTCTCATCAGGCACGTGCTAGGGAGTCTTCTGATTCACATCATGGCATCCATGCACGTTCTTGATCAGGTGCTAAATAATCTAAAATGTCAGTTTGCAAGATTTTTTTGGGGCTGGGGTGATGGTAAAAGCAAAATGCAATGGATTGCATGGAAGAAAATAGCTCGACCAACCGATGAAGGTGGGTTGGGGATTCGATGACTGAAAGAGGTCATGGATGCCCTTAAAATGAAGATGGCCTAGATTGTCAAATTTGGTGAGATCGTTGGTCCCTGGGCGTTGCTCATGCATGCCAAACATCAAGGGGACCTAAACTCAGATGTCCTGAGTCCAACACCTCTCAATTCCTCCCCCATCTGGTGAAAAATCAGGCTCTTCCTCCCCACTCTGTCAGACAATGTGCACTGGCAAGTGGGCAAGGGAGACCTCAATCTGTGGAAGCACAATTGGACCAGTTTGGGCCTGCTCCAGCTATTGGTTGATAGGCCAATCTCGAAGGCCATGAGAGAGCTTCAAGTGAGAGATTTTCTGGGCATAGTCGGTCCTCTTCCTCCTTCAGGAGTGTTCGCCTTATTACCCCAACAAGTCCTCGATGCGATTTTCCAAAGGGGATTTGCTATTATGGAAGACTGGGCAGAGTGCTTCTGGCCACACGACTCTTCAGGGGTGTTCACCCTTAAATCAGCTTGGAGTCTGAACAGAGAAGTGTCTCCGGCAGCAACGTGGGCCAACTAGATATGGAAAGGTAAATTTCCACTAAAAATTTCTCTTTTCACTTGGAGACTGCTGCAGGGGGCAATACCAGTAGATGATAGAGTTCAATCGAGACGTGCTGCTATGGCATCCAAATGCAGGTGCTGTGAGGATAACCAATGGGTAAGCTCAATGGAAACCATTCCCCACCTATTCCTCTACGGCCATCAGGCGGCTACAATATGGTCCCACTTCAGCGTGCTTTTTGGGGTGGCCACACAGCCCCACCAATCGGTAGAGGGAAGACTGCTTTAATGGAGGAGAGCCGCAACCCCTAGTAGCGCCCCAGCTAAAGTCAGGTATCAGCTTCCTTTCCTGATCCTATGGGAAATATGGTACGCCAGGAATGATTACATTTACGATAATAAGCCCATTCAAATCAGGGCCTCCATCGCTCATATCAAGTGGTGGGCAAAATTAATGATTGGAGACGACTTAAGTTTCAGCCCGTTCATCGACATTTCGAGATACAACCCCTCATCCCGGCAGATGGCTCACCGCAGTCCAAGCCCAATCGTCATTAAATGGAAACCTCCTCCTGCAGGCTGGGTTAAGTTAAATGTTGACAGGTCGGTGAGAGGGAACCCAGGAAGTTCAAGTGGAGGGGGTATTTGTCGTAAGGACAATGGCGATTTCATTCTTGCCTTCTCGGCAGGATATGGAGTTGGGTCGAGCAATTTAGCGAAGTTGCGAGCAATTTTTAATGGGATGTCTATTTGCTTAGAAAAGGGCCTGAAAAAGGTGGCAGTCGAATCGGATTCGAAAATGGTTGTGGATCTGCTCACTGGAAAATCCAACATCCCTTGGCGGTGGAAGCCATAGATTGCTCAGATCTCGCGCTTGTTACAGTTCGGCACTTTCACCTTTAGCCATATTCTGAGTGAAGGGAATGGACTGGCAGACGGTATGACCCGAGAAGGGAGTGACAGTCAAGCTACTTCTTTCCATGTTCACATGGCCTCGCTCCCAAGGCACGTGCGTGGCCTGATTTTCCTAGATAGGGTTGGACTAGGTACAGTCAGGGTCGTCTAGCTTCAGGCTTTTTCCTAGATGGTTTTTGTCAGTTTTTTGAGTTTTTTTTTCTCTTCTATATATAGGACCGATTTGCGTCCCTACATGATAGGCCCCCGGCTTATTTTTGTAGTTGGGGGTTGCCCGAAGGGCCTGCAGCATGGTGTAGGCTGTTTAGCCACTTTGTGGAGAAATCAATGAAATAGTCACGTTTTGAAAAAATATATATTGGGCCATCTGAACAGTATTGCAAAAGTTATGAAATTCAACATGAGCAATCCGTTCCCAAGACTCCATAACACAATGGTATAGCAGAAAGTATGAATCACACTATTGTAAAAATAATTATATGTATGCTCTCGTAGGCAAAATTACCAAAATCATTTTGAGGGGAAGCAATGCACATCACATATTACTTAATTACTTGATCTCCTTTAGCTCCTCTAAATAGAGATGTTGCAGAAAAGGTGTGTACTGAAAAAGATGTTTCCTATGAATACTTAAACGTGTTTGGTTGTAGAGCATTTGTGCATATATTCAAAGATGAGCAGTCCAAACTTTGATGACAAGGCAAAACGGTGTATCGATCTTCTTGGGCTATGCAAATAAGAATTTTGGCTACAGGTTATGGGATCTATTTGATAAGAAGGTGATCAAAAGCAAGGATATGGTCTTTTTTTTAAGACCAAACAGTTGAAGATTTTAAGAAAGTTTAAAAAAAAAAAACTCCAACCTAGTATTAATGATCTTATTGATGTAAATTCAGTTCCTCCTCCCGTGCATAATGATGGGGGAGATATGCAGGGCCAAGAAATGATGGTTGGTGAAGATCCTTAGGTGATTTGAACAGGAAGAACGATGGGAGCAACCCCCTTAAGAACCATCAATTAAGCATCAGTTGAGAAGGTCCACTAAAGCAAGCCAACTATCCAAGAGATACCCACCTCATAAATTTGTCATACTTACAAATGGAGGTGAACCAAAAAATTATCAAGAAGCTCAAACCCATAAAATGAAATCGAGTGGCTAAGAGCTATGCAAGAGGAAATGAATTTTTTGCATAAGAACCACACTTATGATTTGGTAAAGCTGTCAAAAGAGAAGAAAGCACTCAAGAACAAGTGGGTATTCAGATTAAAGTCTGAAGAGAAGAACTCACAACTAAGGTACAAGGCAACGTTAGTTGTGAAAGGAATTGACTTCGATGAGATTTCCCCCCTGTGGTGAAGATGTCATCCTTTTGGATTATATTGGGTTTAGCTTCAAGAATGAATCTATAGATTGAGAATTAGATGTCAAAACAATGTTCCTTTATGGCAATTTAAATGAAAAAAATATATAATATAACAACTAAAAGATTTTAAAATCAAAGGCAATGAGCACATGTTTTACAAGTTGAAGAATAGCCTATATATGTGGATTAAAATAGGCCCAAAGGTAGTGGTGTAAAAAGTTTAATTCATTTATAGGGGATCATCTGTATAGGAGAACTACTTCAGACCATTGTGTATTTACTAAGAATTTTTTTTGTGGTGATTTCATTATTCTTTTACTTTATGTTGATGATATGTTAATTGTTGGTCAATATATTGGCAAAATTGACAGGTTGAAATTTGAGTTAAGTCCTTTGCCATGAAGGATTTAGGAGCCCCAAAATAAATTTTACATATGAAGATCTCTCGTGATAGGAAGTTGGACAAGCTTTAGTTATCATAAAAAATGTATATTGAGAAAGTACTCGAAAGGTTCCATATGGATAAGGTAAAAATCTATCGGTTCTCCACTTGCAGGTCACTTCAAGTTAAGTAGTTAGTAAAGCCCTTCAAGTGAGAAAATTTTTGTTATGGTATGCATGAGTCTCGACATCATATATATTGTTAGTGTCATTAGCAAATTTCTTGCAAATCCTAGCAAAGAGCACTAGGAAACAATTAAATGAATTCTCAGATATCTCAACGGTTTATCCAAGGTGTGTTTATACTTTAGATGTGGTGAGCCTGTGTTAGAATGCTACATATATACAGATATAGCAAGCCACATTGACTCCAATAAGACCACATCAAGATACATGCATACTTTTACAGGGAGTGCAGTGTCATGGCAGTCCAAGTTGTAAAAGTGTGTGGCCTTATCTATTATAAAAGATGAATATATCGCAGTGAGAGAAGTTTGCAAGGAAATGTTATGTATGAAAAGATTCTTTTAAGAACTTCATTTGATGAAATACAATTATGTTGTTTATTATGATAGTCAGAGTTACATCCACCTCAGTAAAAATTTAAGTCTCCATTCCAAATTTTTGTGTGTGTGTGTGTATAAAGAGAGAGTTATACACCAGTCGAACCGAGTCGAGCTTGGCGGAGCTCGACTCGACTTCACCACTAGTTGACCCCAGCTCGAACACGGCTCGGTCCTCAAGCCTAACAGGTCAGTTCGGCTCGGTTCGGTCAACAGCTCAGGCCTGTGCGACATTTTCTCAAACACATGGAGTGTAACTTCAATTTCTCATAGTATGCAAAACAGTAGCAGCAGTTTACATGTATTTTATCAAACACTCAGTAGGCAGCATCAAAATCAAGATACGATTGTAGTTTTATCATGTAATGTTTTATTTTTTGGTAGTGATTTGTTTCATATCCATACCTTCCTCACCACCAGCCGATCTCGCGAAGAATGTATGAACCCGAAACAACACTTCATTGAGTCATTCCATCAAACAATTGGTGAGCAACATCAATATCGAAATAACCAAGTCACCGAACTGGTTCAATCTAAGTTCAATTCAAGCTCGGGCAAGCTCCGACTCGATTCGAAATTTTTTTGAGCTCCAAAAATTAGCTCGACTCAACTCGAACTCGATTTCGAATCGAGTCGAATCGAGCTTTTTCGAGTCGAGTTGAGTGAGTTAATGCGACCTATATATATAGATGTAGCTCGGTTCGTGTACAGCTCTATATATATATATAGATGTAAGGTATCATTGGATTTGGGATGTTCTTGAAGAAAATTTGCTATAACTTGAGAAAATCCATACCGACAAGAATGGCACAGATATGATGACCAAGGCCTTACTTAGAGAAAATCATGAGTTTTGCAGAAGCATTGCAAGTTTGGGCATAGTGGAGCCCTCTTCATGTGGAGGTGGGACCACACATGTGTGGCTTAAGTAGTATTTCTTTTGCCACATGTGTGTGAGGGATATTTTGGTCTTTTGGCCAAGTAAGTAAAATGAGAGAAAAGAAGCTTTTTTTTCCTAAAAGATATTTCTAACAACACATAGAGGAATTTTTCTTTCTTAGAGAAAAGAGAAAAGAGAAGAAGGGAGAAGGGGTTTTGTAGAAGAGAAGAACAAGAGCCATTTACCACCAAAAATTTCACATCTAAGTTCGTGAAGGTTCATGCACAACGTTGGCTTCTTTGATTGTCTTCTTTAAGGGTTGTGTTAGGGGTTTTCTACAATCCCTAATTAGTGATAAATTCATTTCTTTATTATTGCTTGTAATTCACCTTTAATAAGATAGTTTGGGTATCCAAGAGAGGTTTCTTGATAATTGTACTTCCATTATTTCTATTGTAGTAGATTTGTGTCAAACTAAGTCTCATAGTTTTCCCTTTCACATCGGAGGGTTTTTCACTTATAAAATCTTGGTGTCTCTTGGTTGATGTTAAAATTTGGTTGTCCCTACTAGCTAATCGAACACCTATAAAACAGAAAGACACTTGGGGCATCGGTTGTGGCCGAGAGCCCTTCGATGCCTAAGTCAAGCTAGGCACGCAACATGAGTAGTAGGGTTAGGGTAATTGAGCTTACCTTCTTTAACAAGGGTCCTTATTTATAACTTGTGAGATCACTTACATATACGACAATGAATCCGCTTGATAGGTCTGTATCATAGATGACTCTATTCCCGGATACATCGCGCATTCCTAAGCATGATCCTCGGCTGAGACCTTGGAAGGCAATCCCACCTATATAAAGGGAGGATCCTTCCTTCTATTTTGGGGTAGCGGTCAACGGCCGATGTTGAGGTTGATAACCGAGGCCAACCTCTAAGTCAATGGTGGAGCTTGACCTCTAGGTCGGTAGTTAAGGCCGACCTCTGAGGTCAGGAGCCCTTGGTCAAAGCTGGTCCTCGAAGCTAATCGATCGAGGTCGTCCCTCGAAGTCGGCATATACAACCAACTCCTTGGTCAAGACAATGAAATATCAACTTGGCGGTTGAGGTCGTTATTCATAAGCGCCACTGGCACTGGTCGTGAAAGTTGTGGTCGGCATTTGAGACCGAGCTGACTATCTGATCCTCCAGGCTAAGGTTTTTCCTCTAACCCTCACACTTTACTCCAGGTGATTAGTCAGTCCGATTTTACCAATAACATTTTGCATCATGCATATTTGATAATTCGCTTGTTTGTGTTAGAAGTGATTTTTATCCGCTAAAAATTTTATATTGTTAATCTCATTAATTTGCACATAAAAGAAAAATGTGTGTGGTTTCCAAACACGAGAGGGTTGGTTGTATATGTTTGTTCCAGGTTCTTTTCCTCCTCTCATTCACTACTCTCTCGCGTTATTTTCATAACCCTAACCCTAACCCTAGATCATCTCCAATCTCCAAGTTCTATTTTACTTTTGCAACCCTAGGGTTTTCCGAATTGAAACGTGTGAATCTCTTAAATTGGGGAAGTAATCATTTGCATGTGTGGATGAATCTACTCTTCTTTGATTATTGTTTAGTCTATAATTTTTAATTGATTCAGTCCTAATTAAACATGTGTAGGCTTGGACCCATATAGACTCCCCTTGTTGAATGTTTGAACGTATGTAGGATGTGATTTTTTTTGTGATTGTCTAGAAATTAGTATGATCTAAAGCTTGAAATCTTGCACTTCATATTTAATTTTATGTCCTGCGTCAAATTTTGTTACATCTCTCCTCCATCTTAGTATGAGATGTTGTGTTTGCTTAAAAGGGTTACAATTAAGTTAGTAGATGTGGATGTCTCTCTTTCCTACTTCCAAAATTAATGATGGAGCTAGGGTAATGATCCTAGAGTTTTTGTCGTTGGCAGAGTTAAATTCTTCTCGGGGCTCTTTTCCTTTAAGAATTGTATTTATTTTATTTTTATTTTTATTTTTTTTTTTTTTGGCACTATAAGTTGAAATCACACGATGGGTGAGCCCAAAACTTTTTTGACACCCGCCAGAATGAAGAATGTATGCACAACCATTTTCCAGATTACTAGAAGACAGTGAACTACCACCCTTACGGAAAAAACGAAAAAAAGAAAAACATAATTACCCTTAGATTGAATATTTCAACCCGGGATTATATGGAGGCTACATTGATCATCATATTTTAAAGAAAAAGGCTAAATTATGGAAATTTTGAAATAATTCAAATGAGTGTTTTTATTTGTAGCCATCCACATGAGATGCTTGGACCATTGACTCATATTCAAAGGCCAAGGTTTCGCCGTATTATATTCTAACACATCGGGATGTATTTTAGGAAATGCGTATACGACGTCGCTGCTGTTCATCAAGTGGCCAGGCCACATTTCCATCAGTCATTACTACAATTTATTCGTTAGGTGGGCCACGCATTTACTTCAACCGTTAATTAGTGGTCAAACCATCCGATGTTTCGTTTGCTTTCAACGAACAAGATTTGATATCTGCACCATGATACATATGCTGATGGTTCCGTCTGATGGACGGTTCGATTTCGTTTCTGTCACATATGTTTTGAAGTGAGACGTTTTAATCCTACTCGCGCGAGTACCCGTGGCGAGTCACATCTTTTTACTCTCTTTCTTGTGGGAGTATTGGAAATGAGTTCGCTTTGCCCCTTTGGTGACTCTGGAGCAGAATCAGTCACCTCCATTGGGGCCACATGATGAGATTTCCAATGATCAAGACCGTCCATATTGTGGAATCTACAATATATAGTTTATTAAATGAAATAATGATTGTGATCATGGAAATATGTAGGTAAATTATTAAAAATAAAGAAAATTTCCAATGGCTCACGTTAAACTCCAAATTTTAAAATTTAAATCAGTAATTAATTATTATTTAAAATATTAACGATAAATGAACGGTTACGATCCTATGAGTATATCGACATGTGGGCCCCAGTTGACTGAGACACATGGTGAAATCAGAATCGCGACAGTGGCAAAACGAACTCGTTGGGAATTAGGGTTTTTTGTGGGGCCGCGTGCGCGTGGGCAGGTGGGGAGCACGTCGTTTTCTCGCGCCCCGACATATCAGCGAATGCCGAGAGGGCCGGGAGAGGGAAAAATAATAAATAATAATGAGCACTATCACCTCTCCTTAGTTGAGCAAGTGCCCACCCATAGGTCAATGATCCAGACCATTGATCTGATGGGCCCCACCTGGATTTAGGTGCCCAAAAAATCTACATGATTAGGTTGGCACGATCTTCCGTTGAAAATGGATTGTTGCTCAATTGCTTTACTTTATTGGCACTATCAACGGGATTTCGATCAAGGGTTCAGGACCTTTGAATTTGAAGATCTAATATTTTGACCCATGTAGAAGGTTGGTTTCATTGGATGAACGGTGTGGATAGCTTAAAATGGGGCTCACGTGTATGAAATCGTGCCATTCACTGAGGTACAAGTCTACAGCTATTTAGTTCTTACATGTGTGGCCCATAGGTCAGTGATCCAGACCGTTAGTCTCGTGGGCTCTAGCTGGATTTGGGTGCCCAAAATTAGGTTGGCACGTCTTCCATTGAACATGTGACGGTAACCAAAGGTTCAGCACCTTTCATTTGGTAGATTTTCTTGGATCGATCCCGTATACAAAGCTTGGTCCATCAGATGAGTGTGGTGTGGATGACTGAACAATGGGCCCACATATACTAATCATGCCCCCTACTAAGCTACACGTTACAACTATACATTTATTACATGTGTAGCCCATATGTCAGTGATCCAGACCTTTGATCTGACGGACCCTAGCTACTTGGATTTGGGTGTCCCAAAATCTGATTATATTGGCACGTCTTATACTGGAGATGGATTGTTACTCTACTTCAGGGTTCAGGAACTTTTCATTGGAAGATCTTACTAGTCCAATATGGTCCATCATGTTAGGGGCTGCGGAAGCACACGGAGATGAATCAAGTAAAGTATTTCAATAGCACAATTAAGACCAATCACAAATACTCTAAATTTAATGTAGAAAAAAAAAATCATGACATAAAGTGGCAGAAATCATTATGAAATATATTATTATAAAAGCAGAAATTGCAAGTGATATAGAAGATATCTGATTCGAACAAACCTCGAATCTCCTTTTATGAGCCCTTAAAAACCCTATGAACGAATTAAAAAGCCTCAAGATGCTCTCTAATCTCGATTACATCGTATTTATAGCCTTTAGGAGAATCACAATTGGAATCAGAAACAAATCTCGCAAATACGCAACTCTGCATAACTCTATGCAGTCGTTTGATGGGACTTCGATGGCATCGACAGACCGTCAATGGCATCATACCCCTTCAATGTCATTGAACTAAACACAAAAACATTCCAGTGATAAATCATAAATTTTTTAACTTTTACCGATGGCATCGAGTGGGCCTTTGATATCATCAAACAAACTTCGATGGTATTAAGTAGGAGACCTTAAGTGTCCAATACTTAATATGATAATTTTAAAATTTTACTAATAGTATCGGGCAAGACTTTGATGGCTTCGAAGTCTGCTAGAGAACCTGTCATCGATGGACCTATTAATTTACATATTTAAAACATCAATTAACACATCATATGAACAGCATGGAGAATTGAACAATGCGCCCACATGTACCACAGCCACACTGAGCTACAAGTCTACAACTATGCATTTGCTGCACGCAGGACACGATAATTCCGGAGAACTATTCGATACTCTGGCTGCATAAGACGTTTGATAGGGAGGCACGTAGAAATTTTGTACGAAGCATGCATTAACTCAAATTAAACCGAATAACCTGTGTTATTTACTGTCTCTAAGTCAAAAGTCCCAAAATCAGATTGGTCAAAGAATCCTAACCACTGATTCGTGGACACTTGTTTGTCAGAACAGGACCGTTGGATGCTTTCATTTTTAACTGTCCAATATATGTCCAGTAATTCAATAGTCAGCTAACTGTAATTTTTGGTTCATAATATATCTAAATTGGACCTTCAATTTTGGCAGTTTAACTTGAATGGTTTGCATTCCATGTATACATATTTCTAAATAATTTATTAGTGCCTGTGTATCATTCTCACACTGCCAGAGTATCGAAGTTTTAAACCTTGAGCACGTCCTCGAGCAGTACATAACGGTGAACTGGCTTAATACGTACGTAAAGCACGCCACGTGTGTTGAAATTTCATAAGATCCACGACGTCCATCAGGTACATTGCGTCATTTTCACTCCGGAACCCAAACATTATAATAATCCAAAACTCAGGTAGCCCACACCATAAGTAATAGTCGGGATGGGACCATACACCATTAGTCTTCTGTATGGCCCACTGTGGTATTTATATTCCATCCAATCCATTCATTTGATGTGCTTCATGTGGATAAAAAGATTACCCAAAAATCTTATATCAAAAACTCAGATAGTCTATACAAAGAAAATTTAGAGGTTTTTAGATGATTTTAAGCTGCGAGAGTATTAAATCAGCTCGATTTTTGCGATCAAGCCCCAAAAAAAGGTGGTCTACCTGATGGACGGGGTAGATTTGATGCATCTTAATCCGTTTCCCCCAAACGTCTTCCTTAAAAAATTGAAAGGTTTTGGTGAGTGTTGTTTTTTAAACCCTACTGTTTAACCACCACCACCTTCATGTCTACCATGCTCCTCTCCTTATCCCCCAACGGTCCCATATCTACTCCCACAAGAAATTCTCGTGTGTCCTTTGCCATTGGCCATCTTTCATTCAGTAGATGGTTGGAGAGTTGGAAATGTGGGCCCACTTGTGACTGATACATACGTAAAAATACACCAATGGTAAGATTTTGACAGTTATATTTTGTCCACCGTTCCTTCTTTTTTTTTTTCATTTATGGTCCATTTTCTAACCACCATTCGGAATACTAGATTTATCTGATGGTTGTAAATTTTTGAACCACAACCATCCACGGTGGGACCAACCATTTGGGTGGTCTAAATTAATGTATAGGTATGCATGTGCAGAGCAGACATGTACGTGAGTACGATCACCGTACACATACCTACCACCGCAGGGGTTATTTAATCTCTCTTTCCATTGAATTTGGATGGACCCAAGCTCTGTGGGGTCCAAAATAATGTATGTGTAAAATCCACTCCGTATATCAGGTTCTATCCACGACAAGATTGACACCCTGGAAAAAATGTCAGCTAGATCCACAACTGACGTGGGCCACACCACGGGAAACAATTGGGATGGAATGTCAACCATAGGTTTGTGTGTGGGATCTCCAAGGTGTGTGTCTTTCATCAAACGCGTTAATCAGGTGTAGCTCACCAATACTAAGTTCGATAACAAAAATAATCCTGATCAAATACTCAGACTAGCCACACCGCTTGAACTTAAAACTTTTTGGAGCATTTTTATATTTTTCCCATTGATATGGCCCACAGGTGATTTTATGGGAATAATATTTTTTATTTACGGTTCAAATAATGGTTCTTACCCGATGGACGGCGTAGATTTATGTATACAGTATGGTGAGTACCACAGAGCTTGTGTGTTTTACGCAACTTTGTGAAACAGGTGTTGTAGACGTTTCTGGTCCACGTTCAGCTAAGAATGTTACCGAACAACTCATCCGAAAGCGTCTTCAAACATGTGCTTCATACGTATTACCTAAATATGAGTGCCACGTGGCACGACTGACACGTGGCATCTACTTAGGTGCTCCATGTCAGGTGAGAGGAGTTTCAACGTGATGTGGGCAATATTCCATCTTAATTGCGTTTGTTTTAGGCTGCGAGGCTATGCTGATAGTTCGAAACCATTTCTGTGGTGGTGCCGGGCTATAGTGACGCCCTCGTGATGTTTCCGTCAGATCCGGACCGTCTATTGGGGATTAACTTTGATTTTAGAAAATTAGAACAAAATTCAGAGTTAAAAGAATTTCAAGTGGACCACACTTAATGGGACAGTTGGGAAGGGGCGCCAACCAATAAAACTTTCCTGGAAGTTTGTGGAACTTATCATGTTGTATATATATACGTCATCCAAGCCATTAATCAGACAGCCCCACCAATATGAAGTGACAAATTAAAATCAGGAGAACTCAAATGGGTCACACCAAGTGATTTTAGTGGATTTAATCACGATTTGACATCGTTCCCTTTTATCTGCCCCATATAAGTCTTGTATAGGGCTGATTTTGGGGTTGTTTGGATATTATGATAAGGCTAACATGATGGACGGATTGGATCCGATGCATACATCACATGGGCCCTAAAATAGATGGCTGCTGCCACAATTTATGGGTACGAGTGCCAATGAGCGCACTCCTTTTCAAACGGTGGTGAACTGCCCACTGGGTGGATGGCATACATGTAAAGCAATCCAACCGTCGAAATCATTGGCTCCAATTTGGATGATGCATAGGCCAAATATCAAAATAAATAGGACAATCTTGACCATTAACTTCAGGTCAAGAATTTAGACAGCGGATCATTTTGTTTTCAACTGTCCATTTAATAGCCTCCATCAGATGACTAGATCATTCAATCACCTGATTTTTTTTCAAGCTATCATACACTGAAAATCAGCCTTATGATCATCTCTGTGTAAGAAGAGTTGTTTGATACTACGTCAGAGAGTGATGGTCAATGGACATGCACTTGCATTCATACACGTGGCATGAATATAGCTCAAAAGTAAACCATCCAAAACATTGAACCTGCTGTTATAGGTTATAAAGCTAAAATAAAATTAATTAGATGACTGTAACTGTAATCATCAATTCATGAAATATATTGCTTGAAACAGACCAGTGATCTTATTTTAACTGTCCATTAGCTATCAACTAATCACCCAGTTACAGCATTCTTTCAGTATAATTTTTTTCTTTGCAAACCATCTAAAGTGGAGCCCACTATCTGGACGGTCTAATTTGAGCTACATGTATACACCATGTACAATTTCTCAGCTCCTGTGTATCATCCATTACAGTTTGCCAGAGTACTACCAATGTTTCTCTACTGTGGGAATCTAGATTTTTGGAAAGGTCTAAGGTCCACTGCAACTACAATTCTAGTACAATAGGACCTTTGATTGGACAGTCATCTTAAGTTGTTGTATCAGAATGTTTTTTTTTTTCCAATTTGCATGGAATTAGGTACAAGGATTGTTTGAATTCTAGTTAGAGTTGGTATACTTTTTGCTTGCTAGGTGCCATTGTTGTGGACCATTTACTAAAAAAAATATCTGTTTGGTGAGATTTTGATGAGCCGTTTTTTTTTTTTAATATCTTATTTTCTATCTAAACGCTTCATTTCTTGATAGCATTTTATTTATATATGTGGTTACTATACTTTCTATAACTATGGATTACATGAACATCACCATTAGAAACTATTTTCATCCATATAATATTTTTCTAATGTTGTTGAGTTCTTATAAAGTGAGAACTTTATTAAAAGAGAGAAATTGACCACACCACATTGGGGAATGGAACCAATTGTCCAAAATCATTACACCATTGCAAGAACCACACCCATTGTGACAAATATTATAGTCGAGATTTTGAAAATCGCATCATATTTTCACAAGAAATAAATCAGTAATATCATGAGATTTTAAAAATATTAGCAATTTTGAATTTTTTGCATAATTTTCACAAAAATATCTCGCATAAAAGTATTTAAAATTTTACTAACTCATTATATAATTATACATTAAAATTTACAAATTATTTCTTAATTTATAATAAATATTTATTTATTTTATTTTTAGCAATATCTTCCCTATAATAACTTGAGAAAACCTCAAATTTCAAATATCTTCCAAGAAATTACCAAGAATGAGATTTGTCACAATGGACCACCTAAAACTACAATTATTTTTTTAAAGTTTCCTATTTCTATCAATATAGAAATGAGGTGTACCAACATTTCCCAATAGAAAATTAAACAAACATGATATGCCTACCAGAAACTCCAACGAAGTTGAGGCTCCTTTTAAATAAAAACAATGAATTTTAAGGTTAGACTACTTTTTTTTTTTTTTTTTTTTTTTTTTTGTGAAGAAACCTCTAGAAATCCATTCCATATGAAACTTTACATCCATTCAGGAGGGTCCCAACAGAAAGGATAGGACCCCTCCCATCATATAAGAAAAAACTGCACAAAAGCTGCCTTAGAAAAATAAAAACGAGAACAATCTGGAGACCCAGCTACTGACGTCTAACTGTCCCAATGCCGATATTATCAATAGCCATTAAGCCGCACACCAGTCTACAAAGGTTAGACTCCATTTATATGTAAAGAATTGCTTTTGTTCAAATGAATTAAATAAAATTATGATCTTATACTTTAATAGATGGGAAAAGTTTTAACCCATGTGAAAGAAACATTGTAATCTTACTTTAATAAGGGTTGAAAGTTACATTGACCAATAAAAATAAAACACCACTGTGGAAGACAAAGTACATTGCATGAAAATCTTTTCTTCTCTTTTTTTGGAAAGGTGAAAGCACACCACCTGCATTTCATTGATCCCAAACAACATTACACCTAGAGGGAAGGATGGGCATGAACCTAACCCACCTTTACTTCAAGATCTGCTACACTCACTCCAAAAAATTAAAAAATTTAAAAAAAAAAAAAAAAAAAAAAAATCTATAAAACCAGTTGTAGAACATTTGTATCCAATTCCTTTGTACAGCCTATATTAGATCTCCACCGGGTGATCTGAGGTCCACAGACCAAAGGCTACCCATAATATATAAGCAATGAGTATTATGGGTTGGGAAATGGTCAGAGGCAAATCGAAATGGAGAGAGACCCATAGCATCTATGTAGGAAATTTGCCATTTGAGCTGATGAGGGAAGAAATCAGTGAAGTTTTTGGGGAGGTGGGGGAAGCAATAGATACCTTCATTCCAAAATCTTGTGAACTAGGTAAGTATAGGAGTTTTGCATTTGTGCAGTCTGACACAAGAATCAAGTAAAGAAAATCATTGTAAAGCTTAATGGGAGGAAAGTAAAAGGTAGGCGAATTTTTGTCTGGGAAGCCAAGGAAAGAGAGGGGTGATAAGAAGGAAACCCATCCAGAATGTAAGAGTAAGATTCAAACCCCATCCACCTTAGCTCAGCTCTAGTTGTTTTGACCTAAAGATAACATCATCATGTCATGACAAGGAAGTAGAAGACCCGTGCACCATGAAGACTATTAAGGTACCGCCTCAATATGCTAGGAAAATCAAGCCCCACTGGCTTATAAATACCACGACACTCATTTCGAGAAAAATGATACAAACAAGAGCTTAATGAGCTTTTCAAAAAAGACAAGAAACTTCTAAGCGTAGATGCTCCCAAAGTGAGCCTCGTTTAACATTCTACCTCTCATTGGGAGGATCCTAGGTCATGAACATTCTACACCTCATTGGGAGAACCCTACGCCAAGAACTTCATGCAAAATCCTAAAAGTTCTAGAATGACAAGACCCAAGCTTTAGCAGTGCATGGTTCACCTCTTGCCCTTTGCTATCCAGTAGACTGGGTGTATGATTGGTCATGGAAACATGAATTTTTTAGGTAGAATTGGGTAGGTGATGGCTTAATCATGGAAGCAAAGAGTACTGTTACCATCCTGAAGGACTTGATCGTGGTTGAATTCTAGATGCGAAAGGGAGGTTGGGATTTTGAAGGAATTGGTCAACATGTGTCAACAGAGCTCCTAAATCAAATCAGGGAAAGTATAATCAAGATTAGGAATCTATGTGACGCAGGACAGCCCTAATTATGATGCATGCTCATGAATATAATTAAACAGCAGAAATAAAAGGAATAAATGATCTAAAATTCTAGTAGTAATCATCATAATTGAGAAAATCATAAAGGAAACATGCAATGGAGCGGGCCATCATCACAACCATGGAGTATGGCATTCAATTATTACTTAGGTTGGATCCGGCGAGGGATGAGACCTCCCGATCTTGCATGGTCACACCCAATTGATCAATGAAGATCACTAGTCTGAAGAACCAAGAAGTTTCTCGGATTAGGGATTTGAGAATTTGGGGGTTTAAGGTTTAGATCGGTTCTCAAGATTTTGATCGAAGAAGGAATAGCCAAAACTGAAAAATAGAAAGAAGAAAATAATTACCTTGAAGAAGTTGGAGGGGCACAAGAAGAAATTAGAAGAGGAAAATCAAGGGAAGAAAAGAAGCACCATTAGAGAGAAGAGAGGAAGGAGGCAACCAAAGGGTTTGCTTTTCATTAATCAATAGTTGAAATTCGGATTTAGGGCTTTAGCCCACTTAAATAAGCAAATAAAGATATAAAATTACTAAAATACCTTTAGAATAAGCAAATAAAGACATAAACTTACTAAAATATCCCTAGAATAAGCAAATAAAGACATAAACTTACTAAAATACCCCTAACTAAGCAAAAACGCGCAAATAACATAAGTACGGGAAAGTTCGGGCGCTCAGTCTTCTTTCTTCAATCTTCCTTCACATGTGTCTTCCCTGAGTGGGGTCTTCTATACGTCCAATCACATGTGAAAGGTCTTCAGTTCCTCAATAGTCGTCTATCCACAAGGACGGCACTTGTGGTTGGCTCTTTCTTCGTTGGTACACCTTGAATGCGCTTGTGTCCGCATCACTACGGATGAACTTTTTTTGTAACAAATAAAAATAAATGGCTTCTCCTGTAGTAACGCTTATAAAACCCAAAACGAGTAAGTTTCCAGCCTCTATAAAAGAAGAAATACATGAGAATTCAGGGTAGAGCTTGAGAAATATAATTGGTAGAAAATACACAGTTTTGGCATACAGAATCCTTCTGTTGGGACTCGGGGAAGCACAAGGAGCATAATCAAGCAAAGTAATTAATCTCAATCGCAGAAATAAATCTAACAAGAAGGCAATCTGAATTTTACGTGGGAAAACTCTTTCGGGAAAAAACCACGGTACAAACCGATGAATAATGCATTATGAAAGCAATATTACAAGAGATGATAGATCTTACCAATTCGAATAGCCCTTGAATCTCCTTTGAATCACTGGCTATGCCCTTGAACCCTATAGAAGAACTTAGAAAGTCCTAAACCTAATTACTCATTGCTCTAATCCCAATTACACCAGATATATATATATACTACTCAATCGGAATAGGAAATAAACTGTGCACTTAGATAATCCTGTGTGCGCCTTCGATGGGTCCTTCGATGGCATTGACAGACATCGAGGATTAGTCAATGACATCGAAAATCCTTCAATGCCATCGAGTAACAACCTCCAAAACTCTCTAGCAATTAACTATGATTTTTTTATATTTTCTAGATGGGATCGAGCATTTGAAAAGCCCGAGCTATATATCCTAGAGGGGGGTTAAATAGGACTATGCCAAATAAAAATTAATAAGCGGAATATAGACAACAGATAGCCAAATTGAATGCAAATATATAACAAAAGGAAATAACAACCTTAAAAATCAAGTATTGAGAGATTGATACAAACTTGGTTCTAAGGACAACCTAACACCAAAAACCAATGGTTTATGGCAGGACAACCTTACTAGAGCGTGGGTGAGTATCAAAAACTCAAACTCAATAGGATATGAAAGAAATATAAACTAATCTATTACAACATTCACCACACAATGTTGAAATATAAATATTACAACATTCGCATCCACAAATACATCCCACAATCTTAAATCATAAAAGATAAAGAAATAAATCACACATCCATCAAACACAGAGAATTATAGTGGTTCGCTTGTGTGTACACCAACTGTTAACAAACAGTCACGCAACTACTCCACTCCTAATATCCACTCCCTCGGGATATTAGCATTCACTAATTAAAATAGGCTTTTCAAGGTTCACCTAAAACCTTCACAATTGTGTCTTTAGATAGGCTTACACAATTCAAAAACCCCTCGCTCTAAGATTTTCTGCATCACCTCAGACAAAATAGAGATTTTCTAAAACAATCTCACAAACCAGAAATAAATTGAATTATAGAAAAAGCAAAAACTTATCTGTATGACGATTCTGAAATAGCCCGGTAGAACCAACTTGATGACGACGTAGATGTTCAACGTTCAGTCTCACAAGTGTATAGTTTCTAAGTCTAGATGATTTTTAATTAAATCAGTAAGGGCTTTGTATTGATTTTGATCTCAAGGAAAGGTAAATTAAATATCCATTTTCAAAATGAGAATGGAATAGAGAATCAAAATAAAAAACTGAAAAGGCCAAGCTATATGTCCTAGAGGGGGGTGAATAGGACTGTGCCAAATTAAAATTTAACTGCGGAATTGAAATACGATAGCCTTATAAAAATAAAGAACAGTACTTTGAATAAATCAAAGAACTGAAATGTAAAGCTTGTAACAGCCCACGCCCACACTGTATGATATTGTCCGCTCTGGGCACAGCCCGCACGGTTTTGTTCTCGGGAAACTCCCCCAAAAGGCCTCATACAGTATAAGATGATAACTCTACATATAACCACCACAACTTCAGACGACACTTCCGATGTGGGATAAAGCTTTACCTTTCACTGTGTGCACAGTAGCCTGCCAGCCACACAGTAGCCTGCCAGCCATCTTGGGGCCCACCCACACGTGTGCCCGCCCACATGTGACCACAGTGACGGGGCGTCACAAAAGCAATCTTAAATAAAGAGCTTGATACTAACGTTGTTCTAAGGACAACCTTTGCACCATAAAAACCAAGGGTTTATGGCAGGACAACCTTACTAGAACAAATTGAATATCAAAACTCAAACAGAAGAAATAAAGAAAATAGCAAGAAATAAATTCTAAACTATTACAATATTCTCCGCTTTGCTTGAAATGTAAATATTACAACATTCACATCCACATATACATTCTACAAATCTAAATGATTAAAGATATAGAAATTGAAAGAACATTCAAATCACCAAAACACACCGATATATAGTAGTTTAGTTTGCCTGTGTGTTCACTAACTGTTAAACAACAGTCACACAGCTTGCTAATCCACTCCTAATATCCTCACACAGGGGATATCAGCGTTCACTATCAAAATAAGTTTCACTGGTTCACCTAAAACCTTCACAATTGTGTCTTTTTAACTTGGGCTTACACAATCCAAAAACCCACACTTTCTGAGTTTTCTGGCTCTCCTCAGATAACCAATACAATAAGATTTTTCTAGCGAATCTCAAACAAAATCAAAATAAAAGAACTTACAATAAATGTAAAAATACCTGGATTTCTCCTTTTGTAGCAGCCCGGTAGAACCAATCAGAGTAGAAGTTCGAATCAATGTTCAATGTCCAATACTCACTTAAGAAATGGTTCTAAGTTCTAATTGATTTTAAATTAAACCAAATTTGGCGTAGCTCTATTTGATTTTGATTCCAATGAAGAGAGAATACAGCAATTCCTCTTTTTCAAATAGGATTGGAATATAAGAATAAAATAAAATATAAATAAGCTAACAAAAGAATATTAAATATGCACAGCGTAGCTAAAAATGAACACAACTTATCTCAAAGTGAAGGCTTGAATTTTTCAAATTAATCGATAAAAAACTCTGAAATTCGTGTTCAATTTATAGATGCAAAGATTGCGTCTACGACTGGTCTTAGGAACCCTTTGACTGGTCGTAGCACCAACGGCATTTTGAAAGTTTAAGCGCGATCTGGAAAATCCGTTCTATGACTAGTCTTAGGATTCTACGATTGATCTTAGACCACCTACGACTGGTCATAGCTGACCCAGGACTGGTCGTAGGTAACTAGAATTGGTTGCTGGAGTTTGAGTCGAAGTTCTAGGACTGGTCGAAGGACAAGTCGTGACATCCCTACGACCGGTCGAACAGTCTCCAGGACTGGTCGTAGAATAACCAAAAAATTCTGAAAAATAGAAACAACTTAGGACTGGTCGTGAAATTTCTTGGACTGGTCGAACCAAGTCTAGGACTAGTCGAACAAGGTCTAGGACTAGTCTTAGAATAGACTAAATTCATGTAAAAAGATTCATCTTGAATTATGTATCCAAAATGACCTACCCTAAGGTCAAACTAAGGTCTATCATACCTGGGACATGAAGTATGAACATTGAACTTCATTCTTTCAGATGATAGTTAACCTTTGAAGCTTGAGATCTCTACTTGATGTAGCTTGATCTTGAGATCTTCTACAGCTTGAATATAAACTTCAACTTGAGTTGCACTTGAGTCTTGAAGTGCACTTGAGTCTTGAACAAACACTCTTCTTATTGATGTAGCTCTGAACATTGATGCTTACAGAAGAGGACAAAGTACATAACCTTGCATTCCTTGAAGCAGAGTACCTTACATGTCTTGAACCATTGATGTTGACTTGAATCCATACACACACAAGACACACAGAGCACCACAAGAGGTTTTGGCACCACAAAATTTGACAATCAAAGGAGCATGAGACCATAGCACTTACAATCTCCCCCTTTGTCGAATTTGTGACAAAACATACTCAAATAAGCGAAGCACAATATGCACATTAACGAATCATGCACCAATTAGCACAACTCAATATTTATATATATACTCTCCCTTTATATACTCCCCCTGAGTAGCAGCACATATCCAAAAATATAACCAAAATATGTCTATCATACCTGGGACATAGAGTATGAACATTGAACTTCATTCTTTCAGATGATGGTTAATCTTTGAAGCTTGAGATCTCTACTTGATGTGGCTTGATCTTAAGATCTTCTACAGCTTGAATATAAACTTCAACTTGAGTTGCACTTGAGTCTTGAAATACACTTGAGTCTTGAACAAACACTCTTCTTATTGATGTAGCTCTGAACATTGACGCTTACAGAAGAGGACAAAATACATAACCTTGCATTCCTTGAAGCAGAGCACCGTACATGTCTTGAACCATTGATGTTGACTTGAATCCATACAAACACAAGACACACAGAGCACCACAAGAGGTTTTGGCACCACAAAATTTGACAATCAAAGGAGCATGAGACCATAGCACTTACAAAAATAAGAGCTACTTAAAATAATCTTAAATATGCACAGAATATCTTAAAATGTACTTAAAACTATCTCAGAGTGATTGGTTAAGAATGATAAGAATTGAATAGAAAACTCTAAAATTCGAGCATTATTTATAAGTGAAAAATTGGTTCACACGACTAGCCTTTGGTTAGCTACGACTGGCCTTATCCAAACAGATTTCAAAAATTCTGGCTCAATAAGATTTTTCAGCTGCACGACTGGCCTTATGGGTCCCACGACTGGTCGAGTAGCCTGCTCGACTGGTCGTGGACACCACACGACTGGTCGTGTGAGTCCAAATTACTCGCTGGAAAACAAGTTAAGCACTACACGACTAGTCGAGCAGTTTTCAGGACTGGTCGTAGACTAACAGAAAATTTTCAAATTTTGATAACAAATCCTGGACTGGTCGAGGAAATACTAGGATTAGTCGAGCTGGTGCTAGGGCTAGTCGAAATAACAGAATTTTACACTTATAAAATAACCAAAATAACCGACCGAAAGTATGAAATGATCTAATCATGATCTAAGGTCAATCTAGGTCAATCATACCTTACTTGTGAGATAGAACATATGAACACTTAATCTATCGATCACTTCAGTAGCTTTAATTCTTGCGATCTTCAAAGCTTGAACTCGACATACCAAATATAATATTCAACTAGGTCTTAAGTTCTTGGACTTTTCTGGTTCCAGATCTTGAACCGCAATGTTCTTGAAAACTCTGTCTTCACTCGATATATGAAAGTCTTCACTTTCTTCCAGTTTGAAGATCTCGGTAAGTTCGTCGTAAATATCGGCAAGATATATTCAGCACGAACAAAACGAACGTCGAAGATTCAATGTGAACAGATGCACAAGCTTGATACAAATCAAGATACAAACTTGAATTGGTTTGTCATACCAAAATTCAACAATACATAGGGTTTATCAACATAGCACTTTCAGCATCTGGCGATGGCATCGACATCTGCTCGATGGGATTGAGTGGTTTGTCGATGACATCGACAGATCCTTTTACAAACAGATTTAAGACATTAGACAACACCTTCAACTGGCAATCTAGAGACTTTTTTTTTGGAACAAAATCCAAAGATCTCCACCGTAGAATAACCCAAGCGAAAAACACCGCCCTAAAAACTGATTGGACTGTTCTGATCTGTGGCCCACTGTATTCATCATCAATTATGTAAAAAACAGAAAGATCTAAAGAAAACCAAGCAAATATCAAATTCTCAGTGAAATCATGTGTGCCTCCTTTTCTCTTATCATTTATCCCAGATCATCGCGATCCTCAATGGTATCAGAGCTCCAGGTTGATAATGAATGCTCTACTATGATTTTTCTTTCGGTTGATAGAACCAATGGCCCATACCATAATCAACGCAAGTCATCTGTTTGTTACCAACAACATGAAAGAAAGAACCCTTCTAATAAACCTTTGCCTACTATTCTATTAGTAAAAAATGGCCTGAAAATTTATTGAATGATCCGTTGCTATAGGCCCCTTCAAAATCAATGAGTATGACTTTTCCACACAAAATCTCTTACCAAAACAACGGCCCTCATTCGTCATTGTTGATTCTCACCCACAATTTCTAACATGTATGGGTTGACTGCCATGAACGCTAGTGATCATGAAGGTCTAAGAAAAAAGAACGATGCTTCTGGCTCTTTCTCACGTTTCTAAACAATGGGGCTCCACGAAGACAATGAAGAGAGTCGAGGACCGAGCGAGTGATTTATAGAACTTATAGTCAGCAGTGAGTCCTACTCATCACCAATTCCTTCGGTTCCACGGCAATCTACAAGATGAACTTATTTGGAAGTCTTCGCCACCTAACACATTCTCCCTTAAATTGACATGGAATCTTCTAGTTACTTCATGTACATCTTCTCCTCTAATTCCCCATTTAGGAAAGCAGTCTTTATATCCAACTGTTACAATTCCAGATTATATTGAGCAACCAGCACCAACACGAATCTGATAAATACATGCTTGACCACAAGTGTAAAAATCTCACTGAAGTCAACACTCTCCTTTTGCGCATAACATTTCTCCACCAGTCTAGCCTTATATCTATCTGGTTTCTTCATGAAGATCCACTTACACTCAATCGCTTTCTGAGTAATGGGAAGCTCCACCAGCTCCCATGTCTCGTTTTTGTACAAGTCCATCTCATCGTGTATAGCCGTCATCCACTTCTCAGTATCAATGTCGTCTAATGCTGCCTGAAAGGTAGAAGGATCCACATCATCCGTAATGAGGGCAAACCAATGTTTGAGTCATCCCTATATTGCAACAGCATCCTGTAATTTCTTGGTGTATTTCTCCTGATAGGTGATTGCTCCACTTGATCCTGTACCTCTTCCTGTGGCTCGGCTTCTACCTGTGTCTCACTCTTTTCAATTTTAATGTCAATTACAGCTGACTTTTCTATTTCCTTGTGTTCATCCTTACGAAACAAGGAACCCTCATCAAACTTAACGTCACGGCTTATTGTGTTTTTTTTGTGGCCCAACCATATAACATGTATCATTTCACACCATCACCATAGTCAATAAAGGTACAATTTTTAGCCATTTGATCTAGCTAATTATCTCTTTAAACTGATGGTACATGAGAGTAAGCATCATAATTAAATACACACGGTCTTAAGTAGTCAACTTCATAACCACTCAGCACTTCTTAAATTTTACAATCAATCGGTCTAAACGGATACCAATTCACTGAGTAGCAAGACGTAGCAAGCCATGTTAACGGCTTTAGTCCATAGCTCCTTAGCTTATGCAACTTGCTCAACATACTTCATGCTCTCTTCAAGAGAGTCTGATTCATATGTCCCGCCACACCATTCCGTTCTGATGTGTGCCTAACTGTGTTATGTCTTATGATCCCCTCATCCTTACAAACCAAATTAAATTATATAAAAGTAAACTCTCTACCATTGTCGGTCTTGAGTACTTTCAGTTTCCCCCTAACTATTTCTCCACCATGACCTTCCACTGTTTAAAGGTGATGAAATCATCATATTTACGTTTTAAGAAGTAAACCCACACCTTTCTAGAGTAATCATCAATGAACATGAAAAAAAAAAATGATAACCCCCTTTCATAAACAATCGGCGATAGTCTCCGCGCATCAGAATACACATCAAGCAATCCTTTAATATTGTGTTTCTCAGTTTTAAAGACAATTATGAATATTTACTATATATGCATTGCTCACATACATTCATATCAAAATTCTTAAAAGAAAGAATTAAACCACAATCAAGTAGTATTTTCATACCCGCTTACTCATGTGACCCAGGTGTGCATATGCCCCAAACGCATTAATATACAGTCTACTACAGCCGCTGCAGCTCCACTTGATATGATGTTACCGATCAACCTGTAGAGGTTTCCACTTTTGTGTACTTTCATTACTGTAAGTGCCCCTTTAGAAACTTTTAGAACATCATCGTAGAGCATCAAGCACTCCCAGAGATATCATTTTCTTCTTCAAATCTTTAACGTGTCTCACATCTGTCAATGTCCACCCCATCGAACATTCATATGCGAATTGAACCAATCCCAACCTCTTGCAGGCATGATCATTGCTCATAAGTACCAGGCCACCATCATACTCGTTGTATGTGGTGAACCAACTTCGATCGGTGAGGACACATATGATACGATGTCCACATGTCCAAAATCCACTCATTCTGCAAGTGTCCAACCTTGGACACGGACATAACATCGTAGCCACTGATCTCCTCGTCGGATTCCGCTACATTGATCTCTTTAAGAGAAATATATGATTTCTCCTCTTTATGGATTTTAGAGTTTGTGCATTCCTTCTTCATGTGACTCGTTCTACCACAATTTCAGCACTTTAACTTCCTTTTACCCTTCGACTTAGACCTCGATCGCAATTTTCCTTTCTCCTACTTAGACGTTCTTCTCCTTGAAACCAATGCATCGATACATATACCTTCCCCACCATTTTTTTCTTTCTCAATTGCTTCAACTGAGGTGATGAGATAACAATGTCCAGGTCCAAAGTATCTCTACCATGGTACAAAGTATTAACTAGATTCTTGTAGGAATTTGGAAGGGACGTCAACAACATTAGGGGTTTGTCTTCATCGTAGATCTTCACCTCCACGTTCATCAGTTTAAAAATTAGTTTATTGAAGGTACTAATATGCTCATTGAGATTCAATCCTTCTGTCATCTTAAGAGTATACAATTGTCTCTTAAGATATAAGCGATTAGAGAGAGATTTAATCATTTAGATGCTCTCCAACCTTGCCCATAAGCCTGCATCAATTGTCTCATTGATCACATTATATAGGACATCATCGGCCAAGCACAATTGAATTGCACTCATTACTTTTTTATCTAAATCTTTCTAATCTTCCTTATTCATAGTTTGAGGACGTCTAGCTTTACCAAGGAGTGTTGTTACAGTCCTTACTGAATCAGGAGGGCTTTCATCTTCAACCTCCATTATTCAAAGCTATTATTTCTTGTAAATTTCTCTGTCTCATATTTAACATTTAATCCCTTAGAGGCTACGTCTCAGATTTGATCTAAAACTCCAACATAATAAACTATATGCTCTGATACCACTTATTGTGCGCAGCCGCCACATGTTAAGCGCGGAAGCAACCTTAGAATGATTCAAACACGCAATAAAGAAACAAAAAGAACAAGCAATCACATAGAGATACAGCAATTTATGTGGGAAAACCATTTCAAGAAAAAAAAAAAAAAAAAACTACGGCACCAAGCGACAGAACAATCCACTATTATCGAAGAATTACAAGAGATATGCGACTTGCAGATCCTTGAAACCCTCATCTTTCAATTGGAAATCCACTTTCAAAACCCTATAAAACTCTCTTAGACTCTCCTACATTCATTCATTAACCCTAATCATGTATTATACCCGTGTATATAAGGTTACACACTAATTAGAAACAAATCATGCACTTAATCGAAGCTGAAAAATTTGATCGATCAATGACCCTGTTTTCCATCAAATTGAAGGCACAAATTTCAACACTCGCTTGCACAATTCTAACCGATAATATGTGGACAATTGTTTGTTGAAACAAGAACATTGTATATTTTTCATTTTTAGGTATCTATAAATGTCTACATATCTGACAGTAAGATTAAAAATAAAATAAAATAATAAAAGCTCAATTCTTTTACTTACAATGCATTTAAATGACCCCAATCATCTGTAACACTCATTTTATTTTACACAATGCATAAAACACCCGGTTTGGGACCACCATGTTGTAAGTGTGAAATTCAGCCCGTCCATCACCATGCATACAAAAGATTATCTTGATGGAAAACTCAGATGAACCAGACCAATGGGAACAATGTAAAATTGAGTCTAAAACCACTAAGTTAAAAGTGTTGAGGCAAGCCTAAGTTTTGGAACAGGTTGACTTTTTTTAGTCTTCCTTTCATCACGGTGATTCACACCTAATGAATGGGTTTGATGAAAGATAACCACCACCATGGCCCACACAAACCAACGTTTGGTGTCCCATCCCATTCTTCACTGTGGTGTGGCCCACTTGAGTTGTGGGTCTAGCTGATGGTTTTCCCCAGGACCTTACATCTAGGAGCTCACCTGATGGACGGAATAGATTTCACAAATCCAAAACATGTGAGACCCCAAAGAGCTTGGTGTCTTAGTCTCTACCTAAAACATGTGCTGTCGAGGATTCGAATCCCATTTAAACTTGTATAAATAAATGGGACGATTTAATTTAATTTTAATTCTCGTAAGCCACATGCAATTTCCAAGTAATTTGTAAGTATTTGTGTATCATTCATCAACGCTTTCAGAGTATCAATGTTTTTCTCTTTCCCAGCCGTTTCATGAATCACATGAGCCAAACGTGTCATTTTCATAAAAAGATGAACGCCAAGCTCCCTATCACCTTAGACATAGAAATGAAAAGGTTTTCCCAACTATTCATTAGGTGGTGGGGTATGTTATGATCGGACAGTGATTGACATCCCTTGTACTATGTGTGTGATCATTCTTCTGGAACAAACTAATAGTCCATGCAAAGAGTAAAATAAAAATACATTGAAAAGGGAATGTGCTTTTGCCACAAAACTATAACCATTGTCAGCTAAATAGATTACTTCACGATTTAAAGCAAATGGTAAGGTATTGGTACAGGCAACTTAATTGATTCCTTCATTTTGAGCTTGGGATTTCAAAAATATATGTAGACCATTGTGCCTATGTTTGTAGCTCTGTAAATGGTAGATTCGTTATGCTGTTATTGTATGTGGGTGACATACAAGTTGTAGATATTAGTAATGATATTATTGTAACATTTAAAAAATAAAAATAAATAAATAAATAAAAATAAAAACTCATTTGGCTAGAAAGCTTCTTCTTTTTTTTTTTTGCAAAATCGGCCATGCAATGGCCCTGGGTCTATTCAATTCCAAAATGGAGGATTTACAATTTGGGGAGGCCCAGATAAAAGGACTGGGCCCGCCTATCATGAAGAACTGAACAGAAAGAAAACAAACAAACTAACAGACTTGGCAGGCCCACCATGCAAGCTGCTAACGGCTGTGATCACGCCCCCTAGTCGCGCCTAACCCCACCTTATCGAGGAAAATCAGCCCTCTAGTTGTGGGCGGGATATCAGCCTGGGAAGAGAAAAAATTGTGGATTTATAACTCATTGCCGCGCCGAGCCAGCGCATCGGCCGAAAAATTAGCTTCATGGAAAATATGTACAGCACTAGTGTTACCCCAGTCCATGAGGGATTTTATCCTGCAAAGCCAAAAACTCCGTTTCCAACCCGGTTTCGCCTCTCCCCTAAGAACATCCACCACCAATTTCGAATCAGATTTTAAGATGACTTTAACAACACCCAGCCGGCGGCACAAAGCTAGGCCATCATGGACTGCTCGAAGCTCAGCATCGGTGTTGGTACCCTGACCATATGCTGCTGAAAAGGCGAACACCATGTCGCCCTTCTCATCTCTACAAATCCCGCCCCCACCTGATGGTCCCGGATTGCCGAGAGACAACCCATCCACATTTAACTTGAACCAAGAGTTGGGTGGCCTATTCCAACGGACCCAGGATGGCGAAGGAGATGAAGTTGCCAATCCCGCTGACCCTGCCACTGATACCCTAGCAGTCCGCTGATCAAAACTGGCAGCCACCGGTCGGACAAGAAGATAGAACCACCTAGAGACGTTGAAAATCAATGTCGCACTGGAGCAGCTACGATCATCACGCACCGTGTTGTTTCTGGCCTTCCAAAGTTCCCAGTGAATGATCAAAGGGGCGAGCCTCATCTCAATCGACTGACGACCACAAGTAGTGAGGGCACTGCACCATTGGCGCAGCCGAGATTCTACAGACTGGGCAGGCATCACGTTAATCCCCAACATCCTCCCTATTTGGTGCCAAGTGTCTGACGCCCACCTGTTGTCCAGAAACAAATGAAAACTAGATTCCGTATTTCGCAGCCCGTCTCCATAGCACACGCAGGCCGACGCCATCTGGATACCCTTTGGTTGAATCGTCCCGTCAACTGAGATGGCATTTTGCAGGAGTCTCCACATGAAGAGTGAAATTTTAGGTGGCAGCTTTGCATTCTAGATCCATTTCATCCACTGTTGGGGCTGGTTATGGGCTCTGCAGACCTCCCAGGCCGAGCTAACCGAGAATCTACCTGAAGCGGTTTGGGGCCATATAAAGAAGTCTGGGTCCTCTAATGTGCAAAATCCTGACTGAAAAATATAGTCTACCACCTATTGTGGCAGGAAACCGAATACAGAAGATGGCGGGTGAGGATCGAAAGGCCCCAAATACTCCATAACAGTCATACATTCCAGTTGGATAGGAATCTGCTGTAGAACGAGGTCCGCGAGGGGTCCTAAACCTGTCCAGTTATCAAACTATAAGCTGCAAATTCCTACCCCAATCATTGTCTGCACCTGCGGTAACATAATTGGCATTTGGGCCACAATCCTCCTCCACAACGGAGAAGCATAAGCTGCAGGCTGGTTTGCGCCAGTCTCCCTACCATTACACTTGTATTTCAATAACATAAAGGATGCCCATAAGCTGCCCTTTTTGGCAAAAAACGTCGACCAGGCTATCTTGAGTCAGAAAGATCGCATTACGTCCTTCAATCGACGAATGTTCAGCCCACCTTCCTCTCTAGGCGCCGCGATCGATTTCCAGTTCTTCCAATGGAATTTTCTCTTGCCCTCAGTCCACCCCCAGAAGAAGTTAACAAAAATGCCTTCTAACGTGGAAAGAACTTTAATAGGGATGTGGGTAGCTGCAAGGGAATGCACCAGAATGCTTCCCAGAATGTGCTTAATCAATACCATTCTCCCTGCCTGAGAAAGCACCCGAGCCTGCCAACCTGCAATACGACCTGCAATCTCATTCACTAGCGATTGAAAATTGCTTGACACCACTTTCCCTGTCGTCATCGGAACCCCTAGATGCGAAAAGGAAGAGGAGGCCTTAGAAATGCCAATAAGTCTCTCAATCGCCCTCACTCTGGAAGGCTGAATCTTCGAGGAGCAAATAAACAAGCTTTTCTGGCGATTTATGCTTCGACCGGAAGAATCCTGATAAGCTTCAAGGAATGCCTTAAGTGAACGCAGCGAAGACAGCCTGCCATTGACGAATAACAAAGTGTCATCGGCGTAGAGGAGGTAAGAAATCCTTGGACAGCCTCTACGTGTTTTAAACTGCTGACATCTACCCGAGTCCATTACCTGCTTGATCCCTCTGCTAAGAACCTCCGCTGACAGTATAAAAAGGGCTGACGAGAGTGCGTCTTCTTGCCTCAGCCCTCGACAAGATTTAAAGAAGCCGGATGCTTCGCCATTGACGAGGACTGAAAACCAACTGTTACTCCAACACTTCTTTACCATGTTTATCCACAACGGGCTGAAACCGAACCGACCCAGGACCTGCTTGAGGAATTCCTAGTTCACCTTGTCATATGCCTTCTCCAAGTCAAGCTTGAGAATCAAGTTTTCTCCCCGAACTTTTCTGAGAAGCTCCCTAAACAGTTCCTGGCTAAGCGCGATGTTTTCTGATATGGAGCGGCTTGGGATGAACATGCCTTGTTCTGGGGAAATCAAGGAAGGAAGAAGAACACCCAACCTGGATGCAATTATTTTTAAGAGGATCTTATACAGACAGTTGCAGAGGCTAATAGGACGAAACTTAGTGAATTTCCTCGGCGAAGTGGATTTCGGGATCAGACAAATCAGAGAAGTAGTGATGGCTCTAGGGAGCTTACCCCCCTGGAAGAAATAGACAATGGCTTGATGAATGTCCCTACCAACTGTGTCCCAGCACGCCGTGTAGAACGCCCCCGAGAAACCATCCAGGCCCGGAGCCCCCTCCATTGGGATGGAAAGGACAGCCTGTTGCACTTCCCCAATCGACGGAATAGTCATCAGCTTGCCGTTATCCGACTGTGATACAATCAGCGGGATAGCATCCAACAAGTTGCTATTAGAGGAAACATCCACAGCTTGGAATTGGCGTTGAAAAAACTCTGTTGCTTCCCTCTTAATTGTCGTTGGATCGTCAATCCATGTCCCTGAATCAAGCTGCACCCTGCAGATAGTAGCTCTTCTCTGCTTCTCCGTGGCTGACGTGTGAAAAAAAAAAATGCATGTTTCTGTCACCATCTGTTAACCATCTGATTCTAGACTTCTACCTCCAGAATGTCTCCTGCATCTTCTTAAGCCTGCTCAAGTTGGCAGATGCCTCCTTAAGCTCCTCTTAAATCTGAATTGTTGGACCGTCATCATCAGCCATATCCTGCAATCTGGCCTCAAGGCCAGTCTCGTCCCCTTCAGCCTGCTTAATCTTCTCAAAAATATCACCAACAACCTCCTTATTCCACTCCTTCAATGCATTTTTGACAGATCTCAGCTTGGCCAGCACGTTGTGCATTGGATGTGGATCAACTACCTTGTTTCAAGCCTCCTGCACTACTTGTTTGAAGCTGTCATGATGAGTCCACATACTCTAGAACCGGAATGGTTTGGGTGTCGGAATAGAGGCTGAAGGGAAGCACATAAGAAGTGGGGCATGGTCTGAATTAGTCCTGGGCAAATGCTGAACCTGGAACCTTGGGAAAGTTGCTAACTAATCAACATTAACCAGCACCCTGTCAAGTCTAGCCCAAACCCGAGCCGAGCCTGCTTGATTGTTGCTCCACGTAAATCTATACCTGAGAACCCCGCGTCCATCAGGCCATCCGAATTGATAGCCGCAGAGAATTCTTCTGAACTATGCCCGCAATTCTGCCTAAGGCTCCTCTCGAATGCGTCGACTGTCACATTGAAGTCCCCACAAACTGCCCAAACCCGTTGGGCCGTGGAGAATAATGTTGCTAGGTCGCCCCACTGGATCCTCCTGGTCAGCCTAGAACAGCTCACATACACAAAGGTAAGAGAAATTAAGAAAGGAAAATTCAAAATATTTACCTCTATGGACAGAGATTGGCTGGTCTTATTGAAAACTAAGCAGGCCGTAGTGTTCCTGCTGAACACCCATATTTTCCCCCCTACCCCTGCATTAGAAAAGGACGAGTGGAACCCGAGAGATAGTCCCACTCCCACCCTTTTATAGTCGTTAAGCATCGGCTCTAGAATTGCAATAAGTAACGGATTATGCTTCCAAATTAGTCTCTTAATAGTCGCAATGGTTCTCCTGTTACCAATGCCCCTAGCATTCCAAACGATGATTTTATCCATCAGTAACACTTCCTGAGTTCATAGCCCTTCTCTTTAGACGACGGAATCTTGATGCCCAATCCTCCCTCTTAGACTAAATTCTGCAGCAACTAGCTTTCCTGCTGAACTAGTTTATGTCTGAGACCTAATGTTTGGGGGAGGCTGATTGCCTAGAACGATCTGGATCGTGGTCATGAGCATTGTTCCTACTCTTCTCTCTGTTTAAAATGTCACCAGCTCCTTCATTTGCACTTTGGACTATCCTGCACTCCCCTGATACAAATTTTGTGTATTTGCTATTAGTGGTCTTTCTACACTGATCTGCCACCATTTGTGTCCCATGTTGTCCAGGGGTTGTTGCTACCGAGGAGAAAAATGGTGATAGATCCACCTCTAGACCCACTCTAGGATGATCATTGACCAGACAGTTTGCGACCTTAGTCTGATTTTGAATTGCTTCCCCATGATCTGCAGTATTTTCTAAAACACTTTGTTTGTTAACAAAGAGGTCTGGGGATGGAAAAATATCATTGCTATGTGGAGAGCTTGTAACGTCCCGTCCAACCAGCACAGTGTCCTGGGGCGTCCACATAGGATTTGTCGCAGGACCGTTCGCTTAAGCCACTCGTGGTGGGACACCATAAATAAAATCATCCAAGATTAAACCAATTTAGTAGACCAGACTGGCCATGATAGGGCTTAGTGTGGGCCACCAAGCCAGATGGCTGTTTACACTTAAAGGACGGCTCGTACAGGCCGTACAGTGACCGAGGATGGTCGGAAAAATCTAAAACTTGGTGTGGCCGTTGGTCTCACTGGGCTTGAAGGCCATCGCGGACCGCAGCCCCTGTAGACGCCCAGAAGTGGGATCTAGCATAGACCCAATGCACTCCACCAATGCCAGAATTGAGATCTGGCACTTATCAATGAAATTGAAATGTGAGACATTCTAGCCGTCGGATTTCTTCTGAATTTACGGTGATGGTTTGATATATTTTTCAACGCCCGTTCACCAAATCTGGGGCCCGATCGTGGCACGATGACCGTTGATCACAAATCAGACCTGTGCGATCAAACCCTATATCCGATCGCTCCCAAATTTTGCACGGCCCTTCATCGGGCCATGGATCACCTAACCCATAAGTTTCATGGCCAGAGGACTACCAGAACCATTCTAATCACCGAAATGGGCCCCACAGGGCCACTTAAAGGTCGGAAACGCCTTCTCAGATCATATATCCATTCATCCGTTCGTCCTCAATTTTTACATGGACCCTAATCAGGTCATGAGACACCTACACGCCGAATTTGGTGGCCTAAGGGGTGTTAGGGCCAACTTAACACCAATAAGGTCCCATAGGTCTATTTTGGAAATTGTGGAAGCTTGGGGCCAAAAGACCCAAGTATAGGGAATAAACCCTAGCCTTCTCTTGCATATTTCTTCCACTTCACTTTCTAGCATCCAACCTCTCCCTCATAACTCCATTTTCCCTCAACCCATCTCTCTTCCTCATAACTCCCTACAACCCCCAAATCTCTCCCTCATAAATCCTCCATTTTCCAACAACAACACCCTCATAAACCTCCACCACAACTACCGTCCCTAAGGAGGGTAAAAAAGAAGAATAAGTGTGAAGGTGTGTGTGTTGGACCCTAAATCGAGTTGGGGCCCAAGAGAATCGACCCTTCAACACCCTATCCCTTCCCAAAAGGGAAAACTCTCCATCGCCACCCCAAAAAATCATCCGTGGGCCATCTAGGTAAGATCTCTCACTCTTTTTCTCTTGAAATCCTTGTATTGAAGAAGAAATGGTATGAATTTCTCTCATGCTTGAATTATTTTAGGGATTCCGGCCAGCCAACCTCCAAAACCCTCACCTCTAGGTCGTTTCCAAGCCTCCAACGAATCCGAAGGTGCGGACTATTATCCTTAGGTGGCCTAGCACCAATTATAGTATGAATCTAATGATTTTGTTTGCTTGGGTGTTGTGTTGGAAAATCTAGAGAGACCCTAGGGATTGTAGGTTGTTAAATTCATATGGACTTGCGTGATTTACTCTCATTTTGTTGTTAATTTTATCCCTTACATGATTTAATACATGTATGATAACATGCTCTTGTTGAATGATCCCCGCATATGTTGTTGCTTCATGGTACGTAGCGACTATTACTCTTGCACATGTAATGCCTTGTATGTTGGAAGTGCTTAACTTCCTCACAAATCCACACACCTCACATGCACTAGTTTCATGATAATGTAGTATGCTTGTGTAGAATATTTGACTAGTGTGTTGAGATGATGCTAATATGATGTTGTGATACAAATGATAACCCGTATGGTGGCATGTTATGGATTACCCTCACCCTCTTGGGTTGGTCAGAAACACGTTGAGAGACGGTAGTCCCTTTGGTAGGACTATGCGAGGGCTAGACCTATGGGTTTGGACGGGCGTGTTTGGGTGGCTATAGTTCGACTACATGGGTCCCTTGTACCCGAGGTCATTCGTCTCACACTCGCCTGACTCATGCGGTCTAGCCTACTGACTGATCAACCTGTTTGTTAACTTTGTGTGCTCACACATGTATGGAACTTGGGACACGGCCTACAACCATTGCAGCCCATCGATAATCTACTTATAAACTAGTCCACAGTCTCGTGAGCCAGGCATGGTGGAATGGGACACTGTGTCCGAGCTGTCGGCCTACGTTAGGGTACCGCGCCTCCCCGTAGTGACCGCGAACGATCCCTTTCCCATCGGCACTATTCATGTGCTTGGAGTCGGAATGAGGACCCCGACGGGATCACGGACTGCGGGGACTCGGCCTCACGCGTTGATGGGGCCTTGGCCTCGCAATCAGCTTAGGGCTTTGATACGTAGGGTAAATCAGAATTCCCAACTTGCTGGATGAATGAACTTAACTAATAACTCAGCTAACACAATCGCATTGCATCGCACTAGTTAGGGTGGCGACTCGGAAGTCGAGGTGGCACTGAGGGAGTGTTGACATACGCGATCGTAAATGTAGTCGCTTGAGGAAGTGTTGTGGCGAGGGCATGCATCATATCATCGCATTTCATGCACATTTAATAAGAGTTATAGGTGTTGCTGATTAACTGCTTTTCATTAAATTCCTATTATAATTGATGCATGTTACAACTTAAGATTAATAGTTCACACTGAGTTGATCACTCACTCCCACTCTGGGACGGTGTTTTAAAACACCAACCAGACGCTTCCATAGATGCAGGTGGCGATGATCAGGAGGAGCCTGGCAGTGCGGGTCTGGATGAGGAGGAGTACTCCTACTTTCAGTTGATGGGTGGAGCTGCATCAGATCCGTAGATGTGTCGATGGACTGCTGAGCTGAGAGCTCAGCCCTATTCTTTTGGACATGATATTATTTTTTTATGATTTTGTTGGGTGACGCCATGTGCGATCCCTTATTCTTTTGGTCATGTATATATATACATATATTGGATCTCTTCATTTCAGTGGTCTTGTATGATTATGTTTCATGTCTCAGGAAATTCCAGACTGCGCAACTAAACCGGATTAATGCATATTAATGGAAACGGTGATAGGTGACACTCGGGAACTCGGGAGTTGAGTGTATGCCCGACCCCCGACTTCCAGGGCGTTACAAGAGCCCTGATCACAACTAAGGTGCTGAGGAGAACATCCTTCAGATCTAGATTGTATCCTCGGCACCACTGGGAAAGATGGCGGTTCAGCTAATATCTGACGTTTGGGCGTGGAGGCCCTGCTGCACTCTACTACCTGCCTTGTATCCCATTCCTTTCTACCTCAGGAGCTTGCATTTCCACTAACGGCAGAGTTGGGAGATTTGAAAATATGTAACCAGCCTGTACTGAAACCACCTGTACACTTGGTTCCTCCCTCCTCAACTCATGGGACACTTCTCTGTTCCTAATAACCATATTGGGAGGCTGATGGGCTTTCTGAATTTTGGTGCTTCTGACTTCTCCTGCTACTCTGCTGGTTCATATTGTCTAGTAATACCGGAGATGGTTGGTTCTCGACATCCCTTTCTTGATCCTCTAATCCCGGGAGACAAAGAATGGGAGGGTTGACCACTTCTGCCAATGTCTGCACCCTGTGACTGTCCATTGCAGCAATTCGACAAACACCCAGTGGGTGCGTGGTCTGGGATACCCACTGGTCCTGAAATTCCCGTAGTACCCATTCTTTTGTAGTTTCAGCTTCCTTTGGGGGATGGTAGGTAGGTTGTTGGACAGAAGGATTCCCAACAAATGAATAAGTTTCAGTTTCAACCCAGATTGGATATATTTTGTCAGTGACTTGGAGCATAACACCTGTTTGAAATTAGCGCCTGGGTGCACCGCCACTTTTATATGGGCATGAATCTGGAATAGCCTGTACTTACAGATGGGGTCGATCTCAATCACCCTACCGAAGAAATTGGCAAGATCTAACAGCACTGCTTTCATCCATGTGTGAGTCGGGATCCTGTATAATCTTATCCAACACCCCTCACCTCCAGCAACAACGGCTGGGTTCCATGGAGAGATAGACTGCAGCCCCATTTTCTGATGCATCTCTTTGTCTTGAATGAAAATTTCATAGTCTGTTTGCGATTTTAGCTGGATGAGAATCTTAGAGTGGCTGAGACTCACTACATCAATGGCCGCGGATTGGAGAGGCGAATCTCTGATTACATCTATCACCTGCAAAACAAAGATGTTCGGGTCGCTCGTGGTACCCACTAGGGCAAGAGCTAGAAGCTACAAACGGTGGTTGACGGCCATCGGATCTGTCGTGGAGCGAATGCCTATCCCCTCCGACATTGTCTTCGATGGGGAGTAATTCTCTTCTCTATTGTTTGGGCCAAGAGGGAAAGTGGTTGCAATTGCCGCATACGATGTGGGTCGCTGGACATTCGATTCTGCCCTTTGGGGAACCACCGAGTTTGCCCTAGACCGTTGACAAGTTGGAGCTAACGGTATTGGTTGGGCTCTTCTCTCCCTTGTCCATCTGACTGACACCACCCTACTGTCAATCCGACGTTCATGAAGAACACCCTTTGCCGCTGACGCATCCTGCTCATACCTGAAGCGGACAAAAGCGAATCCTCTCGGCTTTACCATCCCGGGCAGGGTGGGGATGTAGACGTCCAGTAACCTGCCATACTTACTAAAAAATCTCCAGATATCTTCTCTGCTGCAATTAAAGGGAATGTTTCCTACGAACAGGGAGAAACCTTCCACCGATGGGGGTTTTGTTGTAGGGGCTCCATTGGTGGCTCGACAGTGTTGCCTTGAGGGAGGCCTATCACGCTACCTGGGAGATCTTCCTCTCATTTGGATCTCCGCATGTTAGTTGACTGATTTTGCAGAGATTGGCGAAGAAAGGCTCGAATGGATTCTCAGCTCGAATAGATCCTAGGGTACCTTTGTCAAAACAGAGCTCAGATGCTCAAGAAGCAACAGGGAGACAGGTGAGGGTTGCCACCGCCGGTTGGAAACGATGGAAGTCGAGAGGCAAAGGCCGCCGCAGCAACCAGATCGCCGGGAGACGGTCGGCGGAGATTTGAAATTCAAATCTCAGATCCCGCCTTCATGTCCTGGACTACCTTCAACTAACCATCAAGATTGCAATCATTGCCCAACAAATATAATAACTCTCTCCTTGTATTGTAGTTGTTTTTCCAACCTAGAAAAAGCCTGTGGTTGTTTTTTTCCTAAGAATGGATTAGATGGGTGGAGCTGATGGGAAGATTGGGAGAATGGTTAGGGGAAACATACTAATGTATAACCCTGGTAACACCTAATCTGCTTCCCGTCTTCCGATCAAGGGGTTACAAGTATCTGTTTTGTTGTTTGTTCAAGGAAAAATAAAATAAAATCAAATAAAAAAGGAGATGAAAGGAGTTTTGGCTAGAAAACTTGATATGAAGGATTTGAATACTATTGATTAAATTATCAGGATGATTATATTTAGATACAAAAAGAATGAAAAAGTCTGAATAACTCAAAAGAGTTATGTTGAAAAAGTTTTGTCACTTCAATATGCAAAATTCTAATACAATTACTACTCCATTTCATAATGGTTTCAAGTTGTCTTCATATTAGTGTCCTAACATAGAAGCAGAGAAAAAAGAACTATCTCAAGTACCATATTCATTGTAGTATGGACCGTTATGTTTGTTATGGTGTGCACTAGACAAGATATTGCACAAGCCGTAGGAGCAGTCAATCAATACATGATGAACCTAGGTAGAGATCATTAGACTTTTGTGAAGTAGATTTTTCATTACTTGGAAAATATTTTTAGGCAGTTATTTGTTATAGTAGCCAAAATTCAGAGTTGGTTGACTTCGTGAATGCAAATTACGTAAGAAATCATGATAAAAGAATATTTCCAGTGTTCTGATTAGTTGGATGTTGAAATTACAATCAATATTGGTATTGTCCACCAATAAAGCAAAGTACATGGCAACTATATAAGCATGGAAAAAAAAAAGTATTTTGTTAAAGAAGATGCTAGAAAATTTGAAATTCAAGCAAAAAGTTATGGTGATTCACTATAATGTCAAAGCACATTATGCTTAGCTAAAAATATAGTTTTTTATGCTCAAACCAAGTATATCAATGTTCACTATCACTTTGTTCGTGACATAGTGTAATATGGACAGATCTCATTACAAAATATTCATACCAGATATAATATAGCAAATATGCTAATGGTAGTCTATTGCATGGGAGAAATTTATTTAGTGCATGACTTCCCCTAAGCCTGTTATTACCAAGTAATTGTTGGGGGACCGTGGAAGCACACGAAGATGAATCGAGGATAGCAATCCAATAGCACCAAGCAAATACAAAGAGAATGCAGCAATTTAACGTGGAAAAACCCTTTCGGGAAAAAACCACAGCACAAAGCGACAAATGATCACTATGAAATCAGAAATTACAATGAGAAAAAGCTTACCCGATTCAAACAACCTCGAATCTCCCCCTTGCTACACCCTTTCAAACCCTAAAACAATTTAGAATACCTTAGAATACTTCCCAATCCCGTTTACACCCATATATATAGCCTTGGAAAGAATCCCAAACGAAATTGGAAACAAATCTCGCAATTTCACAATTTTGCAAAAAAATTGCGCAGAATCTGTCAATGTCATCGAAGCCTTGTTGATGGCATCAAACTAATCCTATAGATGGCATCAAAGCCCTGTCGATGGCATCAAAAAGGTGCCCAGTTACTCCAGCAACCAACTAAAGAAAATCCAAAAAATTTCAATAGTATTGAGAACTGTTCGATGTCATCAAAGGTGACATTGAACAGACTGTCGATGGCATCGATAGACCTTGTATTTGACTCGATTTAAGAAATCAAATACAACAGTAGTAGTTAATGTTTGGGCGGCTTTTATTGGGAGTGTTTTCACACTATTAGAGAAATTAGTCTTCAAGTGGGAGAATGATAAAGCGATAAAGGGTTATACGCATAACATCTTCCACCTGAAAAAGATCTCTTTGTACGTAGGTATGTAGGTGTGAGGTGAAGCTTAGTTGATGCAAGACAACTAACCACTTACTCTAAAAGCTAGAACTAAAAAAATCTTGAACTGATAGATCGTGGCAAATCGATCCCTTTATCTCATAGCTTAGGCAGCCGAACCCCACTCATGGGCCCCACATCACATGGGTTTCACCTCATACAAGCCACTCACCTCACATGGACCATCCACCCTAAGTGTGCCCTTGCATCCCACAAGACACCCCGCTCAAGCCCTGTGTGAAAATGTCCCTGCAATAATCACCCCCGATGAAGAGTTTCTAATACGAGACCTCCCGCTCTGATACTGCTTTGATATAGGAAAACTGGCCACTTGCTCTAAAAGCTCGAACTAAAACAAGTTCAAACTGATAGAGTGAGACAAGTCAATCCCTTTATCTCATAACTGTTGAGGGTCAAATATTACATATCAAACCCCAATTATTACTTGGATTTACAAGCATGATACTGTTTAATGGCCCGTTTAATCGTATTTGTGATGCAGGGTGTTTTTATGAGTTTGGACTGAAAAAGGATGCTTAAAGCATGGATTTAACGCTTTGATGACACCAAAGGCAAGGGACGGACTCCAGGGGACCAAGATCGATGGAATTACATGCCAGGGATCCGCGAAAATCGAGAAATTGAAGCTCAAGTGGCTCGAAAATCATCCAGAATGTAAGATCACGGGGTTCCCACCATCTGTTTGGCTCGAAACTTCATTCATGGTCTGAGGGTCATAAATTAACCATACACGTCGAATTTCAACCATTGGATCCCAGTATAAGTGGCCTAACGGATAGATCAGCCTATAAACCGTCAATTTTGGGCCCACGTGAGATCTGGATATGCCTCAACTTTGGACTCAACGCCTTAAATGATATGGTAGAATGGATGGATGGAGAAGATTGCTCAGAACCATCGTATGTGGACCCCATCTGAGATGGGTGTGCATAACCTACTTGTGCACTCGCGATGCACCGATCCACCAAAATCGATCAACCCGCAGTTGACCGACGAAAACGGAAATTTCCGTTTTCAGCATCTGCAAGCAACGGACACTGATTCGTGTAGTGGGCCCACACCATCCATCACATTGACGATCGGGACCGTCTATTCGATCCAGAGGTGGGGCTTGACCCTCGCCTAGTGGCCTTTTAGCCCCATGCACGTATATACAGGAAAATCGTGATCAAATGCAGATTGAATGGCAAAAGGAAAACATCATTATACCGCACTAAAATTCGACCAAATATACTCTTTCCCGACCTATTTTTCTCCCTGAATTCAATGGACGGTGTGGATTTCCAAAAATACATTGATCAAGGGTCCCACGAACATCACAGCGTAACGACGTTACGCACTCTGTTTTGCGTCCGAAGAAACCCAGATTTTTCGGGCAGTTGTGGCCTATTATCCTTGATCATTTCATCAATCCAAAGCTTCCATCATGTAGGGTGCTTAAAAACCTCCTAGGGGACATTCTCTTTTTCAACAGAAAGCAATAGAAGGAAGGAGTATCTGCCAAACCAACTGTTGCTGCGAATTTCCTCCACGCACGCCGACTCCAGCGTCCACCCACCGCCTGTATTGCCTATAAAAAGGAGAGAGAATGAGAGAGAGAGGATCTAATTCCTTAGACGGTAGTGAGGGAAAGAGAGAGAGGAAGAGGAGAGAGTTTTTATTTTTCTTTGCTGTTTTTTTATATTTTTGTGAGATCCAGCCCATTCATGGCTGGCTAATCCTCTTAGCTAGGGCTAAGAGGAGAAGCTTGTAGTGTGATGGGGAGACTTTGATTATGCCTTATGTTTATACTGAACTGATGTTAATTATAGTTTATTTAAGGGAATGTTTTTAGTTTTTAATGGTCTGTTGTGACTAAAATTACAATGGGTCTGCGATGGCTTTGAGCATATTCCTTCCCTTTTTATGTTTATGACGTCAGGAAGCCCTGTTGTTCACCATCGTCTCCTGGGCATGGTTTGGTGATGGAATCCATTCTAATTCATATACCTTTCATCTCTTGAAAACTATATCAACGTCAGTTCAGTTTAATTTTCATGATTCCTGAAGCAGGCATAAGATCTCTCTGATCTCTATAAGTGGATCCTCTGAATCCTTAGTGTCCCTCCTCTGAATTTCTCCTAAGTCTTAGATAATAATTTCACAATTATTCCACAATCTATTTGATTTAGAATTCATCTTAGTCTAGTTCTAATTCTACTTAATTTTAGAGTACGTACAAGTTTCAGTCCCTTGGGATTCGACCTCGGTCTTACCGAGTTTATTACTACATCACAACCCTGCACTTGGGGAGTGAACAATAACCCAGGCCCCACATCCCATGGGTTAAGTTCTTGGCTGAACCCCCCTCGTGGGCCCTATATCATATGGGTTTCGCCTCACACAAGTTGTTCACTCCGAGTGTGCCCATGCATCCCATAGGCCACCCCACTCGAGCCTAGTGTGAAAATGCCCCTACATTTATAGTTCTTTTAGATTTTGGTTTATGCTTTATCTTGTGGTGTGGTCTGTATAAGGGGAACACGGGTAAAAATAATGTATTCCTCTAAGATATTCCTTAGTAAGAGAGTTTTTATGCAGAGAAATAGTGAAAAAGAGGTCAACCTTGTATTTCTGATTTCTCTTGTTTTAGTAAAGGAAAAAAAAACTATGTTATTGTCCCATGGACGTAAGCATATTGTCAAACCAAATAAGTCTTTATACTTATTGTCTCTTGTTTTTGCTTTGACCTTTAGGTTTTTTGTTTAGTCCTTTTCTTTTATGGTTTTGCATTACCTGCATTAATCATGCGTGAATGTATTGTTACAATAAAATAGACAAGTAAAAAAGGAAAATGATTAATAGTTTAATTAAGGGGTTATTTCACAATATGGATTTAGATTCTGACTTAGTAATCAAAATCGTAGATTTTCTAACCTAGATTTTGTATTTTTTTAATTGGCTTAGCAACTTGGATTTTCCAATCCTATGGAATTTAGAATTTATATTTGGAACCTAAATTTTGGGCTTTAAAGAGAGGTGGAAGTAGTTATGACAGTTGAAAAAGATTAAAAATATAGAATTTTACACTCCACATTTTCTCTGAATTTTAAAAGAAAATATTTTAAGGATTTTCGATCCAAGTTTATTTAAAATCTTGGATTTGAGAGCCACTAAACATCATTGATTTAAAATATAGTATTCCAATTTCTAATTGCCTAAAATCTCTACAATAAAACGACGGTTATGATTGTTTGAATGGAGGTTTTCTTTTTACTAGTGTTAATAACATACAACGATCAAATAAGATCTTTTTTCTCTCAAGACCTTTTGTTTTTTTCATCATGTAATAATTAGAATTATTTCATGTTTACCTACTTCTATTCACATGGAGAGATAAGAAATATTTGTAAATTTTAGACATTGTAGGGGGTTCTAATTTTTTAGAAATCTAACATTTCTCAACGCATTTCTTTAACATTTCATTTTTCTCTCTTTCTTAATGGTGAATCTTCCTAAGGGTATGGAGTGTGAATCAAATCCATGTTTGAATTGAAACTAAGATACTGATGCAAGTTTTTACTTTTTGAATTAGATATATTTTTATTAAAAAGTAGCTAATGAAGTTCTTTTAAAATTAATCATTGTTCCCTTGTTATGTTTCAAAAAATATCTACAAACAAATAAATAATAATAAAGAATGAATGTAATCAAATTGAAGAATGAAAAGATATGTAAAAGTTACATGTTTCGCCCCACCACTTTGTAGGAAATTGTTATGTATGAATATATCATATACATGTGCTTCGATTAGTAAAATAGCATCTCTCAAAAAAAGATGTTCTCCATGGGGTCATGATGTCTTTCTATGGAATCGTTGGTTTGTTCATTGGTTCCTATTGGCAATGCATAGTTTCATAGAATATGAGTAGTGGTTATGATCTTTTTTTTATAGAAAAATAAAGTGTATATTCCATAGGGGATTTTCTAGAATTTATTCACATGATAATTAGATTCCATTTGAGAGATATTCAGTCAATCATAATGGAAGTTTAAAAGGGTCCTTATCCTTGTCGCATCCTTTATATAAAAATCAAAAGCCAAGAAGCAATTGTTTTTACTCATATATTAAAAAATTTACTCCAAGAGAAATTGAACAAAATCGATAGCTATTCAAAATCTTAGTGAAATACTTGGTTCGTATCCCATGTCTACTTTTTTGTAAAAAGAGACAAATTGAAGTGAAGGATTTCTTTAATAACAAAGAGCTTATACAAGTATTCAATCAAATGATATTGATTATGTTTCTCATCTCTTAGTAAGAAACAAATGGAGTATTTAATTATAAAATCGTGCTCAATTTCATGTGAGAATTCTATCAGGGTCTCTTATGTAGTTGCGAGAGAACAAGTATGAATCATACTTTTTTAGGAATGTGTCAAGAGAGAATTGATTTGATTGGACAATGCGTGGTTGGTAGGCAAGAATCGACTTTTTAGCAAGGTACAAAATACCAGAATCCTCTTTTCAACTTTGACTCTCCTCTTCAAAGGACAAAAAGAGATTATTGATGGGATTTTTCCTCCTCAGTCCGAGTTGTTCGACCGGTCGAGTGAGCTGCTCGACTGGTCGAGTGGGCCACTCGACCGGTAGAGTGGTGCTCGCGACTCAAAGTCCAGTGAGTTTTTTGTGTTAAAATCCCATGGTGCTCGACTAGTCGAGGGTCAGGCTTGACCGGTCGAGTGGACCTCTCGATCGGTCGAGGACCCTGCCGAGGCTACACAGATTCTAGTCCGGATTTGGTGCGGACTGCGTAAATTTGAGGCAGTTTCGCAAGAAGTGCGAAAGGGAGTTGCCTAAACTATAAATAGGGGTCCTAGGGTTATTCTAGGGCAATGCAAGAGAGTTTTCTAAAGATTTACAAGTGTTACTAAAGGGTTTAGGGCTATCAAAGGGTGAGAGAAAGAGAAAAGGTGAGAGAGGAAGCTTGTGGAAGGGAGGTTCTACTCGTAGAGGTGATCTACTTTGCGGTCGACGTCTCAACGCTTCTACGTCCTCGTAATCGGTGAGATCTCTCTGTTTTTCATTATTCTCTTATTATTCATCCACTCCTGCATGAGTGAAGAAGGTTTGATCCAAGCGGTATGTGCTTGTGATCGGTTGTAACGTTCTACTTCATAGTGAATTGTTGCTCTAGACGAGGTCCCATGGTTTTTACCTCTTTGAGGGTTTTCCACGTAAAAATCTTATGTCGTGTGGTTTGTGTTTTGATTTATTTCATTACTTTATTATCCCATAATTTTGGTGTTTTGGGAGGCTAGATCCTAAGGTTTTTGTGTAACGGCTCCCAACAAATTGGTATCAGAGCGTTTACGTTGGTTGAACGGAGTGGGATCGGTTCTGAATTATGGAAGGTGGCTCATCAAGGATGATTAGTCTCAATAGTTCTAACTGGACCATATGAAAGGCTAAGATGGAGGACTTGCTTTATTGCAAAGACTTGTATTCTCCAATTTAAGGCATATCAGCAAAGTCAAAGGATATGTCAGATGATGATTGGAAGAAGTTGGACCGAAAGGCAGTGGGATTTATTAAGCAATGGCTGGACGATTTTGTATTCCACCATGTGTCTACGGAGACTTCAGTCGCTAGGTTATGGCTAAAACTGCAAGGACTGTATGAGAGGAAGACAGCCGGCAATAAAAATTTTCTGATAAGACGACTTGTGAATCTCAAGTTCAAAGATGGTGGTTCTGTGGCTGAGCACATGAATGAAGTCAGCAATATATTGAATCAGCTCTCCGCTATGAAGATGGTCCTAGACGATGAATTACAGGCTTTACTATTGCTTAGCTCATTGCTTGATAATTGGGAGACATTGGTGGTGTCTCTAAGTAACTCCGCGCCAAACAGAAAGGTGTTCATGGAACAGGTAACTAGTTATCTCTTCAATGAGGAGACAAGGAGGAAGTCTCAGAGGTCTACTCAGCAAGAGGCCATTGTGATACAAGATCGAGGGAGAGAAAAGAACAGAAAGGGCGAGAAGGCCCACAATAAATTAAGAGGCAATTCGAGTACTAGGAAGGATGTTAAATGCTAGAATTGCGGCAACAAGGGCCACTACAGGTAACAATGTCATAAAAAGAAGAGTGACAAGCAAGGAAAAGGAAAGGAGAAGGAATATGAATCAGATTCCACTACGGTCGCTTCAAATGGCGACGTTGTAGTTATTCTTTCAGTAGATCATAATGTTTGTCTCACGGCTATGAGTCAGGACACTGACTGGGTGATAAACTCAAGAGCCTCATTTCATGCGACTCCACGCACGGATTTCTTCACAAGCTACAAGTCAGGTGAAGATGGGAAATTCTTGCATATCAAAGATCGTATGAGTCGGTGATATTTGTGTGAAGACCGATGTAGGCTGCACATTGGTTCTCAGGGATGTGCGGCACATTCTAGACCTTCGCTTCAACTTGATATCGACGGGAAGATTGGATGATGATGGCTTGAAAGCCGATTTGTTAGTGGGCACCAGAAGCTCATCAAGGGTTCATTGATCGCTGCCAGAGGAAAGAAATGTTGCACCTTTTACAAGGCAAGTGTCACTGTGTGCAAGAGTGGGTTGAACACAGCGAAAGATTCAGCTATTGATATGTGGCACAGGCGTCTAGGCCACATGAGTGAAAAAGGGCTTCAGCTACTAGCAAAGAAGCGGCTCCTTCTAAATGTGACAGGTATATCTACCTATCAAAACCTATATTGACTGTTTATCAGGGAAACAGCATAGAGTTTCATTTGTTAAAACTGCTTCTCATGTTAATAAAGTGCATGCATTAGATTTAGTTTATTCTGATGTTTGTGGTCCTATGAGGACAAAAACCTTGGGTGGGGCATTGTATTTTGTCACCTTTATAGATGATGCATCTAGGAGGGAATTGGGTTTATGCTTTGAAATCCAAAGACGAGGTCTTTGGTATATTTAAATTATTTCATGTTATGGTCGAGAGAGATATAGGTAGATCATTGAAGTACATTCGCACTGACAATGGTGGTGAATACATCGATGACTTTCATAAGTATTGTAAGTGCCTGGGTATATGGCATGAACAGACGATTCCCAAGACCCCCTAGCATAATGGTATGGCTGAGTGAATGAATCGCACCATTGTAGAGAGAATCAGATGCATGTTATCCCATGCGAAGTTGCCCAAGACATTCTGGGGAGAAGTAATGCACACGGCAATATATTTGATAAACAGGTCTCCATCAGCCCCATTGAATGGAGAAGTACCCGAGAAGGTGTGAACTGGACAAGATCCATCGTACAATCATCTCAGGGTGTTTGGATGCAGGGCATCCGTTCACGTACCGAAGGACGAGAGGTCCAAACTCGATATGAAGATCAGGCAATGTGTGTTCTTGGGGTACGGTGATGAAAAGTTTGACTACAGATTATAGGATCCAACTGAGAAGAAGCTCGTCAAGAGCAGAGATGTAGTTTTCTTTGAAGATCAATGTATTGAAGACATTTGTAAGCTAGAAAAGACACAGCCTAGTTCAAGAGAGCTAGAGGATATGGATCTGGTTATTCCTCCCATGGTGCCTGATGACAGGAGAGTACAGCAAGGTGCAGAGGACGAGGGAGTTCCTACAGAAGATGGACCGGGAGAGCTACCCCCACCTGTTGAGCCACAGGTGAGGAGGTCATCTAGGGACACACAGTCGTCCAAGAGGTACTCGCCGCATGAGTACATTATGCTCACTGATGGGAGAGAGCCAGAAGATTATTCTGAGGCCCTACCCGACGAGCATAAGGGGGAGTGGTTGAAAGCTATGCAAGAGGAGATGGAATCCTTGCATAAGAACCACACCTATAATATGGTGAAATTACCTAAGGGTAAGAGAGCTCTCAGCAACAAGTGGGTGTTCAGAAAAAAGATTGAGCAGAAGAATTCATAAACGAGGTTCAAAGCCAGACTTGTGGTGAAAGGATTTGGTCAGAGGAAAGGTATAGACTTCGAGGAGATATTCTCACCAGTGGTGAAGATGACATCCATACTGGTGTTGCTTGGGTTGGCGGCTAGTATGAATCTAGAGATAGAGCAGTTAGATGTCAAAACTATCTTTCTCCATAGTGACCTGGATGAATAGATCTACATGCACCAACTAGGGGGTTCGAAGTCAAGGGCAAAAAGCATATGGTGTGTAGGCTAAGGAAGAGCTTGTATGAGCTGAAACAAGCTCCAAAAAAATTGTGAGACCCGTATCCTTGACCGTACAGTTCCATAGCCTTTCGCGGTCCTCCCAGTCAAATTCTGGCAACCCACGACCTGTAATCGATATTTACGCCGACCCTGAGTTGCATCCTGTCAATCTGAGTCGGTTCGACTCGAAACTTGTACCCTTGCGACAGTGCAATTGTCGCGGTTCCGACGCCGTGTCTCACATGCCGAGGCGATACCCGGGCCAGGAGATGTGGGCCCACGTTCAGTTCGAGGAAAACACCGTACGTTGTGAATTTTGAGAGAATCTCTACAATCCGTCACATCAATCAAGTCAAGTACATCATCCATACCCCATGCCACGTCACCCTATCACAAGTACAAGCACACATTCCCTCTTTTCCCCAAGTCAACTCTCTCTCTCCCCACCCATTCCTCTTTTACACAAAATTCAAACTAACCAATGCCTTCCCATCCGCTTTCTTACACCACCCACTTCACCCATCCCTTATCAATCCATCACTTCTCTCTCTCTCTCTCTCATTCTCTAACAATTCTCCAACTCCCAAGAGACAGCACCCAATGTCCAAGCTTTCCCAAAGCCAAGTGTGGCCCACTTCCCACTCTCTCATCTCTCATATCAACCTTTTAATCTCCATCAACCTCCATCAAAATTGAAGGCAAGGAACATAGGAGTCCAAGGAGCTAAAGAAGGAGGCCACATGTGGGTGATCCGCCATTGATTTTTGTTTTTAGGGCCCACTTATGATGAGACCCACTTTGATGTATGTGTTGTGATCAAAGAGGGGCCCATAATGGCGGGGTCCCTCTACTACTACTCTCTCTCTCTCTCTCTTGTATGGATGATGGTGGGTGTGTGTATGGCCTACCATGAAGTATGTATTTTATCCATGTCGTCCACCTTCGTGGGACCCACCTAACGGATGTGTTGAATCTACACTGCCCAGCCTGTTATCAGGTCTGGACGGAATGAACACAAATTTCAACTTGATCTAAACCCAGATGGGCCACGTGTGTGTGGGACCAATGTGAGATGTAGGGATTTTATCAAGACCGTCCAACCGTGGACCCCACTAGACGATACCATGTCCAGGCCATCCAGCTTGCTGGATGTTGGACGCTGGCGTGCAAAAAAAAAAAGAGAAGAAGAAAGAAAGAATGAAATAATAATAACAATAATATTAATATAATATCTTTATAAAATATTATATTATAATATATAATATGACATATATATTATATGTATGTGGTGGGCCCCACGTGGGACCCACCTTTAATGCTTCTATATCTGCCCAGCACTGTCCAAATGGCTGGACGGTGGGACCCACCGCTTGATGGATGTGTTCAATCCAAACCGTCCATCCATTTGGCAAGATCATCTTAGGTGGGCCACGTACGTGGACCCCACCCTGATGTATATGGTTCATCCAACCGTCCATCCATTTGGTGAGCCAGTCCTAAGGCTTGGGAAGAAAAATAAGACAGATCTAGTATCAAGTGGACCACACTGCAGAAACAGTGGAGTCTAACGTCTACCATTGAAACCCTTTTTGGGATTACAGAAGTTTTGAACCAATATGATATTTGTTTTTCCTCTAAATCCGGGTCTTTGTGACTTTATGAACAGACTGGATGGGAAATAAACCCTATGGTGGGGCCCACTGGAATCTTAACTGTGGGACCCTTTATCATCACTGTTAAGTGTGGTATGGTCCGGATGATCCTTTGGATATGATTCATTTTTTTGAATAATGCTCTAGATGATCTCTAACAATAGATGAATGGTGTGTTGGTTCGGCCCATTTGATTCGGCATATTTGATTGGCCCATTTGATCGGCCCATTTGATGTATTTGGGGCCCATTGAAGTGAGGCCCAATGTGATGTGTATATGCCCCATAGGTGAGGCCCATGATGATGTATATTAGGCCTTGCGTGAGGCCGTGGGCCCACTGTATGTTCGGCCCTATGTGGGCCACTCCTTGGGAGCAATGTTGGTTAAATGTCAACATTGACGGGCAATGTTGGTTAAATGTCCACATTGTGACCTTCCCTTAGGCCTGGATAGGCCCATTCTCATCATTCTTTAGTGGGTTAACCCAAATGCTTGGGCCCCATTGATTTTACTTGATCCATCATCGGTCGTCCATCTATAGACCCCGCTTTGCGTCGAGGTTAATTATCGATGTCGATTATCGATATTGGCTATTGATGCCAATTATGACTTTGTGATAGCATAGCATCATGATACATGCCCATACGCATTATCTGCATGTTTGTTATGAGATGTGATTAGCCATTACATATGTCATAGCGCAAGTAGTCTATGGAACTCCCTGATAGGTGGAGTTATCTCACATGAGCGCACGGTACGTGCAGGATTGATACATGATTAACTATGTGACTCATGTATCTCGCATTGTGTGATTATAATTATCGTATGCCCTAGCGACATCAGGGCCATAACCTCCACAGGCATATCGTGGATGGTCAGATGGGACACCGAAAATCTGTTATTAGCATCGGGCCGTCATAGATGGCCCTGGGTGAAAATTCCTAAACCCTCTTGGTACCAGAGGATGCTCCAATGTCGAGACCGAGTGGATATATATATGACTCATGAGGGCCGTATACTAGTAGGTCGCGTCTCCCACTGTGTCGTGGTCGGTTAGAAGGGGTGTGGCCTTACCCGCTTGAGGGAGTAGGCATAGCTAGGCTGAGTCTTACCAGCTTGAGGAATGGGTCCGCTATCGACGAGTCGGGCCCGATATTGGAGGACGGATAGTGAGGTCTCTTCCACTTACTCAATTGTGCGCTCGATGGGGCGGCAGCCGGCGTAGAGTATACTAGACCCCGGTGATGATCCCAGAGATGTTCAATACTAATACGTGGACTTATTGAGTAGGAGATGCATACTCATTCAATCATTCATTCACTCACTATCCACTTGGGGCTGGTGGTATGCAACTAATTTTTATGTACCTTCGCATAGCCAGGATTTCAGTTAGGCGCGTGACTAACTTGAGATCAGGAGTCTACCTCATTGAGTCTGACTATCCAAATTTAGGTATGGGACTGGTTTAGATAGAAGTCCTTTGTGATAGACCTCGTAGCTTACGATACTACGTACTATCATCCCAACTTCACACTCCAGCTTGGTCATTCCATTCACATCGCATATTGCATTGCATCCTCGGCATCTGATATTGGCTTATTATGTTTTTGCATCGCATAGCCTTGATATGGCCATTAGCATTCATGTTTTGCATCGCATAGCCTTGGTATGGCTGATGACACTCATGGACTTACCAGTACATTTCCGCTTACTCTGATATCGTATGATTCATTATCTTGCCTGTATTACTGATGTTATATGATTTATGGCATTGTATTGTATTCTTGGCACTTACCTTGCGCACACACTTTCACCACCTCTAAGCTTTCTATAAGCTTATGCACAATAGATGCGTGCAGGTGGCGATTGGTTGCATCAGCACTGAGCTTGGAACATGCAGCGGACTTCTGGAGCTTTGATTTTCAATATATGTATTTCCCTTTCAGAATTGTGTTCAACTGTTTATATTAGTGGATATGTGATGACGACGTTGCTTTTGTGATTTGGGTAAACTTGTGGTTATGCTTTTTACGAGATAAATGTACATTGAAAAATCCTCCTTGTAGGATCCCAGGATCGGAATCTAGCGTATGCGCACTAGGAGCCGAGAATGGGGTACTACGGAGGCTGTCAGCATCGGATTCGGCGATCAGGAATTTTGTGAGCCCGATTTTCAAGTTTGGGGCGTGACAGCAATTGTACAAAAAGCTCGACTCATTCATGTTAAAGTATGGATATGACAGAACAAAGTCGGACCACTGTGTGTTCATGCACAAGTTCTCATATGGTGATTTCTTAATTCTATTATTATACATTGATGACATGCTCATCATGGGTAAAGACATCAAGAAGAATGACAGGCTGAAACAGGAGTTGGGCAAGTCGTTTGCTATGAAAGACTTGGGCTCGGCTAAACAGATCCTAGGAATGGAGATAACTCGTGACAGAAGCAGTAGAAAGCTTTGGTTGTCACAAGAGCGGTATATTGAGAAAGTCCTAGAGCGGTTCAATATGAATGCAGCAAAGCCGGTCAATACTCCACTGGATGGTCACTTCAGATTGAGCGAGAGGCAGTGTCCCAAGACGAAGGTAGAGGTGGATGAGATGCAGAAGATACCCTACATGTCAGCAGTAGAAAGTTTGATGTATGTTATGGTGTATAGGTGCCCAGACATATCATATGCGGTTGGTGTTGTCAGCTGGTATCTTATCAATCCTGACAAAGAACATTGGGCAGTGGTGAAATGGATACTGCAGTATCTAAGAGGCTCATACAGGTTAAGCCTATGCTATGGTGATGGAAAACCTGTGTTAGAGGGCTACACAGACGCAGATATATCAAGTGACATAAAATTCAGGAAGTCTACATCGGGGTTCATGTTTACGTTTGTAAGGGGAGTGGTCTCTTGACAGAGCAAACTAAAGAAGGTCATAACGTTGTCGATGACAGAGGTCGAGTACATTGCGGTCACAGAGGCATGTAAAGAGATGCTTTGGATGAAGAGGTTCCAATAGGAACTTAGCCTGAAGTAGGAGCAGCACGTGGTCTATTGCAATAGTCAAAGTGTTATATACTTGAGTAAGAATCCAAGTCAGCACTCCAAGTCGAAGCACATAGAGATTCAGTATCACTGGATCAAGGATACTTTGAAACAAAAGGTGTTACAGCTTGAGAAGGTCCACATGGATGATAATGGGTCAGACATGATGACTAAGGCTTTGCTCAAGGGCAAGTTTGAGGTTTGTAGAAATTGGGCTAGCTTGAAGAAGGTGAATTCCTCCTGAGTCGGAAAGGGGGAGATTTGATGGAATTTTTCCTCCTCGATCTGAGCTGCTGGACCGGTCGAGTGGTGCTCGACTCAAAGTCCAGCGAGTTTTTGGTGTTGGAATCCCATGGTGCTCGACCGGTCGGGTGGGCCGCTTGACCGGTCGAGGACCCTACTCGACTAGTCGAGGCTACGTAGATTCTAGTCCAGATTTGGTGCGGATTGCGTAAATTTGAGGCGGTTTCGTAAGATGTGCTAAAGGGAGTTGCCTAAACTATAAATAGGAGTCCTAGGGCTATTTTAGGGCAATGCAAGAGAGTTTCCTAAAGATTTACAAGGGTTTGCTAAAGGGTTTAGGGCTATCAAAGGGTGACAGAAAGAGAAAAAGAGAGAGAGGAAGCTTGTGGAAGGGATGTTCTGCTCGTAGAGGTGATCTATTTTGCAATCGACGTCTCAGCGCTTCTATGTCCTTGTAATCGGTGAGATCTCTACGTTTTTCATTATTCTCTTATTGTTCATCTACTCCTGCGTGAGTGAAGAAGGTTTAATCCAAGCAGTGTGTGTTTGTGATCGGTTGTAACGTTCTACTTCATAGTGAATTGTTGCTCTGGACGAGGTCCCGTGATTTTTACCTCTTTGAGGGTTTTCCACGTAAAAATCTCTTGTGTCATGTGGTTTGTGCTTTGATTTATTTCATTGCTTTATTATCCCATAATTCTGGTGTTTTTTGGGAGGTTAGATCCTAAGGTTTTTGTATAACAGCTCCCAACAATTATTTTGAGGTCCTTATATTTATTACATCTAGCATCGAATGGATTGGATATTCACCTTATCAATTATCAAATCAGCGATGAGTTTTATTCAGCACTTGAATTGGTACCCATAAAAGGATTACTAAAAATTCAAGTAGTTAGAGAAAAAGCAACTACTTTTGAAGTTACAAAATGAAAAGCAATGACCGAAGTGGGAGATCAGTTCAAACCGGAAAGAGGCTTCCTCACTTCTATCATTCCAAACCATGTATGAGACTTTCATCTTGCATAGATCCTGAGTTTTCAAAGAAAGAACTCATCTTCTTTCTTCTTGTATTACCTTCCTTATGATTGTATAAGACCGAATCCATTTATTTCTTAAAAAAGATTACTAATCATTAATCCTTTTTAAAACCAACTTCTACATCTTATTCAATTCCTCTCCTTTCATCACTTCCTCCTTGGAGTTGCTTTTTCTTATCCCTTTGATTTTCCAAAAAAGTCAATAATGGGCTAATAGCTCTTATATTCCATCTCGTGGAAACCTTGTAGGCTCCCCTTAGCCCTATCCCCTTTGAAGGTATTGGAGTAATAAGTTTTATAGATTATAGTCAACATATTTGGTCAAATACCTAACGACAAACTCCTACTTGTCTTTCATTACTCTCCCACTCTACTTGTTGCTTTCTTTCTATCATTTTGAAAGTATATATATGTTTGAGCTTCAGCCACTCGGATTCTCAATATTTCTTTTTATTTCCCATTAAATGAATTATATCTTATGAAAATCGTTAACTATTCTTAACATCATATTGAGGAATCTCATTGTTATTTTAGGGACTACATTTTGTAAGACATTATTCTATTTCTTTAAGAATAACAGAAATATATGGAAGAAATTAAAATAAATAAATAAATAAATAAATAAATAACCCATAAAGATGTTGATAGATCTACATTTATCCACCCAAATTCATACTTATACGTGGTTATAGTATGTACAAATATATGTAGATATTCTATACTCATTCCATCTTCCAAACTCAAGGTATTATAAAAGGAGCTGCTTGAGTTTGAAAGGCATGGAGTATATTTATTCAAAAATAAAAGAAAATTTTCCAAGGCAATGAAATTTGGGTCGCAGCGAATAGCATGAAGCAGGATACAAACTATTGACATTTCCAACAACTGGCAATTGATCTAATAGTAGTTTTGGTGGCTGAGATTTCAACCATTGCTTTTTTGGTAACTACGCACTTCTAGGGCTGGAATTTCAACCATTGCTCTTTTGATGGCTAAAATGATCTAACAACAAACTGGTGATGACCCTAGTTCCAACTAAAAGTGCATTGGGAATAGGTTCAATTAAAAGTCCCAACACATAAGAAAGAAAATCTAGTCTAATCAAAAAGCCCAAGAAAAAAAAAAACAACTAGAACTTAAGTGAGGTGGTTGCATTCAAAGCATTAAGAAAGCAAGAGCACAGAAATTGTGCACCCAAAGAGCCCAGTAAGAAAAGAGGTAAACAAAGTTGTTGACATGAAGGGCTCGTTTGGGAGCTTGGATTTGGAATGCATTGTTCACAATTATATTGGAATCACGGTGATTTTAGATCCTCATTTGTGTTTGGTTGAAATGCATTAGAATCCAAAATCTTATGTTTGAAGAATGTATTTAAGGGCATTGGAATTCTCTGGTATATTCAAAAGACTTAGATTTGATTAACTAAATTAGCTTTTATATCTCAAATTAGTGTGTATATGTTGTGTGTGTGTATGTGTGATATTTGATAGATTGATTGTAATAAGCTCATTAAAATATATACTTTGGCCACAAAAAAAAAGATATTTTTGATCCTCGAGTAGGCCACAAATGCAAGGATCATAAACAGGTGACTCACTAACGTTTTTAGTTGTTCATTTAGATGTCCAACATTTGAATGGTTTAGATCATTCTATTGATGTGATTTTAATATGCAGTCAATAATTAAATTATTTTGAGGTATCATCAGCATGCCATGTGCTAAATGGATAAGTTGGATTAGTAGCCTAAAGACTCCTTTGTTACATGTGTGACTCTCCTACCGTTTATAAATAAAATAAAGGACAAAAAAGGATTTTCCTTTAAATTACACTAAGATTTCAAAACATATATATATATATATATATATATATATATATATATATATATATATATATATATATATATACACACACACACACACACACACTTAAAATACCTTCGATTGCATTTACCTCCAAATCCAAAGCTACCAATATGCAAAAAGCAGCTATTGGAATTTCAAATACACCGTTTACCACCAAATCCAAGGTGCCAAATGAGGTGGAAGTTTAAGAGATAATGCTGTTGGGGATTTGTGTTGCAGAATCACACAGATCTAGATCTAGGATAGCAATCCAATAACGTCAAGCAATCACAAGAGAACACAAAGATTTAACGTATAAAACTCTTGCGGGAAAAAACCACGACACAAAGCGACAGAAATCCACTATGAAAAGAAATTACAAGAGAGAGGACTTACCCGATTCAAACAATCTCGAATCTCACCCTTGTTACACCCTTTGATAACCCTAGAACCTTTACGAACCCTTGAAAAACTTTTAGAAAGCTTTAAAATATCTTAGAATAGCCCTAGGGACCCCTATTTATAGTTTAGGAAACTCTACTTACGCACCTAGTCCGGAAACCGCCTCAAATTTACGCAGTTCACGTAGGATCTGCGTAATCTCGACTGGTCGAGCCGAGGCCTCGAATGGTCGAGGAACCCCCTCGACCAGTCGAGCCATCCCCTTGACTGGTCAAGTGGCCTGGACACCAAAAATAATAGCACGCTGGACTTTAAGTCGAGCGGCTCACTCGACTGGTCGAGCCAGACGCTCGACCAGTCGAGAGACCCAAAAAAGGCAGATTTAAAGGCATCTATCAACAATCTCCACCATGCCTTCAATCTTCAACTGTATAGCTTGCTGACCTCTTCTCTTATATCTTCATCGCATCATAACTTCAATCAACGCTTCTTGTGCACACTCCGTCTTTCTTTTACACCATCGCCAAGCCTAGAGAAGTTATACAAAACTTGAACTTCTCTATAGGAACGACCTTGGTGAGCATGTTTGTTGGATTCATACTGGTGTGAATCTTTTCTAGTGTGACGCCTCCTTCCTCAAGCACCTGTCGGATAAAGTGGTGACGAACATCAATGTGTTTAGTACGTGAGTGATAAACAGAATTTTTAACCAAATTGATAGCGCTCTCGCTATCACAGTTAACCAACACGGCCTCCTGCTGAAGCCCAACTGATTTATCATGCCTCTAAGTCAAACACCTTCTTTAAATGCTTCCGTCACTGTCATATATTCTACTTCGTTCGTGGAAAGAGCCACCACGGACTGAAGCTTCGACATCTAACTAATTGCTCCACCCGATAGTACAAACGAGTATCCTGAAGTATACTTCCTGAAATCTATACTGCCTGCATAGTCGAAATCCACATACCCTACCAACTTTGTCCTTATTTTCTCAAAAGTTAAGACATAGTCTTTCGTACCTCGAATGTATCGAAGTAGTCATTTCACTGCTTTCCAATGTTGTTTGCCGGGGTTTGACATGTATCTGCTCATAACACCGACTGCTTGTGAAATATCTGGTCTTGTACAGACCATGGTATACATTAAATTACCAATCGCATTCGAATAAGGCACATGAGACATAACCTATTTTTCCTCATCTAATTTAGGACATTGTTCTGAGGAAAGCTTAAAGTGAGCCGCGCGGGGAACGCTCACCGGCTTTGCTTGGTCCATCCCATACTTGATTAGCACCTTTTCAAGGTAATCTGCTTGTGATAATCAAAGCCTGCTCTTCTTCCTGTCTCTATGAATATCTATGCCGAGAACCCTCTTTGCAGCCCCCAGATCTTATATCTCGAATGTCTCTAATAAACGAGTCTTCGGTACGTTAATTTCAGACATATCATGACAGGTGATCAACATGTCATCAACATACAGTACTAGGATGATGAATTTTCTATCACTCAGTGTCTTGTAATAAACACAGTAATCATATTCACTCCGAGTAAATTTTTGACTCACTATGAAAGAATTAAATTTTTTATACCACTGCCTAGGCAACTGTTTCAGGCCGTACAACGACCACATTAACCTGTAAACCTTTTTCTCTGCCCCTTTAACTTCGTAGCCCTCTGGTTGCTTCATGTAGATCTACTCTTCCAATTTCCCGTGCAGGAATACAGTCTTCACATCCATCTGTTCCAGCTCGAGATCGTAATGGGCAACTAGCGTCAACACGAATCTGATAGATACCTGCTTAACCACCGATGCGAACATCTCTGTGAAGTCGATTCCTTCTCTCTGAGCATAACCCTTCGCTACCAACCTTGCTTTCTATCTATCTTGTTTCCTTTTAAATAACCACCTGCATCCGATCACTTTTCAGCCCACGGGAAGCTCCACTAGCACCCATGTATGATTTTTGTGCAACGAGTCCATCTCATCGTCCATAGCCGCCTTCCACTTTTCTGCATCAGGTTCATCATGAGCTTCCTGAATAGTAGGCGGGTTCCCTTCATTTGTAATGAGGGCATATGCAATATTAAAGTCATTCCTATATCTTGCCGATAACCTGCGATCACGCGGTGGGTTCCTTCTCATAGGTGGCTGCTCCACCTGATCCTGTACCTTTGTCTGCGCATCTGTCTCTGCCTGAGTATCATCTGAGTCAATCTGGACGTCTATGATCAACCTTTCTGGTTCCTCTTGCTCCTTTTGATCATTCTTGCGGAATAAAGAGCTTTCATCAAATCTGACGTCACGGCTAGTGATGACTTTGCGTGTGATCTTGTCGAATAACCTGTAACCTTTCACACCAATGTCATAGCCAATAAAGATATACTTTTTGGCTCTATGGTCTAGCTTATCTCTCTCAACTAACGGTTCATGAGAGTAAGCTTCAAAACCAAATATGCGTAGATCTGAGAGTCGATTTTGTGACCACTCCATACTTCTTCTGAGATTTTACATTCAATTATCGTTGAAGGAAATCGGTTCACCAAATAACAATCCGTGTTAACGGCCTCTGTCCATAGGTCCTTGCCCAACGCAGCATTACTTAACATGCATCTGGCCCTCTCCAAGAGAGTCTGATTCATTCGCTCAGCCACACCGTTTTGCTCATGCGTGTGACGCATTGTGTTGTGTCAAATGATCCCTTCATCCTTGCAATACTCATTAAACTCAATGGAAGTAAATTCTCCACCATTGTCAGTCCTTAAAACCTTTATTTTCTGCCCTGACTGTTTTTCCACCATTGTCTTCTATTGTTTGAATATGGTGAAAACTTCGGATTTACGTTTCATGAAGTAAACCCAAACTTTCTTGGAGTAGTCGTCAATGAATGAAACAAACCATGGCAACCCCCCAATGGAAACTTCTGGCAATGGCCCCCATACATCAGAGTGCACATAATCAAGCACTCTCTTACAAACATGTTTTCGAGATTTAAAAGACAATCTAGATTGTTTACCATATATACAATGCTCGCATATATCTAAATCAGAATTTTTAGAAACTGGAATCAAACATCGATCAGAAAGTACATTCATGCCTCGCTCGCTCATGTGGCCCAAACAAGCATGCCATATACATAGAGACGTGGAGTCTGCAATAGCTGTTGCCGCTCCACCTACTGAAGTGCTCTCAATCAACCTGTAAAGGTTTCGGTGCCTCTATGCTCTCATAATCACGAGTGCCCATTTTGAAACTTTAAAGATACCATCAATATCGGTGAACTTACACCCTATAGCCTCGAGTGCACCGAGAGAAATCAGACTTTTCTTCATATCAGGAACGTGTCTGACGTCAATCAAGGTACGCTCCATCCCATCAAACATCTTGATGCTCACCGTGCCAATAGCCACAACATTACAGGCATTGTCATTACCCATAAAAACCTGTCCATCATCGCATTCCTCGTAACTAGTAAACCAACTCCGATGAGGAGTCATGTGATAAGATGCTCCTGTGTCAAGTATCCACTCGTCTTTATGATTGTCGTGCAAGTGACCAATCATGGAAACAAACAGAACATCACCACCACTTGATTCTTCATCAGATGTGACCACATTGGCCTCCTTGAAAGAAGCCGCTGAATTTTCTTTCTTCATTTTAGGATTTCTACAATCCTTCTTCATGTGTCCAGACAACCCACAATTCCAACACTTTAATTTTCCTTTGCCCTTGCCCGTGGATTTGGATCTACGTCTAGAAGATCCTGTACCTCGCTAAGAATCTCTGCCCCTCGTAATCAGTGCATTGGAAGATGCCCCCATGTCACCATTTAGCTTTCTCATAGCTTTCTCTTGAAGGGCTGAGATAACGGTGTCAACACTTAGGGTTTTATTTGCGGTGCACATCGTGTCCCTGAAAGACTCAGATGATGCAGGAAGAGAATTCAACAATATACATGCATGTTCCTCATCTTTGACCACTTCCTCCATATCCAACTATTTGCACATCATTTTATTAAAACTGCTGATATGGGCTTCTAGATCTTCACCCCCTGCCATCTTGAAGGTATAACATTGTACCTTCAAGTGTAGCGATTTTCAGATGACTACTTTGCATAGATGTTCTCTAACTTCGCCCACAAACTAGCCGCAGTTTTCTCCCTCAAAAATTATAGAGAACCTCATCCGTGAGACATAAACGGATAGAGACTAAAGCATTACTATCAAGGTTTTTCCATTTATCATCTTTCATGGTAGATTTTCGCTCCTCAAGAGTTAATCTCGCCTTGCTTGGTTAACAAGCTAATCATCACCTTCCATAACTCAAAATTATTTTTTCCTAAGTACTTCTCAATATCAAACTTGTCGTTTCCATTATTACTAATCCTGCAGATTCAGATCCGTGCCCCGACGATTGCTCTAATACCACTTGTTGGGGATTTGTGTTGCGGAATCACACAGATCTAGATCTAAGATAGCAATCCAATAACGTCAAGCGATCATAAGATAATACAAAGATTTAACGTGGAAAACCCTTGCGGGAAAAAACCACGGCACAAAGCGACAGAAATCCACTATGAAAAGAAATTACAAGAGAGAGGACTTACCCGATTCGAACAATCTCGAATCTCACCCTTGCTACACCCTTTGATAACCCTAGAACCCTTTAGGAACTCTTGGAAAACTTTTAGAAAGCTTTAGAATATCTTAAAATAGCCCTAGGGACCCCTATTTATAGTTTACGAAACTCTACTTATGCACTTAGTCCGGAAATGTCCGGAAACCGCCTCAAATTTACGCACTTCGCGTAGGATCTGCGTAGCCTCGACTGGTTGAGGAACCCCCTCAACCGGTCGAACCATCCCCTCGACTGGTCGAGCGGCCCGAACACTAAAAATAATAGCACGCTGACTTTGAGTCAAGTGGCTCACTCAACCAGTCGAGCCAGACGCTTAACTGGTTGAGAGACCCAAGATAGGTAGATTTGAAGGCATCTGCCAACAAATGCAAACAAAGGTGTTAACATGGAGTTTGTCGCTCCATCAAATTGAGCTTAAATGCATCAAATATAACAGCTCCAACTGCTCTGCACCTGAAATTACCCCCTATCCTCAGAGAGATTCTTTAAACCTTTGACTATGCTCTACATCTACAACAATCCTATAAGCCTATCTTTGGAAGAAAAAAAAATTCTTCAGCAAAGCATCTATACCATGCACAGAGCACCAATCAATCTGATATTTGTTTTTTCCCTTCTTTGACCTAGGAAGGTTTCAACGGTCAGCGTCAGTCTCCACACTTTGTTCTGTGGTGAGGTACACTAGAGCTGTATCTGCCTCATACTTGCCCTAAAATAATCTCTCCAAATGGATGGACGGTGTGGATATAACACATACATCATAGTCGGCCCGCAGAACTTGGTAACGTCACTTCAGTAGCTTAGTCTCTCTACTGCCCTAGAACTAGTCTACCATAGCATTAGTGCTAACACCTGGGTGCCGGGCAATTCAAAACATTGACTACTTTTAATTCTAGCCATAAAAAACGTCGTTCATCGACTGACCAGGACCTCAGTTCAGTGCAAGTTCTGGTTTACGAACTATCTGAAGTGGACCCATGATTTTCCGGCTTGATTTACATGCGCTACACATGACTAGACAATTTTTTAGTGCATGAGTATGAACCATCTCACTCCACCAGAGTATCAAAGTTTCTCTCTTGAATTATTAGTCTCATGGTAAAGTAACGGGATTTTGCATCGAATAAACCCAACGTACTACCCACCTTTTTTCAATGGACCGATAAAAACGTTAAGCACCAAAGTAGACATTATTTGGACCGCTAAATTCATCAAGATGAAAATATCCTATTTTTTTCAGCTGCTTTATCTACAGGCAGGGTATTTTTACCTTAACAGGCAGGAGTATTTTCATTAAAAAAATCAACATCCATACCCTAAAAATTACTTTTGGTGAGATAAGTTTTCGGACGGCCAAAAAAAAAAAAAAAAAAACAATGTACGGACTCATCTACCGTGCTAATTTTTTTTAAGTAATTCATCTTATACTTTTGGTTGTCTCGCTTTGTTAGTGTATTAAGACATTAGAAGAACAACATGATATCTAGTAGAGTATGGTAGATGGTACTCATTGATACATCCAGCAACGACGCGCCATACATGTAACTAATACAGACCGTCCAAATTGTGGTCCCTGATATGGACACGGCATAGAAAGGATCCAAACAAATTGGACGATCCAAATCTTTCAATCAGTGTCCATCACATGGATGGTTGAAATGAAGATTGATCTTAAAGATGTAAGAGATATAATTCAACAGGTGGATTGCATGTTTTGAGTCCTCCAACGGGTGTGAATATCAGATCATGCCTAATCTAGAATTGGTCCTGTAATCTGAGTGGTTTGGATTGACATACATGTGCAGAGTATTATCCTCTATACTCCAACGGCGTATCATACTTACAAGGTATTATAAACATTTAGGACCTGTTTGGATGCACACTAAATTCATGAATTATTACTAAACTCGAAGTGTTAAAAAGACCTGGGCTTTTTCCACATGAGGGCTTTGGCCATTGGATCTGGCATCATGTTTTAATGATCAAACCTATTACACACCGTCCATCATAAAAATAAATAAATAAATAAAGCACCCATATATTAGAATATTTCAATCCTTTTATCATTTAATTATTTTCCTTTGAACATGACGGTCTCCTTTTAACCGTTGTTTTGTCGGCCATTGTTAAGATCTTCCAATCTTGAAATTTTTTTTCTTTTGGGTGCCACTCATCTACAGTGAGGCCCATCATATAAAGGGTTTAGATCATTGTAACATGACCACAGAAACAATAGATAGAGCTTCAACATGAATAAAAATAAGAAAAATGTGACTTATAGAAGTTATTTTAGAAAAATCTCATTGACATGGGGCCCACCTCATCTTAACCATGGGATATATATAAATTGTAGCAAACCCCATTTTAAAATTATTAGCTTATTATATAATTGCATTGACATAGATATCCTAACTAATAAAAATTTTATAGCCTATAACAAAACCCATTGTATCCATTGACTATTGTTAGTTTATATAAAGATTCTAAAACTATATAATAAACTCAAATATGATATGGTGTCATGTAAGATTAGAAAAATATTGCATTTATTTATTAAATAAGAGATGGTCGAACCTCAACATTTATGGAGTAAGCTTATCTACAACTCATGTGTGGGCCCCACCATGATGTTTTCATTGCATCCAATCCACCATAAGGGTCAGACTGCGATGAAATTGGGACACCTAAAAAACCAAGCTAATCCAACTTTCATGTGGACCACCACGTGAATTCGAGGTTTTGGGTGGTCCATCGCTTTCAATGGTGTGGTCCACCATGTTGTCTTTATTCACTCCAACATGAGCATAATTTCCTATAATAATAATATTTTTATACAATCAACAGGTGGGCCACACCATAAAAATAATGGACAACGACCCAAAAATCTCCAAATTTATACAATGGCTCATGTGATGGTTGGATTAGTATGATTTTTGAAGTGTTCCACTTTCTTAGTTGGTTGACCCTTTTGAAAATGTTGATTAATGTCATTTAAACTGCGATGCAGAGGATCTAGCCACCATTTAGCTTTAGCCCAAAAAATGAAAAAAGATTAAAGTAATACTCGTGAAATGAGCTATGGATTGAGCTTCTGTTGTTGAAGATATGAAGTTAACAGATAGCGAATGATGGGTACTTTTCTTCAGTAATAAAAAACCAAGTGTGCATGGCGTGTCAAGCATTACTTGCTCATGGTTGAAATTTGATTTTACTTGAGGATAGTTTTTCAGGTGGGCCACGCCATAGAAAACAATAGACGTCCACCCAATAACCTCAAAATTCATGTGGTGTTCCACGTAATGGTTGATGGGCGTATTTTTGGAATATACTATTTTTTGGAATATCCCATTCTCACAGTGGGGTGACCGGTGCTGGACGGTTAGGATGCATGGAAAGACCAGGTGGGCCCAAAAAAACTACAATTGTAGAGGTTAGTTCTTATACAACTGTTGTAAAGGAACTAATCCTCAGGAATAATTCCCTATTGTGAACAATCTTGTTTCTATAAAAAGGTAAAAAGGGGACACGGCTTTGGTGGTTCCACAGATCCACCAGGGTCGTTGGATCCCTGTGGAACCCACCGTGATGTATGTGCCTTACATCCATGTCATTCATCCGTTTTGATAGGTTATTTTTTGGCATGATCCCAAAAATGAAGCAGATCCAAACATCAGATGGATCATACCACAGAAAACGGTGGAGATTGATCATTAAAAACTTGTTGTGGGCCACAGAAGTTTTGGATCAAGCTGATATGTGTGGTCCTTTCATCCAGGGCTTTGTGACCTTATCAACAGGTTGGATGGCAAATAAACATTCTAGTGGCTCCCAAGAAGTTTTTAATGATGAGTATTTAATCACCATTGTTTCCTTTGGTGTGGTCCACTTGAGATTGGATCTGCTGTATTTTTTGGATCATGTGCTAAAATAAGTTTTCAAAACAGATGGACGGCGTGGATTTAAGGCACATATATCATAATGGGCTTCACAGTAAGGGATTCACCAAAGCCGCATCCATGAAAAAGATCACATTGTTTCTTTCTCTTTGCTTACATGTAAACCATTCCCTCAGAATCAGATTCGATGAGGCCAGGGATACACGAGTTCGGTGGGATCCTGACTTGGAGGGCGCTCATTGGTCCAGCCCACGAGTGATGTCAGTGAGTACCGAACCACTTTCAAACAAGAAGCGGATTGGGTGGTGACCCAACACCACCAGCGCTGTGGGGCCCACCGTAATGTGTGTGCTTTATATCAACGCCGGCCATCCGCTTTGGCAGCTCATTTTAGGGCATAAGCCCAAAAAATGAAGCAGATCCGAAGCTCAAGTGGGCCACACTACAAGAAACGGTGGGGACGATGAGACCCACAGTTAAAACCTTCCTAGGGCCCGCAGTCATGTGTATTTTAACCTGTTGATAAGGTTACACAGACCTGGATGAAGGGAGAACACATATATCCGTTTGATCCAAAACTTTTGTGACACCAAGAAGTTTTCAATGGTGGGTGTTCAATCACCGATATTTCTGTGGTGTGGTCCACTTGAGCTTTTGATCTGCTTCTCTTTTAGGCTCAAGCCCTAAAATGAGTTGACAAAATAGATGGGCCCATGGCGCCCAGCACCACCTAACATACTTTCTTTCAAAAATGCTTTGCGTGGCTTCATAACTAACAGTAGTAGCACATGGCTTGATCAAATCTCGCCATGTGGGCTCCATATTCAACAGTAGCATGTGGCCTAATCAAATCTCACCATATCAGGGCCTCTCCAGCATCACTGAAACCATTTCCCATTTTCTCTACTGTATAAGCTCTCCCTTAATGCACCAAAGGCATCTCCATCAGACAATCCTAACCATCCCAGTCTGCCTTCCAATATATAGCCCAAAGCAAATACAACCAACCACCCATCCATGGTGGGGGTCACTAGATGACAAATCTATATTAGTAAAACTAGGGCCCACCAACAGAGAATACTAATCAAAATGAAAGTATTATTAATTCCAGCCGTGCATTGCAAATCCCTACTTCATATGTACATGTCTTATATCTTACAAATATTGCCATCCTAATCCTTGAATGTAGACTATTGATTTAGCTCCTCTTAGTGTCCATTTCTTTATGCATGTGTTGGACCACTTGATCAAAGGATAGATTAGGAAGATTGAAATGGGAAACATATAATTTATCAATTTTCAGGTTGGGTAGGATCTGACCCAGGCCCTGCCCGACCATAATTTTTTTTTTAACATGGACCTGCTGTGCTAGGCCCATGCCGGGCTTGGACCTCATAAAGTGTCAGGCCTAAACCCAGCCCATTGTCACTCCTTACCCAACCCATTGCCATCCCTTATCCAGACCATTGATATGAAGATCCCCACGTGGAGGGAGAAAAAGAAGCACTGAGAAACTGCATACACGTGAGCGTGCCCACAGAAGATCTTGGTTGTCCATATTATAGGTCATTGATCAGATGGTTAAGATAATTAGATTTGCTTGATATTTGCATTGTATGTCATTAAATGTTTGTTGGTGGATCTAATGGACAGTCCAGATAAATTAATTGGACTTTTAACTGTCTTCATGCAACCAAGAGCACTGTAACTGATAGTGTTCTAACATCAATATCAACAATTTGAAATGAAATATGCAAACCATAATCCAATTCTCATAATTACCTAAAGGCTATCGCAGCCTGCGAAATATAATGTGGAAAGAAAGCTTTTCTTAGAAACAATTTCTCAAGAAAAGAGATTCTGTAAAACTAGATATCTGTAAAATCCACAAACCTACTTTTAGGCTGCCAACACAATGGAGTGAAAATCCCTCAATTTAATAAATAAATAAATAAAAAGAAAGAAAGGAAGCCCACCTCCAAAATGGGGAGGCGGCTTCAGTGGACCCCTGCCTTTGGAGCCCACTGTGATGTATTTGTCTTCTATCCACACTGTCCATCCATTTCGCCAGCTCATTTTAGGTCATGAGCCCAAAAATGCAGCAGATCCAACTCTCAGGCGGACCACACCACAGGAAACAGTGGCGATTGATCATTAAAAACTTCCTGTGCACCACAAGTTTTGGCGCAATAAGTTTTGGATCAAGCTGATATTTGTGTGGTCCCTTCATCCAGGTCTTTGTGACCTTACCAACAAGTTGGATGGCAAATAAACAATTGAGCCCTAAAATGAGCTTTAGAAATGAAAGAATCATGTGGATATAAAACAATTATATCACAGTGGGCCCCACTAGTCCAAGCTCACGTCACGAGTATACATTCCATGCTCATGGTCTGAGCTAGATGATTATGTTCCATGACATTTTGGAGCACATCCTAAGTCATCGCATAACCTTATACATACAACTAAGAAAATCTCCAAAAACTTGCGCCATGCCCATCCAGCATGTCCCCAGATCAGGTCCACATGTCATGGTAAGATGATGATGCACCCACCAATATGCTGAGCCATGCATGCCCATTCTGCATGTGCCCAACCCTCCCATATGCAGGGCCACATGTAGAATTCCATGCTAGCCTCCCTCCAGCATAGAATTTTCTGTTGAATAAGAACCATTGATTATTTTATTTTCAGCCATCTATGGTCAAGAACATGCATTTATCATCATTTTCGAACCATGGCCCATCACAATCGTACCCAGCAAGTGGATGGCTTCAATCATCAAACCATGGCTGCATGTGGGCCCCGTCTAGCAACACATGCTGGATGAGCTTGCTTCGAGTCAAAAAAGAATGCCATGCATATACATTTTCATAATGAATAGGACTGCAAATCCACTCATCCAAATTCACAAACAGAAAGATCATATACATAGGACACCGAGTCACTGTCTGAGATTTATACAGGACAGGACAGACAAACTAATGGACAAACTAGCAAGGATCTTCACTATCAGATGGCAAACATGAGAATCTTAGACGACCCATAAACATAACCGCTGTACCTTAGAGAATGTGAGATGCAAATATTGCTCTACTTGGTTAGGTAATATATAAGCAGGAAGAGTGCCAGAAAGGATGCAATGAGGGTAGCCATCCTTCGGCTAGATTTGGTCTCGAACACCTGCAATGAAAGACAAGATTGGTATACAAACAATGATGTGGTAGACAGAAGAATTGCAATGAGAAAAGAGTTTTGATTGTCCCATTTTCCTACCGTCTTGAATCGATCCATTGTTCCTGATAGGACTCCTCTTGACGAGTCCATGTCATTGCCCTGAAATCAATCAACAAAGAAAAGATAAGTCAGTGTTTGGTTTTAACGTCTGGACAGATGGAGGGTAACCATAACTGCAAATCTTATTTCACATACCCTTGACATATCGAGGGCATGTACAAGATCCAGAATGCTTGTCTGGCAGGCTCCACATGAACAAGATCCAGAATGCTTGTCTAGCAGGCTCCACATGAACGGGCCATGCGCCACGTATAGGACAGATCTGGAGGATCCAGAGCACTAGATTGAGATCAGTCCCAAGAATGGACGGTGTCCCTTTTCACCTTGAAGATCCGGACTGCTCGTCTCGCAGGCTCCAAAAAATGGGCCATGCACTTGACTGGGACCAATCCGAAGAATGGCCAGTGTCACTTTCTCCCTGACTCAAGCGATCACGATCATCACTTGATTTGTCTGATGTTAGGCACATGGCCAGTTCATGATGGATACCACGGGTTAACCTGTCCGGATCTTGAACAAACCTGCCACTACTGCCCTTGACAAGGTATGCGGAATCCATGAATGATGGGCATTCCTCCAAAAAGAAACAAAGTGCAAAAGTCAATGACTACAAACCATTCGGTCCAGTACACGATTGTGGCTATCCACCTCTTCATGTATATCACCTGTCAGCTGTTAAAAGAGTTGGCATTCTATTAAGATTTATTCCCGAGATATTCTGCATAAGAAATTACAAGGGAAAAAAACTGTGTTTCATGCTGAGAAATAGATTTCAATCAATGTGAGTCGCAATCAATGATGGAAGAAAGCAATTGGGGAATGGCATTCGCATTCGTAATTTGATCAGCTGCAGCAGCAACAGAACTTGGATTCCAACTTATTATGATTGAATAGTTTATTAAGGAACTAGCTGGTCCACGTCCCAAGGACATTTACAGTGTCATTGCGACTTGAAATCCATACAAGTGGGCCCAAGATTAGGTGATTTAGACCATCTGATGTGATCATAACCATTGTGGATGGACTCGATCCATGGGTTGCAAACAGGTTGAGAAAGAAAGAAAGAAAAGGGAAAAAATGTACAGCTACAAAGTTCACATTCAACACAAAAGACCAAGATTGGATGACCATGATCTTCCAATCTAGGAGATTTATTGGGTATGATGGATCCATCAGATATTCTGGGAATTACGCCAGAGTTGTAGGAAGCTCAGTTTCAGAGGATATAGCTGTATCTTAGGCCTGAGTATCAAATAATTCCTCCGAGCAACATCATAGTATTAATGTGATATTTACGATAGATTGGGGACACGAGAAGGTGAGAAAGATGTCTTCAAGCTCACAAAAATAGAGAAGAAGAGTAGGGACCTAGATCATGTTAGATGCATTAAAACCGATGACCAGAGGATACCAGTCAAGGACAATAAGATCAATGAAAGGTGGAAAAACAATTTTCAGAACTTGTAAAATAACCACCACTCTGAGAGCATGGAGATGGAAGGAACCATAAACTCAAATGACGTGGAGACTATAGGTACTTCCGTAGGATTAGGATACCTAATGTGAAACCAGCTTTGAGAAAAATGAAAACAGGAAAGGCCGTTAGACCAGATGACATACCAAAAGAGATTTGGAAATGTATGGGAAATACTGGGTCATTTTGGTTGACAAAGTAGTTCAACAAGATTGTAAGATTGAGTTCTTTTCCTGGGTTCTTTTCCTTCCTAAGTTTTTGCTTTAGCAGGCTTGTTAACGAAATCATGTTATCCTTCAAAAAAAATCGAAGAAAATGCCAGAGGAATGGAGGAAAAGTATCATGGTACCTATTTATAAGAATAAAGGAGAAATGTGAAATTACACTAATTATTGTGGAATTAACCTTATGATCCATACTATGAAACTTTGAGAATGAGTGATTGAGCAAAGACTAAAGCAAGAGACGAATGTATTAGAAAATCAGTTTGGTTTCATGCCTAGAAGGCCTACAACTTTAAGCTATTTTCTTACTTAGACAATTGATGCAGAAATATAGGGAGAGGAGAATCTCCACATGATCTTTATTGACTTAGAGAAAGCTTACAATAGGGTCTCTAGAGAGCTCATTTGGGGGAGAGAGAGAGAGAGAGTGACATGATTAAGGTTATGTATGAGGGAGTAGTAACAAACGTGAAGAAAACCAGTGAAGAGAAAAGTAAGTTCCCAATTACCGTAGGCTTGCACCAAGGATCGGCATTGAGCCCATACCTTTTTGCATTAGTTATGGACAAGTTAACAAGGCATTTGTAGGAAGAGATCCCATGGTGTATGCAGATGATATAGTTTTGATTGACAAGACAAGGGTGTAAACACAAAACTAGATTATGGAGAGGCGCTTTAGAATCTAAAGGATTTAAAAGTAGTCAGATGAAAACAGTGTATGAAGTAATATTTTAGTAACAATAGGTGTGGGAACAAGAAATTAGTATAGATTGCTGACCAAGAAGTTTCCCAAAATGACAACTTTCGACATCTTGGGTCAATAATTTGTGAGAGTAGAGAGATTGAGAAGGATGTTGCCATGGAAATGTGTATCTGGAGTCTTATGTGATCATCATGTACCAATCAAACTTGAAAGCAAAATTTTATAGGATAGCTATACGACCAGCCATGCTTAATGGGACAAAATGTTAGGTAGTTCGCCCAGAGGATGTGTAGCTGAAATGAGGATGTTGAGATGGATGAGTGGTAAGAAGGGGAAGGAGAATTATAAATGAATGCATTCGAGGGTATTTAGGAATAGCACAAATAGGTAGCAAGATGTGGAGGGAAAGTAGAGTTAGATGGTTTGGACATGTGCAACAGAGACCAAGAACTGTACTTGTTAGGAGTGCGTACATGTTGAAGGCCGTAAAAGGGCAAGGGGAAGGCCCAAAAGGATGTGGGGGGAGGTAGTAAGAAAAGACTTTATGACCTATGGTCTAACTGAAATTATGGCCCTTAATAGAGTGGAATGGCGGAAAAGGATTCATGTACCCGACCCCTATTAGTTGGGAGAAGGGTCATTAGGCATAGACGACGACAATGAACATCACAGTATTAATGTATTGAGTAATTTTACTACGGGAAAAAGATGCAATTTTGATTCGAGAAGCTGATCCAGCTAGTTTTAGTAAACTAGATAGTTGTACAAATTTTAAAAGAAAATGCCGGTGAGATCACATCAACAACACAATACTATTTTGAATAAATTATCAGAAAAAAAAAATGGTGGAAACTGCTACCGATCATCTAAACTCGGACAGAACAGCCTAGTGGGAGTTGAGCATAAAATACATGTGTTCCTACCTATGCTGAATCACCTGGAGGAATTCAATTGTGGAATGCTGACAAGCTGCTTTGAAGATGAGTGGAAAGCAAAGTGTTCCGTAACGGTAACGGTGGCCGTAACAGCCACCACCGTTACCTTTACAATACGGGGCATAACGGCTGTTACGGCCCCTTAACGGTCATTACGGTCTCTCTTTTTTATTTTTTTATTTATTGAAAAACCCCCCGAAAAACATGTACCTGCCCCATAATGTTGATTAAAAAGTATGAAAAACCTATATATGTCCCGTAATAGACCATTATGGGGCTATTATGGCCTTTATAGGAGATGTAACGTGTCGTTAACAACAATTACAGGTTTTTTTTTTTTTTCATAACGGCTGTTATGGCCATTACGACCCCGTAACGTGTAACGGTTGCCATCGTTACCTTTACATAACGGCCTTTACGGCACACCATGGTGGAAAGGTACATTCTGCCTCAGTCATTTGCAATGGAATTGGGAAAAGCTTTAAATGGATGCCAACTGTTGTGTTTGGTCCAAATCGCCCAAGGCTGAGACAGCTTTTTTCAAAGAACTCGATAGCCTAAGGAATTAGCTAAAAGGGAGGTTTCTTCCTTAGATAAACAAATTCCAAAAATTCCGTTTGAGAAATGTTTACCTTGAGTCCAGAAACAACCTCAAACCAGCAAATAGACATTACCAAATCTTCTACCATAGTCTCATTGGCCTCACAAAACAGTAATGCATCATCCGCAAACTGTAAGTAGTTAATACACTAGGGAAAATTATCCACCAGAAAACCAGAATACGGCCCCATCTATTGACCACTTGACAACATTTAAATACGCTGGGGGAAATTACCGACAAGAAACCAGAATACAACCCCATCTCTAAACCCCTCAACAGCATTCAACTCAAGGCTTCTGATACCAAGATGAAAAGGAAATGAGGCAACGAATCACCTTGACGCAAGCCCCTCGAGGATTTGAAAAATCCAAAGGGAGAGTCATTAATAAGAACTGAAAACTAAGCCGAAGAAACACAAAAGGCAACCCAAACTCTCCATTTGGACCCGAAACCCATGCGGGATTCATGTAATCCAGAAACAACCAGTCAACATGGCCATAAGCCTTTTCCAGATCTAATCTACAAAGCACGCCTGGTGTCCCCGCCCATTGACAGGAGTCCAAACATTCATGGGCAATAAGCACACTGTCCAAAATTTGTCTCCCCAAAATAAAGGCGCTTTGATACGAGGAGATGATAGAGGGAAGAACAAGCCTCAAACGATGACTAAGAATTTTGGTCACTATTTTATAGGGGCTCCCAATCAGGCTAATTGGGCAAAAAACTTTCAAATGGCCCACACCCTCTAGCTTAAGAATGAGGGCAATAAACGAGCTTCCCATCTCTTTGGGCAGATATCCAATCCAAAAAAATCATGGATGAAACTGATCGGGTCATCTTTAATCAGATCCCAAAAGGATTGGAAGAACACCAAGAAATAGTCGTCCGGTCCCGTCATTTTCTCTCTTTCGAAATCGAAAACCGCATCCCTGATTTCCTTAGGAAGAAGAGGGTTCTCCAGAGAATCAGCTTCCTCAGGGGAAATCGATTTGAAAAGTAAGTCATCCAACCTAGGACGCTCAACTACCTCACTCGAAAGCGGGCGGGCGTAGTAGTCAACAATAACATAAACTAACCTATCTTGATCTAAGACTTTAATACCATCAACTGAGAGCGAGGAAATTGAGTTGGAACAAGCTCTCACACTAGCTATCCGGTGGAAATATTTCGTATTCTTGTCACCCTCTTTCAACTAGGTCGCCTGAGAGCGTCGTCTCCACTTAATTTCCACCTCTCGAAGTCTGTGGAACTATAATCTAAGCACAACTTATCTTTACAGCACTGAAATTTACTGGAGTCACGGGCTGAAGCTACAGCAAAAAGGATTTTGTATGCCTCTTTGGGCCACCAGATGGAATAAGGCTATATAGCGTTCATCTGTCTTCGAATATAACCCATAGTAATCTTTTGACATGTCAAACAACATCTTTGACTCATCTTCCTCCTACAAGATACCAGACAAAGGGTTTCTGCCTAGAAGCATCCCCAAAACCGACCATATTAAAAGAGGCCCAAAGGGGCGGGCCCAACCCCCACCGTCATACTCCTGAAGATGGAAAAAGATTTGAAAACAGACTACAGGGTTGAGCAGAAGTAGGAGCAAAAGGGATAAAAGCCAGCGACCCAACCTCGGCAAAGGACTCATCGGTACCCAAGTCATCAGAATCAAAACTCAATTTAGGAGACCCATCCTGACTCGCTATGGGGAGAACTAGGCACTTCGAGGTTGCGACTAGGGGAAGAAGGGTGGACGTGAGGTGAGGGGGAAGCAAGACGCTCTAGCAAAATACCATCTGCCAGACTAGTATCCGCAGAATCCCTGAAGTCGACAGAGGAAATCTCCACTTCTGGTGTTTGAAGGGATTCTTCCTCTAAAGAACTAGAGCCCGAACCCATGTTTAAATCTACCGTCTCAAAATCCACCCTCTTTCCTTGCTGCGACTCCTCATCAAAACTGAAGAGACTATCTTCTTCCATCGCTACTCCCCAGGAGTCTTCATCAAATGAATAATTAATATTCAGCACACTTTTGCCAGCTGGAGAACGCGGGCGACGACGCATGTTTACACAATTAAAAGGAGAAGGTGATTTCAAAGGCACCATATGACCAGAAATGTCAACCACAACTCTCCTGAAGCAACCACGGAATGAGCATAAGGCAGAGGATCGACAAAGATTAGATCCGAAGAAGGACACATGGAGGCAAGAGCCACAGTCCCCATCAATGGAGGGAAAGATGCGTCGCACGAGTCTCCTAAAGGGCATGTAAGAGTCCGTTGGCCCAAGGGGACTATTCTCCATTTGACACATGCCAGAACAAATAAAGGCTCCTGACCGCTCAAAACACGCCATGCATCCCTTCATAAAATCTTTTTGACATATCAAAGCTCCCTAAGTCAAGTGTCTCCCTCAACTAAGGAGCCACATGCCCCTCTCACATCATTGGAGAATTTCAAGGATTCGCGCCAATCAAGAGAGTCGGGCCCATCCGAGCTAACAAGAGAAGAAGCGGCCTAAAAGTTGCCAACCTGGCCCAGGGCCCAAGATTTGACCACCGTCCAGGCCCAGAATAGCTAATGGTCCATGAGAACGGCCCAACTCTCTCGAATCCTCCAAAACCTAAACCTGGGGAACCGGCTAACCTGGCACACAGTCTAGCTCGTCTTTACACACTTGGACAGGTTGGTTGTTCTCACACGAGTGGCTAGCTTTCAATTGCAGACTGCCACAATCCACCATTGACGACCTCCCTCCCTCCTCGCCCAGAGGCTGGGAAGAAGACAACCTCCAGCATCCACTTTTGGATTCTGAGGATAATCCATGAAAAGACGGATTGGAGTAAAATCTTCCCTAACAACCTGAACCAACAAGAATTCATCTCCCATACAAATCTTAATGAAATGAAGGATAACTCCTGACACAAAAGCCTTGCAAAGCGAAGCTCCTCCGACCTCGTCGCACCCGGTCCACCAAGACAATTTCCCCGAGACATTCCCCGATGGCCTTGAAGAAATCCCAATGCTGGAACTCTTAAGGGTAGATCGAGAAGAAGAACCCAAACTTCAACAAACCCAAGAGGGGACCTATCAACCCATTTCTGGATAGAAAGGACCAAACCGACACAATGAAGGCGACCCAAGAGAAGAACATGTCCATAGTATCCGTAGAACTAATGGAGACCCAAACCGAATTAAGATTAAGGAAACAGAAAATCCCCGACTAAGCTGACAGAATTACTCCAACCAGACTCCATTAGAGAGAACTCCTAGCCTTCTCCAGAGCCCCCGAAAGGATTACCACCTCAGGGTCTCTACAAGAGGGTCGAGAGACAAAGATGGGAAGATTGAAGGTGATGGGTTTGGGGCTCGGGGAATTTCAGACAGGAGGCAAGCATGACTCTTGATTACCCATTAGAACCTCACGAAACGATTTAGGAGCATCTCTGGCTCGAACACCCTCAACCTGTTCTGGGTTAGCCCTCATCACTGAAACATTATTAGCTTAAGGAACATGAGCAAACACTCTCCTAATTCCATCCCCTCTCCAAAGTTCTACGTTAACCTCCCTAAGGGCGAAATGGGCCCTTTGGACTTGCGAAGCTCTTCCATAGAACTTCCACCCCCATAGATGTCTTTAGACTCACTTCACTTTCCATTCTAATAAAGGCAAACCCACTAATGGAGGAGCCTCTCTCTCTCTCTCTCTCTCTCTCTCTCTCTCTCTCTCTCTCTCTGACGACTTCCACGACTTCTCCAAATTTACCGAAAACCCAATAGACGCAAATTTCCGTCCAAGTCTTTAGGAAAACTATCCACAAAAAGAGTTAGAAACTCCTTCAAAGAAGCTTTGAAAAACCTCCCAAACTTCTATAAAGACCTCCTTTTCTTCCTTCCTACAGGGATCCACTCTCCCTAGTCTTTTCCTTGCTGAACTACTGTGAGCGGCACCCCTTTACCAGAGGGAGGGGCCTGGATTCCCCCATCGTTCCAGCTTGTAGGGACCCCCGACTCTTTCTCTACTTCGAACACACTCCCTAAAAGAACGGAACTCTGCCGAGGGGGGGGGTTATCTCAAGTTTCTACATACCCGTTATCTCCAGAACTCTCTGCAATCACCGTGCCTAATTCATTCAGCCCATCGAGGATGACCCTTCCATCCAAACCAATATGCTCCACAAGCTCCTCTAAGATCATGCTCCACAAGCCCCTTTCGTCTGCTCTTCTTTCGGCTACCACTGTCCCTTCACCACTCGAGCCTTGGAGGACTCAATCCTCCACTGTTGTCGTCAGAACCAAATACATGATCGGGCCTTGGAGGAAGACTCGATCTCTCTCTCCCCCTCGGAAGAAGAATTGTTAAATGCTCTCAATGCATTCATAGGGATGGTGAGGGAAGAGATCACCAAAGGAAAATTGGAGGAAAGGATGGTTCTGAAGAAAGACTACCAAGAACTGTTAAGAAGGGGAAAGTAAGCATGGGGTTAAGCTGCCTAGCTCAAAGAAAGGGACAAAAACATGTTTCTCCAAAAGATAGACAAGATTAAAACATATCCACAAGTTAATCATAAGTGACTTCCTAATCGAAGACCCTAATTAAGTTAAATATGCCATAATTGAATTCTATGTAAAATTGCACATAAAATAATTTTTTAAGAAATCGATGCTTGATGGTTGGAAAAGGACTTACCTTTAAACGGATTCCCAATGAAGGTGGCGGATTGGCTTGAAAGGGACATCGAGGAAGAGATTCAAAATGTGGTTTAGGAAGATAAGGAAAAAGCAACAAGTCCTAACGGTTTCACAATAGAATTTTTCCAAGATTGCCTGGAAATCTTGAAGGACCTCAGGGGATTCATGTCAGAATTCCACACAAGATCTTGTGTGAAGGCATTGATGTTATGTTCATCGCTCTCATTCCGAAGGTGGAAGAGGCAGTAGACATCAAGGACTTTTAGACCAATAAGCTTGGTGTTGCCTAAAAGTCTCTTTCAGCTAGGTTGAGAGCTTAAAAAGCATTATCATTTCCCTTCCCAAGGATCATTAAGGAGAGGCAAATTCTAGGTGGCATGCCCGTCTAACTTAAATGAGTACAGTGATTTGAAGATGATGGGCAAGGTTGGCATTTTGCATAAGAGCAACATTGAGAGAGCACGCAATTATGTGGATTGGGATTGACTTAACCAATAAAATGGGTTTCCACTAGAACTGGATCCAAAGGATATCAAAATGTGTTTCCTCAGCATCATTTTCTATCCTTGCGAATGGCTCCCCGACCGGTTATTTTTGAGTTCTAGAGGCCTTAAACAAGGTGACCACTTTCTCTATTCCACTTCTCATTGGTGGCCAAGAACCCAACTATGTTGATCAATATAATATGGCTTCTGATATTGGACTCCTTGAGATCTTTGGTATCAGCCGACTTAGCCCAAAGGTAATGGTGACTCATCTTCAGTTTGCAGACAACGCCCTTATGTGAGGCTTCCTTGGATCGAATTAAAAATCTGAAGGGTGTGTCATGTTGGTTCTGCGGGGTTCCCAACTCTGTAACAGATTCGCTAGATCTTCGCATCAACCCAACCCATTTACTGCCCAACTTTGTAGTTTACATTAAATGGCAGAGTGCAGCCAGCAGCAGCTACTATGAGTCAATGTCCTCATAAACCTAACATGTGTTTGAATGCCGATATTTGAGAGTTCCATGGATATTGAGCTTTATCTTTGGATAACAGCATCTTGAGTTCGCCATATGTGGAAGAAGACGATGGGAAAGAAATCTACGATGAGGATCAACGACGACAACGATGCAACGTCAACAACGACGAACTGCAAGGAGAACTCTCACATGAATGGACAGAGGTCACGCGAAAGACGAGAAATCAGCGAGTTCCTAACAAAAGAGATAGGAATGCATCCTCCTTCCCAACCCCGTTCTTACGAGGGTACCCGGAAGGCTGGCTCCCTATTCACCTAGCAAGAGTATTTGGACGGGCGAGGGCGTTAATGGACGTCATCATGCCAAGAAGCAGAGACAATGGCCAATCTAGAGGCTTCACGCTAGTAAGGATGAGCTCTAAAGAAGAACTATCCAGAGCTGTCTTCATGCTACACGACGAACATTTTGGTGGGAACCCGATGCCGGTCCAAAGAGCCAGATTCGGCCCTAACAGGAAGGCGTCGAAGGATAACCTTTCAGCTCAGACGAACGGCAAGGGAGGTCTAGTGGCAAATCACCACAACTCCTACCGACAATCAGACTCATCATTCAGGGACGCATTACTGAACCATACTGAGTCCACGAAGCCAGCTAACATGGCCATCCCATCCTCCTCTACGAGCGGAAAACAGCAAAAAGACGAGAACCTCCCTACAATAGACTCCGACAAGGACTTTGTGCTGCGAATTCCTCAGGACCGTATAAATTAGTCGAAGCAAGACTTGCTAGACACGGTTGTGATCCGCACCAGAGAGGGAGCCTCCATTCCTCAAGTCAGGAGCTGGATCGACAGTTGCTGTAGAATTCGTCCCGCTCAATTCATAATCAAGCCTATTGGCTACAACAAGCTATGGATCAAGTTAGCTCCAGGCATTAATCCCGACATTTTGATCATGGCAGGAGCACTCCACACCGACGGGCCAGTCACCAGCGTCCTGAGTTGGGACGAGTTCTCCATGTTTGGCTTGGAGCATATCTGGATCCTCATCTGGGGGATCCCCCTTGAATTCTGGTATGACGAATTCTTCCTATCGGTGGCCGAACTTCTAGGCGCTTTCATCGATCTCGACCCCAAGATAAAACTGGGGGAGGAAATGGCGGTGGTTAGAGTTCGCGTTCGAAGAAGAAAGGGGGATCCAATCCCACCATACATCCAAATTCTTGTTGACGATAAAAAGATTTTTCTACCAGTCCAAAGAGGAGAAGAACACCCCAATCCCTCGATGGAGCGATCTCTGGAGATCGAAGGAATCCATGCCAGTGGTGGTCACGGAATCTGTGAACGGATATGCGCAAGATGGAACATGATCGGGATACTCCCGCGAACTACCGGTCCCTTTCTCTGCAACCGTACCCACCGCTCTCGATGACTATGTCATCGGCCAGTCTCAGCGTCAGACGCAACCAACAGCACGTCTCTCCAAACCAAATCTCGAGAATCATGCAACACATGGTGAACCGAGAATTCTTCACTCGGAGGTAATAATGCAAGGCGCTACACGTGTAGGGCGAGAATTCCATCACTCGACGGAAGTTTTGGTCACTGCCACTATTGAGGGTCAAATATTGCATATGAGACCCTAGTTACTACCTAGATTTACGAATATGATACTGTTTAATGACCCATTTTAATCGTGTTTGTGATGCAAGGTGTAATTACAAGCTTGGACTGAAATAGGTGTTTAAAGCACGGATTTAACGCTCAGAATTCACCAAGGCAAGGGACAGACCCCAGGGGACCAAGATCGACGGATTTACACGCCAGAGATCCGAGAAAATCGAGAAACTAAAGCTCAAGTAGCCTGAAAGGGGTCCAAATGCGAGATCACAGGGTTCCCACCATCCGTTCGGTTCAAAACTACATACATGGCCTGAGGACCACAAATTAACCATACACGGCGAATTTCAGCTCCCGGATCCCTGTGAAGTGACCCAACGGACAGATCAGCCCATAAGACAGTGATTTGGGGCCCGCCTGATATCTGGATATGCTTCAATTTTGGTCCCAACTGTTAAAATGAGCTGAGAAAAGAGATGGTCGAAGCGGATTTATTTAAAACATCAAGGTGGACCCTACATGTATGGTGCGAGTGCACAAAAGGTGCACAGTTGCGGTGCACCGTACCGCTAGGGTCAGTCAGCGGGCGCTGACCCCACCCAACTTTTGCGTGAGAACAGCATCCGCAACATGCGAACGCTGATATGCATTGTGGGCCCCACTCATCATCCGGTTTGATGATCCGAACCGTTCACTTGTCTCAGGAGGTGGCCACAACCCTCAATTAGGTGACCTTTCAAGACCATGCAAGCTGTTGAAAAATCCTAGCCGTTAAACGTAAGATGGACGGCATATTAGACGAGCTCGTAGGCCACACCGAAACTACTCCAAAAACACTCCTTCCCGGACGGTTTTTCGTCCTGAAACCAATGGACGAAGTGGATTTTCCACCTGGCTTCAATAATAGGGCCAACGCAAATCACAGCGTCACTGCGTCGCCTCTATTTCACAACAGATGTTGCGGGTGATCACTATGGGCGTATAGCCAATCAAGCCATCCATTCGAACCGGTCGGGGATTTTAACTAAGACGTAGGTGACCTTTTGCTGGGACATGCCTGACAGTGGCCGCGAGCTCTCAGATTATCCATTTCATCGCCGAATGATCAATCAAGGTGGGCCGCATCAACGGATGACCAAACCGACCATCTCCGGTCTAAATTTCAAGGAGAAGCTGGTGAACGGAGTGGATCTCCTGTCTGAACTCAAGAATGGGCCCCACCGGGAAATCAGCGTAAGAAATTTATTCCTGTTGCGATTTGGACTGCGAAGAGAGGACGGTTCGTCTGACTCTAACCACACCGCCATTCCTTTTCTATAAAAGGAAGTGAGAGAGAGAGAGAGAGATCTGGATCATCGGGGATCCAAATCTTTGGACGGGCAATCGTGAAGACCGAGAAAGAAAGAAGAGAGAGATAGATTAGAATTTGTTTTTCTTTTAGTTTTATGCTTTTGTTTAAGATGTTTAGCCTTGCCATGTCTATGCTCGGCTAAACCTCTTAGCTAGGGCTAAGAGGTGAAGCTTGTAGCGTGATTGGGGTGTTAGCTTTGCTTTGATTTATGTTTATTGAACTCTCATGGATTCTAGTTTGATTATAAGGAATATTTTTAGTTTTAATGATTTGTTGTGACTCAAATTACAATAGATTTGCGATAGCTTGAGATATTCTCTTTTCATGTATTGAGATCAAGGTATTCCGTAACGGTAACGGTGGCCGTAACGGCCACCACCGTTACCGTTATGATACAGGCCATAACGGCCGTTACAGCTCCCGTATCGGCCGTTACGGCCATTTTTTATTTTTTGAAAAATGTTCTTTCTGGACCGTTACGGCGTGTTTTTCTGTACGGCCGTTTCGACCCCGTAACGCATAACGGTTATGACCGTTACCATTATGTAACGGCCGTTACGGCCGTTACGTAACTGATTTGGAATACCATGATTGAGATTGTGAACTTGGGAACCCTGTTGTTCACCATCGTCTCATGGGCATGGTTAGGTGATGGAACCCTTCCTAACTTTCACAATTCTCTCATGATTGGCTGTGAGATTGGTAAATTGTTGTTGTTTGCCATAGTCTCCTGGGCATGGTTAGGTGACGGAATCACTTCCAAATCTTCGTCATTCTTATCTATTGATGATTAGACCCATGAGAAGTTCAGAGATCTGACAAATCTCTTCTTACCAACTGGATAGGATAGGACTCTAATTCCAGTTGTGTCCTTGAATCATTGCTAGGTAGCTTCCCAATTGCTACAAGTGGATCCTTGGCACCCTAGTTTTCCACCTTTAAATTTACAAGTTTTAGATTAATATTTCACCATTATTCCCTCATACTCGATTTAGATTTCATCTTCTTCTAGTTCTAGTTCTGGTTACTTTCAAATTACGTACAAGGTTCAGTCCCTGTGGATTCGACCTCAGTCTTACCGAGATTATTACTACATCACAACCCTATACTAGGGGTGTGAACAGCCACTCGTGGCGAACCTCAGCTGCTCCGTGCAACGGGGATATCGCAAATCATGACACGTGGCAATCATCTGATTCAGCCTCCGGCGGAGTTTCGCCAAGAGCAACACGTGGCGAGGTACCCTTTAATCGCTCGGAGGAGAGTCAGCCACGTACCCTCCGCCTTTCTCCCATCTCGAGGTCCTCTGGCGACACAGACATCAATCTCCCTAGGGAGACACATGGCGGGGATGGAGTCATCCCAAACCGACCTGAACCCAAATCCGACTATTTAGGTCCCGCTGATCTCGGATCCAGACCAGATACTCTACATCATTCGGGTTGAGAGATACTTAACCTCAATCTCTCCTTGCTAGCCGATTCGAGAGATGAAAGAAATCAGATGCCCCTAGTCCTCAAGTCGACTGCTCCCCCTGCCACAGCGTTCTCAATCCCAGTCTCTAACAGCTGCCTCTCAACAGCTACGACAAGACCCCTCTTAGACCACTCATATTCCCCATCATTCGCTGAAGCCAATCCAACACAAGAGCAACAAAGATCCTACGGCTAAGATGATGATACAGAATTTCGAGGAAGATGCTAAAACTGAATTCAAGCAAGCTTCAGTCCACTCGGATAATCCCTCCTCCCCAATATCTCTGTTATCCTCCCCTTTATCTTCATTATGGGATAGATCAGATCACAACCTTCTTACTCTATTTCAGGAGGTCCCAGACATAGAAGTAATTGAAGCAGAACCGCTCCAGATTTGTGATGGATCGACCACAAATCACTCTGGAGATGGAATCAAGAAGGCAATGGACGACTCAGAAAGAGCAGATCTGTTCCAGACCATCCAGAATAAGAAATGGATCCGTGATGTTGTGGGTCACGTAGGCAGATCTCTTGGGCTATCCTTTGGGGATTGCCAGGAGGATTACATAGCCCTCTTCCACTGCGTTGAATCCCGTGGGCGCCCTCTCAGCTACTAAATCTCCTAGAGGTCGGCACTCCAGATCGTGCAACAGCAAGGACCTACAACTAATCGCGTCGTTCCCAGATCACTCAGACAGATGCAAGGGAGTTCGGGGAAGTTCAGTTCCCCAATGACTATCATCTCATGGAACGTCAGGGGAGTAGGGTCCAAACAAAAGCGACGACTCATAAAGGACTCCTGCAATAGACAAAATCCAAATATTATCTGTTTTCAGGAAACAAAGGTCAACCGTTTTGACAATAGGCTGATGGGAACTCTCTGGAAGGCCGAGGACGCCAAATGGGTCGCCCTCGATTCCTCTGGAAGCGCAGGCGGCATCTTGTTGGCTTAGCGATCTTCTCAATGGGCACTGCAAAATAGTTGGGTAGATCCTACTCAGTCTCGGCCATTTTGGAGTAGAAATCTTCCGGGTTTCGGTGCCTTATCTCTTCAATCTATGGGCCCACTCAAGACGCCAACAAACAAGAATTCTGGGAGGAAATCAACAACAGTAGACTCAGATTTGATGGTCTTGTCTGCCTTGTTGGGGACTTTAACATTATCAGATACCCCAAAGAAAAATCCCACGGCAACAAACTCTCTCCCGCAATGGCTTCTTTTTCGCATTGGATCGAAGATCAAGAGCTAGTCGATCTTCCTCTTCTGGGAGCCAGATTCACCTGGACTAATGGGAGAACTATCCCTGTCCTCTCCAGACTCGACAGATTCTTGCTATCCTCTGAATGGTTGGACTTCTTTCCCTCTTCTTCCCAAGCCGCTCTTCCGAGAACCATGTCGGATCATTGCCTAATCAAGCTCTCCATTGATTGCCTTAACTGGGGCCCCAAACCCTTCAGGTTTGATCTCTCATGGCTCATGATAGCTGGTTTTCGCCAAAAAATTTCTGATTGGTGGGAAGGCTATCAGGTGGACGGATTTGCTAGTTACAGGCTATGCGCAAAGCTCAAGTATCTCAAAAGCAGATTGAAAGATTGGTACCAGCAGGAATTTCTGAGAAGGGAACAGGATTCGGACTCGATCCTTTCTGAGTTGCAGAGGATCGACACCGAAGCTGAAAATCGGCCGATGTCGAGCCAATTCCTTTCTGAGTTGCAAGGATCGACACCGAAGCTGAAAATTGGCCGATGTTGAGCTAATTCAATCTTTGTCTGCTAGGGCCCTGAAAAAAGAAGTCTCGTGGAAACAGAAGTCCCGAGCTACATGGATCAAGGAAAGAGATAAAAACACAAGCTATTTTCATTGCATGGCCAGCATGCGTGCCAGATGCAATAAGATCAGCAGCATTGTTGTGAACGTAGTGTGGATCGAGGACAGACACAAAATTGTGGGCGAGGTCGTTGCTCACTTCAGTTCTCTTCTCCAAGGTGAAGCCTGGAACAGACCATGCTTGGACTCCCTGTCCCTGGACAGCCTTCCCCATGTTGTCGCTTCTTCGCTTGAAATCCCCTTCTCTGTGGAGGAAGTGAAAGAGGCCATCGATTCCCTTAACAACGACAATGTACCTGGCCCCGACGGATTCACCATCAAAATCTATCAGTGTTTCTGGAACATCATTCAGAAGGACTTACTGGAGTTTTTTTTCCGAATTCTTCAGTCGTGGCAATTATCCAAAAGCCTCGGGGCCACCTTTTTTTCCCTCATTCCAAAATTCTCAAGGGCAACGTCACTCCAAGATTACAGACCGATCAGTCTGCTGGGTGGGCCATACAAAATTCTCGCTAAGGTTTTGACTTCTAGAATAAGAAAGGTCATGGGTAAAATCATTTCTGCCAACCAAAACGCATTCAATCAAGCAGACAAATCATCGACTGCGGGTTAATCGCCAACAAGTGTCTGGATTCGAACTACAGGTCCGGTCGAAAGAGCATTATATGCAAACTGGACATTGAGAAAGTATACGACCACGTTGATTGGGGATTCCTGCAATACATGATAAGCAGAATGGGATTTGGGAGCAAGTGGCGAGCTTGGATAAAAGAATGCTTGGATTCATCCCACTTCTCGGTCCTCCTGAACGGCTCACCCAAAGGGTTCTTTAAGGGTTCTCGCGGCCTAAGACAGGGCGACCCGCTCTCGCCCTTTCTGTTTCTCATTGTAGGGGAAGCCCTATCCAGAATGCTTGCTCCTAAAAGGCCAACAGGAAAGCATTCTCAGCGGCATCAATGTGACAGGTCTCGACAGCCCACTGACGCACCTTCAACTCGCAGACGACACTCTCATTTTCTCTGAAGTCGATCCTGTCAAGATCAATAACCTTCGCACCGCAATACGATGCTTTGAGGCTGTGTCTGGGCAACGCGTCAATCTGGCTAAGGTTTTGACTTCTAGAATAAGAAAGGTCATGGGTAAAATCATTTCTGCCAACCAAAACGCATTCATATCAGCAGACAAATCATCGACTGCGGGTTAATCGCCAACAAGTGTCTGGATTCGAACTACAGGTCCGGTCGAAAGAGCATTATATGCAAACTGGACATTGAGAAAGTATACGACCACGTTGATTGGGGATTCCTACAATACATGATAAGCAGAATGGGATTTGGGAGCAAGTGGCGAGCTTAGATAAAAGAATGCTTGGATTCATCCCACTTCTCGGTCCTCCTGAATGGCTCACCCAAAGGGTTCTTTAAGGGTTCTCGCGGCCTAAGACAGGGCAACCCGCTCTCGCCCTTTCTGTTTCTCATTGTAGGGGAAGCCCTATCCAGAATGCTAGCTCCTAAAAGGCCAACAGGAAAGCATTCTCAACGGCATCAATGTGACAGGTCTCGACAGCCCACTGACGCACCTTCAACTCGCAGACGACACTCTCATTTTCTCTGAAGTCGATCCTGTCAAGATCAATAACCTTCGCACCGCAATACGATGCTTTGAGGCTGTGTCTGGGCAACGCATCAATCTGGCTAAATCCAAATTCTTCGGTGTGAATATGGATAAAGATGAAATCGTTATTCTGGCAGATTCCTTCGACTGCTCCGCGAGCTCTCTCCCAACTTCGTTTGTTGGGCTCCCCTTATGTATAGGCCCTCCCCCTAAGTTCCATTGGAACAAGATCATCTCTAGATTTGAGTACTTGGCCAGATGGAGATGTCGATATTTATCCCTGGGCGGCAATCTTACCTCATCAAGGCTGCGCTCTCCAACCTCCCGTTGTATTTCATGTCTCTATTCAGATGCCCGAGCTCGGTGCTGTCATCCATGGATAAGATCAGGCGGGATTTCCTTTGGCACAGTAAGGAGGACAAGAAATACTTCCACCTTGTCAACTGGAAAGAGGTGTGCAATCAGATCCACATGAGAGGTGCAGGGGTCAAAGATCTACGGATCATGAACCGTGCCCTTCTTGGGAAGTGGATTTGGAGGCTTGGCTCGGAAGAGGGGAACCTTTGGAATTCAGTCGTCAAAGGCAAATACGGGAGATCATAGAATGGGTGGTGGACAAAAGACTCATCTTACCTACCGAGCGTCATCCATATGGAGGGATATTTCGAAGTTGAAAGGGATGGTTCTCAACAGCGTGGGTTTTAGTCTGGGTAATGGGGAGAGAATCCGGTTCTGGCTCGACTCCTGGATCGGAGACAAGCCGCTTAAAGATTCTTTTCCTAATATTTTTTGTTTATCTCCCATCAGAGATATCATGGTGGCAAATTGTTGCTGTTTATCTGACGGGACTGCAATCTGGAACATTGTCTGCAGACGGAACCTCAACGACTGGGAAATCAGGGAGTTCACAGAATTGCTGTTATGCATTCATGCTACTTCTCCCATCCAGTCAGAAGCTGATTCCATAATCTGGAAACCAGAAAAATCCAGCAAATTCTCTGTTCGATCCCTCTACAATTTGATGAACAACAGCAAGGGAGGCGGTGTCTGCCAGCATCCACATCACAGCGGGAAATATCCAATTCCCCCAAAACTCGCGGTCTTCGGCTGGCTTGTTAGCAAAAAGAAGATCCTCACAATTGACAATCTGAAAAAAAGGGGAATGATGCTCCCAAACATCTGCTTGTGTTGTATGCGTGATGAAGAATCGGCGATCATTTGCTGCTTCACTGCCCTTTCATCTCCTCCATATGGTCTGATTTTTTCAATCGGTTCAACATCAGCTGGTGTCTCCCAAGAACGGTGGACCACCTTCTCTTCACCTGGCATGGGGTTAATCTTGGCAAGATGAAAACAAGGATATGAAGGATGGCTCTTCTTGCGATTTGGTGATCGGTGTGGGAAGATCGAAATGGAAGATGCTTCAAGGACTCTTCCAACTCAGCAGAGGCAGTCTCGTCCAGGGCCAAACGCAGTCTGATCGAGTGGTCCTGCAATGATGACAAGCTGAAAGACAGCAACCTCCTCTTTCTAGGAATTTAAGGGTGTCTGTTTTCTGCCTTATTCCCTTCCCTTCTCTTTTCCTTTCTTTTTTCCTTTTTCCTTTGTTTTTCTTGTGTCTGCTCTCTCGGCAGACTCTCCTGCTGTATCTTTTTTGGTTTTAATGCAATTTCGTCATCTTTCCAAAAAAAAAAAAAAAAAAAACTGAAAAGAAAAAAAGGTATTTGTCCAAAACCAAAATGCGTCATTTTCCTGAATCATGGTTTTTGAGATATTGGAAGTTGCAACTTGCAACACCATGAGAATTAGCTAAATATCCTCATAACTGGAAACCTCCTAGATAACAAGAACTGGTTTCCATTACCCAGTTATTGCAACATGTTACGGTGAATCTGCCAAGATCCCAGCACCCAAAAGCACTACAACAAAGTTGGAAAACTGAAGTATCTAACTAAAAAGCAGTATAAAAGGGCACATGAGAGTCTTTGTGTAACCATTTATGTACAACACTAAGAAAAAATTGATTCTCAACGCAGAACGGCTTGGGTTGTGGGTTTGCTCCCCACAAACACAAGTTTGTTTCCCCTCCCCGTGGATTACCCGAGGCATGTAATGGCGGGTGATTGTGTGCATCCACAGGAAATAGTCGCACCTCAAAACGGGGCAGGGACACCCTGTCGTCGTCCCAAAAAAAAAAAAAAAAAAAAAAAACGCCTCCAAAGACATTGCAAATAAACAATCAAACAGAAAACAGAGCCATCTACAAAAGAATAGAACTTACCCTCTTCAGGATATTGACTCTATCTTGCAATCCATCAATAGCTCTATCATTGTCGTCCTCATCAATTTCATGGGATGTATAGGACGAGGCAGCCTGATTCCACCCTCCTCAATGCCATCAAACAGAGCAGTTCTGTTGCTGCGATTATCTCTGCATGGAAGGAGAAATCACCATAAGCGATGAAATTCATTTTAACCAGCACATGGAAAACATCCCTGGACATATAGACAGGAAGTTCTGCAAAACTGTAACATAGACAACCGATTAAAATAAAAATTAGAGAGAGAAGACCGTATCATAGAAAAAATGTGGAAACAGACCGAGTGGAGCACAGATTGAGGATGGAGGATCACATCTGAATTTGCAGTGCAGATTTGAAAATACCGTTTTCACAGTTTCCAGATTCCAATAGCTTGGATGGATTATACGCTCACCTTTAGAACTCTCCAAGCTCCATACCAGCAACACTAGAGCAGTAAAGAAAACATGGAATAGAAGATAGATTCAAGAGAAAGTTAGAAAAAGGGAAATGGTTCATGAAGCCTCACCACAGGAAGAACAAAATAGAGTGAGACTCATCCTTATATTCTAGTATTCTCTTTCCTCTATCGGATTTTTCCAATCTCAGGAAATGAAAAGAAAGATTATCCAATCTTGTCAATACCTCTCCATCCCATATGCATGCCTCTATTTATAGATCTATACAACCATGTGGAAGATGTTAACTTGTTGATTGTAATCAACCTATGTAACAAACTATTAGATAGCACTTGATTGTAATCAACCAATGCAATAGTCTATTACATTGCGCCCGTGGGAATTTGAGCTCTCATTGGTAATCCCCAACCCGAATAAAGTGAGGAAGATTGCGTCAGGTTGGCAGCCAGCGTCAAACGTATGCCGAAACCTCCAACATGAATCCGAATAACATGACATTCCAAACTCACCGTAAGCGAGGCACTGCATCGGAACCTGGATGCAATGAGAAATGTGCAAGGGTTGGCTAGGGAGTTCCCACTCCCGTAGAAGCGACGCGCCACAACAGCGAACAGTTTCTGTGAGAAGTAGACAATTCCCACAGCATTCTGGACGCATGCAAAGAAGCTAGTCCAGCAGAATAGGGTTCGTCTTTCCATATAGAATATAAGAGCATTGACAAGTATGAGTGTGGAGTTGGTAGATAAGATGAAACAAAGAAGAGTTAACATAGCTCATGTTCAATGGACCAAATGCAAAGGTGCCAAAACTAAAGAAATTGATGTATATAAGATTTGATATATAGGAAAGGACAATAACAAAAATGGGATAAGGATAGTGGTAGATTAAGTGACATTATTTTATTAATAGAACTTGTATTGGGAGAGGAGATAATCAATGTTATTAGTGCATGCACGTTGCAAGTAGGGTTAGAGGATAAAATCAAGAGACAATTTTGGAAGGATATGGATAGACTAATGCAAGGAATTCCGAACAGAGAGAGAATATCTGTGAGAGGAGACTTAAATGGCCATGTAGGAAAAGAAAGTAGAGAATAAGAGAAGGTAATGGAGCATATGGTTTTGGGAGAAGAAATGAGATGAGAGAAGCTATCCTTTGATTTCGCAAAGGAATACAATCTGGCTCTAGCAAAAGCATACTTTAAAAAGAGAGATGAACATTAAATAACTTTCAAAAGTGGATTATATACAAGCCAAAAGATTTCTTTCTACATAGGAAGACAAAACAATCAATATATAAGGATTGCAAGAAGATATCTGCAGAGAGATTGACCAAGCAACATAGGTTAGTGGTTATAGATATTTATATTAAGAGATGGAAGCTGTTCCTAAGATGGGATAAGGTTTGGACGATGATGATGATACAGCCATAAGGAAGCTGCTGAAGTCCAATAAGGCTTATTGCTTACGTAAAGATATACATAATAAATGAACAACTTGTCATCCAATAAAATAGGAGGAACAAAGAAATAAAGAGAAAATAAGATGGAATTCTTTAAGCTTAAGAGCATGGACTGCATAAGCCTTGGTTTGCTGTAGGCTTATTTCCACGTGTGTGGTCACATGTGAGGCCCACCAAGTGATCCAGAGGCTGTTTGGGCCATCTGATAGCAATCATGGAGCCCAAAAAGTGATCGAAACAGCTGATCAGGCCCTGGACAGACTTGAGTCAGGGGTGTGAATTGAACCAAGTTAGTTCCAATAACAGATGCAGTTCTTGGTCTCTGTTTCACATGGCCAAACCATCTAAGTCTACTTTCCCACATCTCATTAGCTATCGATGCTACTCCTAAGTTCCCTCGAATACATTCATTCTAGTTCTATCCTTCCTCATCTTGCCACCCATCCATCCCGACAACCTCATTTCAGCTACACTCTTCTATGAACATGTTATTTGTCACAACATTATCCCATGAAGCACTATTGCTGTTATAGCAAGCCTACCCTGCAATTTGATTGGTACTCAGCGATCACATAGAACTCTAGAGGCACATTTCCACTTCATCCACCAACTCTAATTCTATGAGTTGCGTTGTATTCTTTTCCCTCCTTTCGGTGGGCATTTTAATAAATTGTTGTTATCTAAAAAGAATATCTAATTCTATGAGCAACATCCTTCTGAACCACTCAGCTCTCTCTTTGTTTCTTTTTTTGGCTGTTGAAAGATAACAATGCTTTTATTAAGAAAGCACTGAGACGGGCCAGATGGTGCAAGCTAAATACAAACTAAAAAGGAAAAGAACAATCTTTGAGCTTTTCTATGCTCAAGCCCATTCAACAACAAGACCCATCACCCTCACCAAGACCCACTCCACAGCGTTGCTTGAATTTCTAAAGAACCTCCCATCCCTTTCTTCCCATATCGGCAAAAGAACCGCCAATAAAATGAGCCTCCATGTAGCCTTGTCCTACTTCGTAGGTCCCACACCATGTCAAGCCAAGAGAAGGCTCCCAACCAACTTTGGCATAGACCAAGAAACATTAAAGAACCTAAGAAATCCAAACCAAACCCAATGCACAAGCAGACACTGAATGAAAAGATAGTTGATTGATTCGGTGTTTGACATACACATTAGGCAAATATTGTGAATCACCGTAGCACATTTGTGAAGATTATCCACTGTCAGAACCCCTTCCCTCTCTACTAGCCACCCAAAAGCCGCTATCCTCGGGGTAGCTCCGTAGAACCACACATACCAATTGATCAATCATGCCACCGCTCCCTTGCCCAAAGAACACATGATGGAAAAGATCGAACAGAAAAGAACCTGATTTTTCCTTTCGTCGGACCATCCTATCCAGTTCCCCACTCGTCGAGTAGCACAACCTAATGTTATCTAGCAACCATGCAAATTCCACAATCTCTTCCTTGCTCATAAAATCGTGGCATGGGAGAGACCACACTATGGTACCTCTGCAAATGGAGAAACACCACAGCACCGAATGCGAGGTGTCATAGATAGTGGGGCCACTCTCGAAAATGAGGATTGCAATGTCGTTTCCCCATCCCAAATGTCTGATGTAGGACAATTAACCACTTGCTCTAAAAGCTTGAATTGATAAAGCATGGCAAATCAATCCCTTTATCTCATAGCACCGGCCCCACATCCCATGGGTTAGAACCTCGGCCGAACTCCCCTCGTGGACCCCACTTCACATGGGTTCCGTTTCACATAAGTCACCTGCCTCACACGGGCCGCCCACCCCGAGCGTGCCCCTACATCCCACGGGCCACCCCACTCAAGCCCGGTGTGAAAATGCCCCTGCATTACATATCATTCCTCTCAATTTTGGCAAGTTTGAAAACATGTTTTTCACCTTCTCTCATCCCAATCTATTGGATAAATCATCATCTTCATTAACTTTAGCCTCATTTGGTTACTACGTTTTTTGGGGCATGTTTGGTAGACATTGATAAATGGCTCCACACAAATGTAGAGTTCTCTCGAAATATTTACAGAGTCGTTGTATTTGGTGGTTGTTGTCCCTTTTAAATGTATTTATAAAACCTAAAACTGGGGGTCGAACCTTATAGTGGCCTATGGTCATCCTAATGTATGTTTGATGTGTATAAGAGATGCAAAGCCGATAGACCACCTGTTTATTCATTGCCCTTACGCCCAATCGGTCTGGGCCTCAGCCCTTTCCTCTTTTGTACAGAGTGGGTGATGCCGAATTCCATAAGGGCTAGTTTGGGACATTGGATTAGAGTGAATTAGAAGGGATGGAATTAGATTTAAGGTAATGAGAGGATTGTCAGCGGTTGTCCAGGAATTCTAGTGAATTGGAAGAGCCTAGGATTATCTGGGTTTTCTGTTTGGATGGGTGATGGGATTCGGCCCTCCTCCATCTGTAAACTAGTGGGAGTGTTTAGAAATGCAAGCGTTTTTCAACAGTGGGCGTCCTTAGCACCGCTGCTTCCTACGGTGTGGTCCACTGCAGCCTTGGATCTACTTTTGTTTTGGTCCAATTCTCTATACTGAATGGAGCTTACGTACAGACGGTGTGGATCGAAGTTATACATCACGGTGGGCCGCTTGTGAGACCGCTGTGGTCACGTCCCATATCCCACGCTGTAACGAGGGATGGACGAAGTCTGAAGGAAGGATTTCACGGATCCCTTGGAAGGCCGGTGCAGTTTACGAGGCGTTATGTGCCTGAGTAACATCCAGCCATCCAAATAGACTATTGGATAGAAATCGGGATCAAATCCCGCTTAATACCATCTAGTTCCGTCCAATGTGTTGGGTCAAACACGCCCTAAAAGACTTCATCTTAGCTTGGCATGGCCGGGGGAATGGAAGGTGGGGAAAGCACTTTGGCAGTTAACTTTAATAATGAGTCTTTGGGTGATTTGGAGAGAGCGGTACAACAGGCGTTTCCACAACAAGTGTGCTCCATTGGAGAGTGCAGTTTGGAGGGTCAAATTGCTTGTCTTTGAATGGACTTCTAGCTTGGAAGCCCTTGAGGATTGTATTTTTGAGTTTCCTTCTTTGTATTCTTTATCTACCTAAGCTTTTTCCTTCCTTAGGCTTCTTGATTAACTTTTTTATCTTTTGCAGGGGGGAAACCTACAACTGCCTCACAAATTTTCCGTTCTTAAACCCTGCCACGACACTTGCAGGTTGCAAGTTTTCTGTTATGGTTTTACCTTTTACATGGATCCTATGTAGCCCAAATGCTCTATGGATAGGACCCACCACAATGTTTGCGTGACATGTACACTATCCATCAGTTTGTCCAGCTCGTGTTAGGATGTGTGCCCAAAAATAAGCAGATCAAGAACTCGAGTTATAGAGGCCCACATAAGTGATTGGATCAGCCTGATATTTGTGCTTTCCCTTCATCCTGGCGAGAATCATCTTATTAACGGATTGGATGGCATATAAATGTCACGGTGGGCGTAAGATGGTTTCAATGAATGTAAGCTGGTCCAAAATTCAAACGGATCCACTCATCAGGCAAACCACCACCATACAAATAAAGTGACAGTCCAAACACCTGCCCAGCCTAACCATTCCTGATGAGCAGACAGCCATGATTGTTCAGTCAAGTCATATGACCAGCGAGACCAGCCTGACAGACGGCGAGAAATCTCGCGCGTCTGCCAGTCGAGCGAGTAGGATTCCTCCGCATCTCCAGAAAGGGATCTGATGTGAATTTATTGGGAGCCAGATATTCGAACCCTAATCAAATCGACTTCAAAAGGAAAAGAAAAGCAGAAAAATAAATGCAAATAAAACCCTAGAAATTAGATAATTCTGCGCAGAGAAAGAGAAATCTGAAATTCGAAACGTTTGAAGAGAGAGGAAGAGAGGAACCTTCTGGCATTCATGGCTGGAGATACACCGGAGTTTTGCTGGGTTCTGTTCTTGAGTAGATAAATGCTCCCTCTCTCTCTCTCTCTCTCTCTCTCCTTTTGAGTAATGAGAGATTTTCCACCCTATGGAAGAAGTTTACACATGCACGTCCCCCTATCATGCAGGGCCACACGTGTACATTTGATATGGGCCATTTGTAAGTTCCCTGGACCGTCCATTCATATTAAGAAGGGATGGCCCACCCTAATGATAGGACCCACCTGACTTTTTTAGATGGTCATCTCTACGGTGAGGAATAGCGTATGGATTGATCAGATGTCCCACACGCTGTCCAAGTTGGCATGCATGTCGCGGGAAAAGAACGCGCATGGGAGCGCGCGTGTGCATGTAGAACAATCGACCGAGTTGTTTGGAAACTGGAAGAGTTAACCAGGGACTCGACCGAGTTGACTCGGATCAGCTCAAAAATGGCCGATTCGCAACGAGTTTTCTTTCTGAGCCCGTTATGGTGCTTGTGCGACATCTCAGCCATCCAGCAAGATCATACTAGCATGAAAATGAAATGATCCAAAAATCAGGTTGATCTAACCATGAAAATAAGATGCCCTGTGTCAATGTTGAATTTTTTTTTAATGGTTGTCCATGGTTTTTTATGGTGTGCCCACTTGCTAGTTAGATCAACCTAATTTTTGGGGCATTTCAATGTCATGACGCAACATACTTGTCAGACAAGCTGGATGTGGGAACGGATTCGGTGAGGCCCTGAATCCACCTAGGTAGGTGGGATCATTGACTACGGTGCTCATGGTGATGTATGTGTCTTAAATCCACACTGCCCAACCACTTTAAAAGCTCATTTTAGTGGATGATTCCAAAATTAAAGTTGACTCAAATCTTAGGTGGACCACACTATAGGCAACCGTCGTGATTTAATCCCCACCTTTAAAAACTTCATAGATTTTAAGGAAATGTTTATTTATCATCCAACATGTTTTTTTTTTTAAGGTCAAAACCACCTACATGAAGAGACCACATGAAGCTTTTAATAGTCAATCACTGGTGTTTCCTATACTATGGTCCATCTGGAATTTGAAACAGCTTTATTTTTTGAATCATGCCTTAAAACGAGCTTTTAGTATGAATGGACAGCGTGGATGTAGTCACATACATCTAATAGGCCCCACAATCAAGGGTCCACCTCGGCAGATCTAGGGTCTTGCCTAATTGGCATTTTTGGGCACGACTTCAATGAGAACTTGGAACCGGCAATGTGGGTGAGACCCTTAAGCGTTACCACCCCACTGGTTCCGGGTCGCACGGCATTTCTCATACAATGGATTAGGCACTACCATGGTGGTCCCTATCTAGGAATGGATGGGGCTCTGAGGGGCCAGCATGATGTATGAGTTTTATCCACACCATGCATCCATCTTGCCATACGTTTTATGATATAATTTTGCCATATCATTTTATGATATAATCCCAATAAATGAGGCAAATCCAAGGCTCAAGCAGACTACGTAATTGAGATAAAATACTGTTGAAAACTTTCTTTTGAGCTGTGTAAGTTTTGGATCAAGCTGATATTTCTTTTTTCACGTGACCTTATGAACAGGTTGGATAGCAACAAACCACCGTAGCGCGCCATAGGAAGGTTTCAACCATGGGTGTTATTATCACTTCTACTACCTGTGGTGTGATCCACTTGAGTATTGGATCTACTTTATTTATGAGTATGTACCCTAAAATGATATGGCAAGAAGGATGGATGGTGTAGATAAAACCCATACATCATGGTAGCCCCTCAAAGCCCCTGTCCATTCCTAGGGACGACAAGGTAGCGTCCAATATGAGCCCACATTTCTCTAATTTAACGAGTTTATTGTATCCTTTATATACTAATAACCTTAATTTGATTCTAAACTCATCTATTTTTAAATCACAATCTTCTTTTTTTATTCTTCATGAATCATCATCTTTTCCTTGGTTACAAGATTCCAACTTATTTTTCTCATGACATTTAATGTCCGGCTAAGAATAAATTGAGATTCGCAACAAAAATCTTCAACTCTTCAAATGAATTTAAGCAAATTTCATATATATCTACTCAAGGAATTAAGGGCTAATTCCTGTTCCTTTCTACATTAATGTTAGTATACGTTTTCGGCCAAATAATCAACGGTTGTGCTCCCCCACGCTTTCCTCTCATAGAGAATCATCTATGGGACCCCTCTCCACGTGAAAAAAGAAAAAGAAAAATTAAGGAAAATAGCAGCTCATATTTAAAAGGAATAAGAGGAAATAAATAGAAATAAAAGCGCCTATATAGCTAAACATAACAGATAATGGCATGTTGGTAGCTTGCATGTCCTTGGTTGCATTTCTATTTATTTGAGAAAATTAGTTTTCACGTCTGGGTGAGTGACTTTATTTGAGTCATGGTAGGTTGTATTGAGTTGACTGAGTTTTCACGCTGACTCGGCGAGACTATCAAGTACAAACTGAGTCATGCTATGTAGTGAGGTTACTAGAGACTCAGCTTGAAATATTCTTGAGTCGAGTTGACTCGGCCAAGTTTGAGCTGAGTCACCGAATTTAAGAAGTGTGGGTAAGTTCATATGATTTTTGGGCCAACCGCCAGTTTGGTAGCTACTTAAATCATTTTGGAAGACAATAATCTAAAGCATTGGTTTGAGCTTTATCCCAACTAATTAGGTTTGGCTATATGAATCATTTTCCACCATTGTGCTCTATATGGCTCATATTCGTTTGGAAGTTTTAGCATAAGTTCGACACTACTAGTTGCCTGCCAGGTGCAACCTGCCTTTTTTATCTTGGCTGGGGACTAGCAATTAGAACATAAAACTCCTATAGGTGCGGTGTGATAGACTGTCACATACGTTGACTACAATAATACACTATCTATAATAACTTAATAGATATGTTGATTACAATCAACAAGTTGTTATCAAGGGGCCGCCATGAAAAAAAATGTTGTTACAATCGCTCAGTATACATTGATACACTATCATTCAACAACTTGAGCTTCTCGAGGTGGTTGTTTGACATGGCATAAGAGAGAAAAGTCAAGTGTTCCTCCAACTAGCCTATTCGTGCTATGCTCTCCACATGCCTGTTTATGGTATGAGATCCCTCCACCCTTGTCAAGTACATTCCAATGCAGAGTTTCACCTACAAGTGTGAGAGAGTGTTATAGCATTAAAGTCCTATAATATACATTGATACACCATTATTTAATGGCTCCAACCTTTAAAGTGGTTGTTTGACAAAGAGAATGTAACAACTTTTATTATTATTATTATCAAATAACAATACGTCTACCATTAAGTTATAGGTTTCGACTCAATTACCAATATTTATGTGCTTATTTCTAATTCGGCTTTCAACCGGGCCACCATAGATGATGGCCCATGGACCAACATCTCCTAGGCTAGAATATCCGAGGTGGAATGTTTGGCATTTGATTACCTTTCTTAACATAACCTGAAGAAAGCAATCATCAATTTATGTAAGAGCTTGGTGGTTAGGCACATCCACTAGGTGCTCCCTGTACAACTCAAAAATCAGAGCAACCCAAGTCTCAGGTGGACCAAACAACAGGGAATAATGTAAAAGCACAATCAAACCTTTAAATTCACATGGTATGGGCTACATAATTTATGGAATGACCTGATTTTTGGGCCTGCCTTCATCTTAGTGGACGGCATGATGACACATGCACGATAAGGTGGGCCACTCAATCTAGATTTTGCCATTTAGATGCATGGTATCTGCACGATGACATGCAATCACCAATTACGTACACGGTGTCAGTAGCGAGGTGGTGTCAGTAGCGAGGTGGCTACTGACTATGCTCTGTGGGCTCATCATGATGTATGTTTCTTATCCACACCTTTCATTTATTTTCCATACTACTTTATAGTAGAAACTCAAAAATGAAGCAGATCCAAATCTGATATGGACCACACCACATAAAAGAGCAGTGATTGAATATTTACCATTGAAAACTTCTTAAACTTCTTAGGAACGACAAAAGTTTTGGATTAAGCTAATATTTGTGTTTTCTCTTCATACATGCCTGTGTGACGTGATTGACAGGTTAGATGATAAATAAACATTACAGTAAGCCTTAGAAAGTTTTTAACAGTGGGCATTCAATCCACACTGCTTTCTTGTGGTGTGGTAGATTCAAGATTTGTATTTCCCTTATTTTTGGGCTCATGACCTATAATGATTTGGAAATATAAATGGATGGCTTGGATAAAAACACATATATATTATGCGGGCACACAGAGCACTGCCGGTAGCCACCTTCCTACTGATGTTGTCAGTAGGCAATCCGCTTCCAAAACCCAACTGACACCGTTCATTTTTGTATTGGTTGATTGGGCGGAACCAGGAAAGTTACTTGTACCTTTGGAATTGATTTCCACTTTCCATGCCTATTATTTATCGATATGTGTGTGTCATCCACTTTATCCAGTAGTTTTGCCGACTCATGTCAGGTAAGGAGCACAAAAAAATAGGCAAATCTGAGCTCAAGTGGGCCACACTACCGAAAATTTGTGTCCTTGGACTATTTGATATTCATTATTGGTTGAATGTACAATTTTGATGTATTCTCCTTCACGATGAGGCTTATGATTTCGCTGGCTCAGATCATTGGACGTTGGTCCCACCTCTACAACCTGCGCTCACTTTGAAGGATGGAATTTTTGTAAACGGAATCTTGTAGCCATAAATTCCATGGGAGCTACTATGATGTGTGTGTTACATTGATGTAGAACGAAGTCAATGAAAGAAATAGGATATAATGTTCTATTAAAGGGTGTATATATTATAGCTTCCAATGATCATAACTTTGAGATTGGTTATATATTTCGTGCATATGATACATTGTCCGAAAGCCATCAATGGGCTGCATGTGCTGGTCAATGTCAATGCCCCTTTGCCCCCCAAATGGTTTTCCAAAGTTCAATCTTTTTTGCCATCAAAGCTGAATTTTTTGTCTAAGTTGGCTACTTTTAAAAATGGATTTTATTATTTGTAGGGCATTTAATCATCTAGATAGTCTTGGAATAGCTTAAAGTCATGGTTTAAGTTGCACAAAACAGTTTAAGTGATTTTAGAAGTTGGTTAATATTTTCATAAAGTTTAATACTTAAAAAAAGTCATACGTTTTAAGGGCTAGTTGGAATGTTGTATTGGGTAGGATTAGGTGTATGGAATTGTATTTTGTACCATGCAATTTCCATCCAGCCTTTGGAAATGACAGGTAAGACCCGATTAATCCTCATATCATAGCTAGTCCATACAATAGACATTGCGGATTTCTTAAATTGATTTTCATATCCACTACATCTGTGGACCCCATGTCGGTGCACATGTTTTATCCATGCCGTCCATCCATATACGCCCTTTACATGTGACATTTAAGTTGCATGTATTTAGGTAACCGTCGTTAATGAAATCTAGTCTATTGATTACAATTTCATAGCCCGCAAAACCCAAGTTCCACTCAATACATTATATCTCCTAAATGAAGAATTTGATCCTAAAATTGCTATTGGACGGTCAAAATACCACGATATCACCAAACATGCAATCATTATGCAATAATTGTGTTAATTCCATATAATGCAATTTCATACCACTTAATCCTGTGTTCTAAACAAGCCCCTATAGCATAATACTCATATAAGATTTGCAAAAGGTTGCTATGGATAATATATGTTGAGATTTCTTACCTTGTAGATTTGTAATTTGTGATGAAGATAGAAGATTGTGAAATTTTATGCTTCCTTTCCATTGGCTCTAATTATCTATAGATTTTTTAGCTCATGTTAGGGCTATTTGGATAGGAGTAAATGGAGATAAATGGGTATAATTGAGAGTAAATGAAGCTAAATGATAATCGAGGTGTGTTTGGATTTGAGTAAATACATGTAAATGGAATGAAATTGGAGTAAATGTGCTAGTAAATGAAATATTATATGCGAGAGAGAATTCGGAAGTAAATAGGGTGAAATGCCTTCTTGAGCTCCCTTTGAGAGTCGCACATGTAAACAAATGTGTTGCTACACACGTCTGCCACACATGCATCTTGATAATGATAATTATAAATAATTCAATGATCGACTACATCATTAAAATTACACCAAAAGAATGATCCAATTTGTATAAAAGATAATCATATAAATGGACGGTTAAAAATCTAACAAGTTGCTTGTTTGTGATCCTTACATAGGTTGGATTATTATTATTATTTTTATTTTTTTAAGTATATATTTTAATATACTTATTACAATCATCATATTAAATATTGAATATGTATACTAAGTTATGATATTAGAGTTGATTTGGGATGTCGCATGTATTCTTACGAATATATTAAAAAATTAAAATGCATTCCAATTCCTCATCAACACAATATTTGAATTTCAAATGAATTTCATTTACTCTCATACAAACACAAATATATGAGCATTTACATCCAATTCCATTTTTCATTTCAAATCACAAGCTCTCATACGAATTAGTTGATAATGAGATGAATCCAAAAACTCAAATGACCCATCAAACTCATTTAAGAACATGAGTCTAACACTAGGTAGATCCAAAACTCAAGTCAGCCACTATATAAATAATAGCGATTGAAACTCACCACTAAACTTTCATAGACCACTGTGATATTTAGATCAGTTTCTAACATGAGCTGACACAACTAATAGAGGTAATTTTATAACAAAAGAGATAACGGTGGGTCCACTGAGTTTAGGGTTACAAGGATTCGTGCAACAAAAGGGCTACACTAAAGCCGCCTTGGTACTTGGCAGATCGTGATGGATGATACGCAGGCACTTAAAAACTTACTTGCAAATGAACACCTGACACTCAATTACTCAAATAAAACCGTCCGAATTATGGTACTCAGGATAGATGTATCATGAACTTATTTCATCATCTTTCAATCAGATTGGTATACATTTAAACGGCTGAGAATGAAAAATATTCAACGTTCATATCTCCACGAATCAGTGGTTACGATTTCTCAACCAATCTTGTCTTGGGACTATAATTTAGGTCGGTTTTATTTGAATTAAAATACGCCACATATACAATTTCTGAGTTCCTGCGTATTAGGCGGTACACATAGCCGAGTAGCGTTTAACTGCTTTCCACGAGTCTCTCCATCTGCTTACAAACGCCGCGGAAACAGCCTCTCTCAGTCGATCACACAGAAAAATCCTCAATGGCGAATGGGAAGCTGTTCGAATCCTCTCCAGAAACGGAGAAATTCCTCTGCGATCGATTGCTGGACGAAAATCAGCCAATCTCGGAGCGTTTCAGAGCTTTATTCTCCCTTCGCAATCTCCGTGGCTCTGGCCCTCGCTCCGCCCTCGTTCGTGGTAATCTCTCTCTCTCTCTCTCTCTCTCTCTCTCTCTCTCTCTCTCTCTCTCTCTCGTTTTCTCATCGGATTCGCTTGTGTTTTCGCATGCGGATCCATTGCCGCGGTCTGCGTCACATGTGGTTGTTTAATCGGCGATTACGGGCCTTACATCTGGTGGATCCTAGTCGGACAAACCACGCTGTGATTCTACTGCTGGGAGAGAGGAGCTTACTCTTCCAAACAGCTGGCCTTTTGGATTACTTCTCTATTAACTGATCCCAGAACTCTGCATCCACTCTACCTTTATTCACAAGGAATGAGTAATAGGGAACATGCCACACCACACTCATTCTTGTTAGCGAAGGATGATTCCTCTTCAACCCTTAAATTTTGATGCCTGAAATGCTGCTTTTGGCTAGATTGATCCTCAGACATGAAACAACCTTGAAAAAGGTTAGTATCTCTCTATAGTTTTGTGCATATGCTAAAGAGCCATTGCCCAAGAACTATGCGTCGTCTGCGTATGAGTTACTCTGACATTGGCTCCACCTGTGAACATGCCTTTAATCTGTCCTTTGTCCACAGCTATTGCAATCAACTTTGATAAAGAGTCCTCAACAATTGAAGAGAAAGGGCACCAGCAGGTCGCCTTGTGTAATACCATGATACACCTTAGTAAAACCTTTTGGGGATCCAATTAAATTATACTGGATAGCTACCGAGAGGAAATGCAGGCTTCAACCCAACGCTTCCATCTGACCCAAAAAAACCACTCCAACAAAAACATGGGAATTCTAATTCACTCAACCAAGGAGGGTGGGAAAGAAAAGACAGCGCTTTGGGATTTGTCCTTGTTGGTTGGGATTTGGGCTATCTGGGGAGAAAGGAACAATAGGTACTTCCTGAATTGGCGTGGATCTGCTGCAGAGGTGTTTAGGAGGGTCAAGGTTGATGTCATGGGTTGGGCTTCTTCTATTTAGTCTTTTAATAGCTGCAATCTCTCCCCGTGTATTGGGCATCTTTGTTGTAAATAAATTTCTTTCTTTATTTTGCTTTTTTCTCAATAGAATTCTTCATTGCCTCAAGAGAAAAAGAAAAGAAAAGAAAAGACCATTGCAAATCGACCTTGAAGAGAAAACTGCAGAGTGCAGTAACTATTGCACTGTATTTAAACAACACCCTGGGGAAGCGCTGCAACTCCATTATGTGTTGAGTAGAATGGAGAAAGTCAGTCAAATTGGCTCTGAACGGAAGCAAAGCGAACTCAGTGCGGTACAGTGCGAAATGGTCGCCATTGCACTCAATCGAAATATACTAACTTCCAAATGTGGCCTTGGTGTTACACCTGATGAGTCGCTTTCAGATATTTTCACTAAGTTCATTGTAGATATGGGTTCTTATTTAAGGGCTGCTAGATTTACTACACCTTCCTTGGCTTGCAGCAACAAGGGATTCTTCGAATTTGCTTGCACATGAGGCAGCATTTGCACTGGGTCAAATGCAAGATGTTGAAGCCGTTCCTGCATTAGAGGATGTTCTTGAGGATTTTTCTCTGCATCCCATTGTCCGCCATGAGGTACCCCTTTTGTACTTTCTGTTTCTTTAATTCAGGATTCCTTGTGAGAGATTGCTGTCTTGCTTATTGCTAGTGTGTGTTGCTAATGAGTGTGATTAATTGACCAGGCAGCTGAAGCTCTTGGAGCTATTGGTTTGGAGAGCAATCTGCCTTTACTAAAGAAGAGTCTGGAGTTAGATCCTGCACAAGAGGTGCGAGAGACATGCGAATTGGCTCTTAGACGAATCGAGGAGCAGAAGAATACATGTAATAATGATGAAATATCTGCAGAAGGGGCGTCGCCTTTTCTGTCAGTTGATCCAGCAGCACCTGCTTTTAGTTCCTCAATAGATCATCTAAGGTATGCCATGAAATTAATACTCTGAGCCTTCTTTTTATTAAGTGCTTTGTGTCTTTTGTTTGCGAGGTAGTAAAAAATGCCAGCCTGAATTTCTCACCACTTACGTTGGGCCAAGCATCCTGTACAGATGGGTTCCATCTTCCAGTGGTTAAGGCTGTTCATTTGGTGAGCTCCACTATGGATGTGCAATGGACTAAAATATCACATCTAAAACAATCCCTTAGGATTGGTGAACTTTTTGTCGTTGTATATCGACTCTTGGCTATTCTTATTTATCCATTCATAGGCCAATCATTGGATGACTAGGTTTGTTCAATGGGGGAGCTTTTTCAGCATCAACCATCCATTTTAGGATAACAGAAGATCTGTCTGGATCACTAAAAGGAGGGCCCCACTTACACAGTGCTGACCTGAATGATAAGGCTAGTGATTTGAGCAGAGCATCATCTCTTTCTGCTTTGTTTGCTGATAAATTATTGTCTTTGTTAAGGGAAGTTCTTCTGAATGAAGAAAAGAGCATGTATGAGCGATATGCAGCTCTTTTTGCACTTCGGAACCATGGAGGGGACAGAGCTGTCAGTGCTATTATTTCATCTTTAGGTGCTGGAAGTGCTCTCCTACGGCATGAGGTGTGTTGAATGTCTGTAAAACCCTATTATCTTATGTTATTACAGTATGTGTGGTTGACAGTTTACTACTCTTTTGCATAGTTCTTTGACAAGACTGTAGGGTGATTCTAGAGAGTGGACACAAGTTCAGTATTATCATTTTCTGGGTATCTTATGGGGCTTTGCCATTTATCATTTTACAACAAGGTTCAAAATATCTGTTGAGTGGAGCATACAGATCCCCTAGCTGATGGGATACATTATTGAACATGATATGATATGATGTATTCATACATTCCTTGATACCTTTTTGTTTTTTAACTTCTTATTGTTGTTGTTATTGTTAATTATTATTATTACTATTACTATTATTATTATTATCATCATTTATAAACTGGATTCATTTAGTAAAGAGCAAAAAGGCAATATAATTTATACTTATTATTTATTTATTCATTATCCAGGTTTTGGGACATTATCTAATTATTCTGCTAAAAGTTCCTTATTATCCGGAGCTTCTAGAGCGTGGAAGAATATCGCCAGGTTGATTGTGAAGTTCAGGAATGGTATTAGCCTTTCCAATGGGGGATGGATCATGTTCCAGATTTTGGGTGAATGTTTGGTGTTTGGATAGGCCTTTAAACCACTATATGCCCCAGGTTGGTGAATGTCGCAATGGACTCGAGATAGTGGTTGCTAGTTGCTTTGCTTATGCAGGAGGGCAAGTGGTTTGGGCTCCCGCATGTCCTGGGACTTTATTGGATACAAAAGTAGAGGAGAGGATTTTGTTGCTTGCTTTGCTTCATTAGTAGCCTCCGCCTTCCATGGAGCGGGATTCTTGGGTTGGAGATGGGAGAAAGTCGGCACAGTTTTCTGTTTTTTCCTTTCATATGGCGATTTGATATCCTAGCCATTTGGAAGCTAAGATTCGAATGCTTACATTTGGTTATCACATCTGCATGGTTGGCTGGCAAGGGTAAGGTGTTCATAGTGGATAATTTGCCAAAAAAAGAAAAAAGAAGAAAAGGCACATGATCATCCCCAATGCATGCAGAGTGCAGAGTTGGTTGATCACATTTTTATTCATTGCTTCTTTGCTAGAGAGGTGTGGGTGATTCTTAGATACCTTCAAAATAGTGTAGGTGATGCCAAGATCTATCAATGGTCTCTTCCTAGCATGGCATGGGAGTGGAGTTGGGATAAAATGGAGGATGACTTGGAGGCTAGCTCTTTTGGCAGGCATTTGGACTCTATTTAGGGGGGTGAATAATCGATGTTTACAAAATCGAATTGGATCGGTGTTAAAGGTGTATAGAAGGGCTGAGCTGGATGTAATGGGTTGGGCCTCAAGTTTAGAGGCTTTTGTAGAGTGTAACCTTTCCTCTTTGTAGCGGTCTTTGCTATTGTAATCCACCTTAGATTTCCATATTTGGCTTCTTATTATAAATATTGTTATCTTTAAAAAAAAAATAATAATAAATAAATCCTCAATGCCTGCATCATATGCCTTAATGGTGCTGAATCATTAGACCATCTATTCCTCCATTGCAAATTTACTATGGTGGTTTGGGCCAGTTCTTCAACCTCTTCCAATGTAGCTGGATGATGTTGATGTTGATTGCATATTTCTTTTTAGCATGGCATGGTGTCCATTTTGGTTAGAAAGAGACTTCTCTGGAGATTGGCACTCCTCGCTGGTTTGTGGTTGATATGGGCAGAGCGCAATGATAGGTGATCTGCAATCGGTGGAGGCTCTCGGACAAGGTGTTCAGGAGAGAGATTGGATGTCATTTATTAGGTTGCAGTTCTTATTCCTTTTCTGTTTGGTCCTGTAGCATTTTGAATTTTGTTTGGCTTGATCTAGTTTGGTGGGTATTTTTCGTCTTCCTTTCTTCTAATAAAATTGTGTGATATTTCAAAAAAATAAAAATAAATCAAAATTTTCTAAAAAGATGTAGGATGTTTAAAATTTGCTTAACATGCATATCAAGATTATCCTCCAGAATAAAGGAATAAGGACTACTACAAAATAGTTTGAAAATAATAAATAAAAATATCAAATCATATAATTTCGATGCTGAATGCATCTACTATATTGTCAATACATGAAGATGGTATGGTATTTGTGTCAGAATGTATTGATGGTACAAAACCATGGTATAACATAACGGTAATGGTGGCTGTAAGCCTGTAACAGCCACCACCGTTATCATTACGATACGGGTTGTAGTGGCCATAATGGCCATTATGGTCTCTCTCTCTCTCTCTCTCTCTCTCTCTCTCTCTCTCTCTCTCTCTCTCTCTCTCTCTCTCTCTCTCTCTCTCTCTCTTCTTCTTCTTCTTCTTCTTCTTCTTCTTCTTCTTCTTTTTTGGAAAAAAAGACAGAAAAAACCTATATCGGTCCTGTAATGACCCTGCAATAACGTGTTAGTCATAACGGTTGCCACCTTGACTTACGTAACTCCCGTTACGGCACACCTTATACAAAACCCATATAAAGTTACAAACAATAGATTTCAATTTTTCAATACTTTGCCCATATCATGATATGGACATTTGTATGGATCTCATCGTGATTCCTAATATGTTAGGTATTTTGAACACTCTGGTTTGAAGAGGTTTTCCAAGTCCATATGCATATAGAGCCTTGCCATTGACATGCAAGCACATTTACTATTTTGGCGTACATTTGCGAGCTCCTAGCTTTCCATCAGGTTGGTCATACTGGTAGGATATTCTGGCTAAAAAATCAGGCCATTCTTTTGACAAATGACACAACTATATGAAAACAAAGCTAAATAGAACAAACCATCCATCAAGACAATTGATAAGAGTTCCCTTTACAAAGATTCTATCTATGGATTCCGTAATTTGCCAAAGAATCGGCAATACAATTGGTTTTCATGGAACATTACTAAGAGTAGTAGGCATAGATTAACAACACATCCTTATTGCATTAAGGGAAAACACAAGAGACTAAGGAAGAGGCACCTTCCCTTAAAATCATGCAATGGCCGAACACGAGTATCCTTTAACAATAAGTGGTCCATTGAATCGCTCGGCAAAGAGCTCAATACCAACTTCAATCGCCTTTGGTTCCACATGTTTAGAGTTGTTGATGCCCATTAGCCTCAAGAGAGATAGAACTGCTGAGCCATTCCTGTCTTTTATAATTCTATCGATCTTTGATTCCCGGATAATTGGTTGGTGCTGTAAATTTCTTTTGTTCTGGATTTATCTTTGTATATATTTTGGCTGTGGCCTCTCATCAATAAAATTATCATCATTTACCGGTTTAAATTGAGACATATTTTGATGGTTATTTTATCTGCAAGGTTTTGAACGCAGTGTGCATCTAATACCATTAATTAATGGTGCCAGCCCTATGAACACCCGATTAGTGTTTTTTTTTTTTTTTTTTTTTTTTTTTTTTTTTTTTTTTGTGTATGTGGCGGTTCCAGACCATCTAATTAGTGGACCTCCTCTTCTATGAACCATAGCCCAATTTTGCATAGATTTGTAGGTCATGGCTATCCTATCAATTGACCATTTTGGATGGTCATTAAGATATTAAAGCACAATCCAAAAAAGACTTATATATGATGGAATGGTTAGAAAAGCCAGTCACTTCAATCTATTACCATCAACCCATCCATGAGATAGCATTTCCTTGGTTAAGGTTGATAGATGCATTCTCTGTTAGGCAGGATACAATTTTACTTACTGGTATTGGTTCACCTTGGACTGGTCCCAATTGCAATTTGTGGTGTACTAGTTAAGTTCGAGGTGTATCGGTTAAGTGTAGAAGAAAATGGAGGCTAGATCCATGTGCCCTAACCCAGGAAATAGAAGTCGTGGTTTTGACATGGTTAAACATTCACTGTTGCAAAAATGGAATTGCAGGCTAATTCATAGATGGGAAATAATGAGTAATGTGCAAGGTTTTTTTTTTTTTTTTTTTCTTGTTTCCTATCATTTATAGTTTGGGCAACAATACTGATGGTTCGTGGCACAATCAAGGAGGATTTTGAAGACCTTACACGTGTCCCTGGATTAATTGAGGGCCCCACATTAGGAGGACACACGTGTAGGATGAGTTAGAAGACTGATTTGTTACGCATGATTTTATTTATTTATGTTTTATTTTTTTTATTTTTTTTATTTTTTTTAAATTTTTATAGAAAGCTTTGTTTTGTGTTTTTTTTTCTTTTGTTATAGGGGTAGTTTAGTCATTTTCTTTTAAATCCGAATTTTATAAATAGGGTGCTTTCTACCCTAAACATAATAATGTTTTTTTTTTTAATTTTTAAAATTTTTTTTTTTTAATGAAAGCTTGGTGCCTCATTCCCCTTTCTCTCTGTGGCAAGTTCTTCTCTTCCCCTAATCTCCTCTTCTTCTGAATTCTATTTCTAGCCATTCAACCTTCTTCTTCTCTTTATATGCCTGGTATTTTTATTATTGCTATTGACCCTGAAAATATGAGAATTGATCCAGCCCTCTCTCAGATTTTTCACCCGTCTCTATTCTAGAAATCCTTTGATTTCCTGGACTAGAGAAGCTGCATTGATTGTTGGATTGAAACCATGCAAGATCGGGAGTTCACATCCCTCGCCGGATCCAATCCATGCATGATTTGAATACGGTACCGCATGATTGTGATGATGGTTTGCAACCATTGCATGTTTCATTTGTTATTATCTTTACTATGATGTGGAATATGAATATTTCAATTGATCTGCTTAGTTTATTTCGCTGGATAATTTTTATGCTCACACATGCATTCTAGTTTAGACCGTCCTGCATCAAGTACTTTTCCATTTTTGGAAGGATGCATTAACGAAGTAGTTTGGAAGTTCCAGCTACTACTGTATAAATGGAGAGGCGGTCTTCAACCTAAGGATATGCACAGCATGCCCGGTTTTCATCTTGTACAAGTGAAGCCTATGATTCAAGGATCCGGACTATTGGTTTGTTGGGCTCCACTATGGATGGACCATGACCTGATACATTCAACAAGCTTGGTGGATGGGTCCCTCCAATCTGGCTAGGGCTGTTGATGGGTACCTAGACCCGCGGGTACCTGATGAACCCAACCCGATTTTAATGGGTCCATGTACCATCTTTCGTACCTGTTAAGAAATCGGGCTGGGTTCGGGTCTCACCTTTCGGACCTGATTAAAAATTGGGTATAGTAGGGTTCGTGTGAGGTCTAAGCCAGGGTCCTGTTAGTTTTTGATAGTACAACTATGTGTGTGTGTGTGTGTGTGTGTGTATTGATGATTTTACAAAATGAGGTTTCCTAAGCCACACATATGTAAGAGAGCCCATTTACACACCATACATGTGTCAAAGTGGACGTTTGTGTGATCTAATCCATTGGTTGGGCCTAACCATGTAAATTCTTTTGTTTTTCCCAAACCCAACTCGAAACCTAGATCCAAAGACCCAATGGGTACCCGAACACAATCGGATCCAGGTCCGTGTGCTCGAGAACTAGACCCAGACCCCGCAAGACCCGAACCTGGTTATTCCGGGTATGTGTACCATAGGACTCAACCTAAACCTGATCCGTTGACAGCCTTAAATCTGGGAGTTTTTGGGGCCGGTACATCTATGGTGGGCCCGAAAAACCAATTGCCAGGATCCCCGAACCAAGGGTCCCACACTCCCACTTCTCCAAAATGAAAAGCCGAGAATACTCTGCACATTTCAGGTAAATGATCATATGATTCCTGATTTTGTTAAAGCTACATCGATGTTTTCCTGGCAAATTTTCAGAAGATGGAGCTGCCTTGTTTCATAAATTCTAACCAATTGCAGATCTTTGCTTCAGCATCACTTTATATTGCATTAACCTTTTCTATACATGTATATTCACCTGTGAATATAATTTTACGGACTGCCCACATTTTTTAAACTCTTGATTACAACTTTTATTTTATATTGCTTACAGGTTGCATATGTCTTGGGGCAGCTGCAAAACAAAGCAGCTTCTGCTGCCCTTTCTGAAATCCTTAGGAACGTGGATGAGCATCCAATGGTTAGACACGAAGCTGCCGAAGCTCTTGGTTCCATTGCAGGTATGGATGTTACTCCCCTCTCCAACTTCTCTCTTGTAGTGAATCCTTTGGACTCATGGGCTTCTTGCAGGAAGTCGAGAAATCAGTTTAGATATAGGATTGGGAGAAGAATAGGATCCTTGGGTCTTCATTTTATAGGAAGCAATCTGGGCTTGGTTCAGTGATCCAGACTGTTGGTTCTTTGGGATCCGCAGCAGATCAATGGAGCATGCCTTGGTTATCTCCTAGACCGGAAGATACAGGTCATCAATCTAGGCTTTTTGTAGTTGAAAGTGGAGTGACTGAACTTTTATTCTTAACCATTTATTTTCAGCCCACAAATTATAAGGTTAGGATTGCCCAGTCGAATAGATTTTTCGGGCCTGGTGCATCTGTGGTGGGATTCAATGGATGCGGATTGCCTGTGAAAGCCTTTCACTGCGACAACAGGAAGCTAGGTGGGGCTCACCATGATGTTTGTGAGAAACCCACCCTGTTCATTCATTTACCATATCATGTTACGACATGGGTCCAAAACTGAGGCAGATCTGAAACTCAAAGTGGACCACATGACAGGAAAAAGTTGATAGGGAAATGCCTACCATTGAAACCTCCTTGGTGTCCACTCTGAGGTTTATATGCCATCCATACCGTTCATAAGGTCATTCCTACTTGGATGAACTGAAAACACAAAAATATTAGCCTGATCCATAACTTCTGTGGCCCCACGAATGTTTCAATGGTGGACGTTCAATCCTCACTGTTTCCTGTCGTGCGGTCCTCTTGAGTTTTGGATATGCCTCATTTTTGGTCCCATGTCACAACATGATACGGCAAAAACGGATGGACAGGGTGGATTTCTCACAAAAATCACGGTAGGCCCCCCTTAACTTCCTGTTGCAGGAAGTTCCTGCGAAAGGCTTTTGCAGGCAATCCGCATCCGGTTGTTTGTCTGAATTGAAAAATGAGAACACTGCACAATTCCTCTGATTGAGGATCCTGTAATTCCCTTTTTATGATTATCCATCCCATCGGGGAAGGTCCTAGTCGTTCATCAATCTTTGGCATCCCAAAATATCCATAGTTTACCTGGGATTTCAGTTTGCCCTGTTAAAACTCTATTGTACAGGAAATCCTAATACTTATTTGTGGCCTGAAAATAATGAGCATCATCATCTACATAATCATCATGGCCTCATCCCAGCAGTTATGAATTTCAGCATATATATATATATATATATATATATATATATATATATATATATATATATATATATATATATATATATATATATATATATATATATATAACTTTCGACCTTAAAAAGGACAGCATGGATGTGTGTGACCATTGGGTCAATGATATAGATCACTGCACCATGGGCCCACTCGTACTGAAAAGCTGGGGATACTATGCTATATATGGGCTGTCCACTATATTATTCAATTAGTAAATGGTACCGCAGAAATGCTGTGGATCATCTACTTTCATTGCCTCGCAGCATCAATGACATCTTGCCTATGTAGCTGTTCTTTTCAGTTGCATTGCTTCTTGTTTTCATTCTCGTATTGGTCATCTTGTAGATAATGAAAGCATCACGCTTCTTGAGGAATTTGTGAAGGATCCTGAACCTATTGTTTCACAGAGCTGTGAAGTGGCCCTCAGCATGCTCGAGTTTGAAAGATCTGGCAAGTCTTTTGAGGTAGACTACTTGAAACTGAATGAGTTCCTAGAATGCTCCTCTTTCCTTAGATGGACAAGTCTAGGGTGATAGTTTACCACCATTTTCAATATGGAGGGACATCTCTAGATTTACCAAAAAGACATGTATGGTGATCTGGACCATCAATATTCATGGGATGCATTGTGGATAGAGCATTAGCCCGAAAGTCAATCTGATCAAAAGATCCTTAACTGTTCAAGTGGGCACAATCAAATGGATGGTTAAAATTAAAATGGTCACCTGTCCAAATTCATTGGGTGGAATCAGCTAAGATCATCTAATCAGTGTGATATGTGGATTATTCTATGTCCACAATTGGGCCCGTTATATGATAGTCCAGATTGCTGTACAAGCTATCACCATGATCAAGCCCTTGTAATCTGTCCCTACATTTCTTTTTGCAGTATTTCTTCATGGAGGCACCGCAAGTGCAGTAGAGCTTCAAATGCGATCGGATTCTCCTCGTGAAGGCCTGATATGTACAAGTGTATCGGCCTGATGCTGGCCCGAAAGGGGTGATACAACCCTTTATTGCTGGTGAATGATAGGATACACAAAAACTGATTTAAAAACCATGCTTCATGAAGTATATGTAATCTATCAACCCTAACTTTGTTTTAGTAGTCTTATAAGGATAGATGTTAGCCCAATGCAGCTTTTACATTATGAGAAAAACGTAGGGGCTGCGGGTTGAGATGGTTCATACACATTCAGTAAGAAATCCTCAAAAGTAATGTATTTTGTTATATTAGCTCTACTATTGAGTAATGCTAAGAGGTTTCGTTTGCTTGGTGCCGACATTATTTTCGAGAAAAAGTAGAGCTTTGCTAAGCCCACACACGTGTGCGATGACGCTTGTCTACACGCCACACGTGCCAACATGGCACATGTGAGATTTAATCCATTCCATTAGGTTGGTCTGACCTTGTGCATGTTGTCCCAAAAATTAAATCTGGTCCAGTCAGCATGAGAGCCCCCCAACATTGAAAACAGGTGGATGGATTAGAGAACTTCAGCCAAGCTTTTCAGGGCAGTACGTTTGTGTTGCAAATCTGACCCACCTGACCAGTGGATCAACCTGGTTCTTGTGATAGGGTGCCAATATAGCGGTGCCGTTCGATGAATCAATTGGATATTAGACCTATTGTGCCATGTTGGCACATGTGTGGCGAGTGCATGAACATTATTGCACACACGTGTGGGCATGCAAAGTCCTAATGGTTGTACATCAAGTAGAAGTAAAGACCGAGTTGAGTCTATGAGTTGACTCGGCCAGAAATGCAGTCCAAGTCAAATTGCAGATATTTGAACTGAGATTTTCTTCTAAATTTGCAAACCAAACAGTCCATCTTGATTTATGATCCACTTCGATGGGTCATTGTACAAGGAGAAGTGGTGATGGATGCCCGCTGTTGGGTTGTTTGTGGAGCCTAGCATTATTTTTGTATGGAATCTGACCAATGTGTGCCCCATATTGATGTAAGGAGATACCAAAAATTACCACATTCCAAAACCTCAGTGGGCCACACATGATTTTAAAGGTTTTAGGCAGGAATATTTTTTTTTTTCATCGTTCCCTGCAGTGTGGTCCACCTTAGTCTTGAATCTGGATGATTTTTTTACTGGTTGGATGAAACAAACACATCACAGTGGGAACATGCAATCTAATACTGTCAGCTACATGGTAACTTCCATACATTGGAGCTGTGGGGTCCACTGTGATGTGTGTGCAGGAGGGGAGAATGAGGTGTGAATGTGTCTATTTTGAAGAGGATTTCAAATCCAGGGGGTTCCAAATCCAGGCTCCCAAACAGGCCCTTTCAAACTATTTCGTTTAAAAACCTCTTACCATTTTTCACATACAGACTTTTCTAATGATTATACCAAGTGAAAAAATGACAAATTTTCCCTCTTTACAAGCGAATAACCACAATTTTTATCCTATTATATTTTCAGGACCCATTTTAACATGTTTGCACGGTGTTTTAATTGTGTCTGCTGTCATTTGCGTGTCGTGTTTGGTGAGCCACGTGTTATTGTTGCACACGTGGCCTAATTAGACTAGATCCAAACCATCCATCGGTTTGCCCGGCTCATGGAAGGATGTGTTGCAAGTATAACATGGTATACAGTTGATGGTCGATTCAATGGGGAGGCCATGATCGTGGTGCTCACTATATTCCTTTCAAAAAAATCTGAGCCGTCCACCATTTTCCTCATATGAATTTATGATTTCGCCCCAACAATAATCCATGTCCGAAGCGCAAGAGGCATGTAATAGAGCATATTGAATCCAAGCCTTTCAAACCATCACGGGGCCACAAAATTATAGATTTGGAACAAAAACTGTTGGTTACATTCACCCCACTATGAATGAGATTTTGATCATCTGAGAATGCCATTTCAATGGTTTGAATGTTCTGAAAATATCAAAACTGGATCATTGATAGTTTCAGCAGTGGTAAGTCACAGACCTGCTTTTTTCCTGGCGTGGGATCCACCTTTTCGTTGCATCTGCCTAGATTTTGAATCCATGCCCTAAAATGAGATGAAGAAAATGATAGATGGTTCAGATTTGAAATAAGTATAGGAAATTGGGGTCCACCAAAATAAAATTTGCATGAAAAAGTAGTGACACGGTGCCCTAGTGCATGGTGTTCTTGACAGTGGGTCCATTGAGTTCTTTTGAGAAAATTCTGAGCCGTCCACCATATCTTCGTATTATTTTAAGGCTTAGCCTAAAAAATGATCCAGATCTGAAACTCAGGTGAGTCACACAGCAGGTAAGAGTGCGCTTTGAAACCAAACCCTTCGAATCGTCATGGGCTACAAAAATTTTAGACGAGCACAAATGCCAGTAGCTACATTTAGCTCATTGGAAATGGCATTTTAAACAGTTGGAAATGTCATTTTAATGGTTTGGATGGCCTAAAAATATAAAATGACGATTGCTGATTTTAGTGCCAGTCAGCCAATGATCTACATTTTCATGTTGTGGACCCACCTTAACATTGAAGTTGCTTTGGTTTTGGGCGCACGTTAAAATGAGATGATGAAAATGATAAATGATACCAATTTTATGACAAGCATGACAAATGTGGATCCACAACTTAAGATATGGGCGTGAGATAGTCTTACCTCACTGTCTTCTTTGCAAAAGATTCAACCTGTCCACCATTTCCCTCACATGATTTTAGGGATCAAGCCAAAAATGATCTATGGATCAAGCCAAAAATGATCCAGATCCAAAGCTCAAGTAGGCCATGCGACAGACAATAATGTATATTGAACCCAAGCCTTTCAAGACCTAGTGATGCTGCAAAATTTTTATATCATATGTAAAAATGATGGTCACATTTAAACCACTAGGAATGACATTCAAAATTATTGAAAATGACATTGGAACCGTTTGAATAGGCTAAAAGCATTAAAAATGAACATTAATGATTTCAATGGTAGTAAGTAAATGACCCATTAATTTTATTTTTTATTTTTGTTACAGTGGGACCCATATGTACAATGAATCCACTTGAATTTTAGGCCCACACCTTAAAATAAGATAATGAAAAATGATAGATGGGTCAAATTTGTTACAAGTATTGCCAAAGTCAGCCCCACCTCATTTCCTGAATTTTTAAAGTTTTTTTTTTTTTTTTTTTTTTTTTTTTTTTTTTTTTAAGAATTGAATTAAAAAAACAAAAGGGTAATTTTGTCAATATGAAAATACTCTGATAAAAGTGGCGTAGGGCTAACGGTGCAAGCAAAAGCTGTTACGAAGAAATAGCTTGTAACAGTTTTTGGGTTTATCGACAAAAACAGGGGTAGTTTGCTACAAAACATCCCTTTATAAAATTTACTCGAGAAAGCGCCATGTTTTTTGCAGCGGTGATTGTTCACCACCACGACCAGCTAGAGACGGACGGTCATGTCAGGGCCTCTGTGGGGCTAACGTGATCTGTATGCTTCATCCACACCGTACATCTATTTTAACAGATCATTTTAAGGCATGATCTGGAGAGGAAGGCAGATCAAAGGTTGAAGTGGACCACACCACATGAAGCAGTGGGAATTGGACTATTACCGTTGAAAACTTTCTACAGCCCACCGTGATGTTTATTTACCATCCAACCCATAGACATGCACAAAGGGAAGACACAACTTGATTTAAAACTTCTTTAGCCCCTAGCAAGTTTTCAACCCTAAATACCCATTACTTCTGTTTGATGTGGTGTGGTCCAATTGATCATTCGATGTGGTTCCTTTTTTAGTTCATGCCCTAAAATCATATGTGAAAATAGATGAACGGTGTGGATAAAACATATAGATTATGATGGACCCCACAGAGCCACTGACATACTACCAGTCTCGTACCCTATCCGGCCCATTTATTTCGAGGGCCACTTTGGTGGATCCAGATCACTTTCTGTGGAGCTCACTGTGATATATCTACCCTAAATCTAGGCCGTCCATTCATTTTAACAGCTCATTTTACTTAATATCCAAAAAAAAATGAAGCATTTCCGTAACTCATTTTACTTATTATCCAAAAGTGAAGTAAATCCAAATAGGGAGGACACAGTAAGAAACAGCAGTGATTAAATCCCAACCATTAAAAACTCGCGGGGTCCACTAGAATATTTATTTACCATCCACTCTGTTGATACAGTCACAAGGAACTGGATGAAGAGACCACACAAATATCATCTTGATCCAAAGGATCCAAGAAGTTTTTAATAGACAATCACTACTGTTTCCTGTACTATGGTCCACCTGAGATTTGGATCTACTTCATTATTTTTTTCGGTCATGCCCTACAATGAGTTTTCAGTACGGATGGACGGTGTGGATGTAAGGCACTTACATCACAGTGGGCCCCACAGAGAGGATCCCACCACCTAGGCGTTTGAACTGTGATTGTCCATAACTGCACAGGTAAAATTGCGAGAAAATGACCACTGTGGACAAAACCTTTTACCCAGCGGTTTCTATGAAAGAATACAAACTTTAGTTACCAATCTAGACTAGCACGTGCGGACAGCGACTTTGAGGACGAAACTACCCCTCCTTTTCGCTGCGAAGACGAGCGCTGACGCCCCTCCAACTGAGAGTTGTACGAACGGCCTAAAAGAGATCAAAGTTACATGGCCCCACAGCTATATAATATTTATTATATCCACAACGTTCATCCATATTTCAAGATCATTTCGGAGCATTATCCAAAAAAAAAAAAATCATATCCAAAGATCAACTGGACCACACCACAAAGAGCAGCGTGAAATTTATTTTCACCGTTAAAAATTTTGTAGGGTCCACCATAACCTTTATTTTCCATCCAATCTATTCATAAGGTCACAAAGGCCAGGATGAAGAGGAAAAACAAGTTTCATAATGATCCAAAACTTCTGTGACCCCTAAAAGGGTTTCAATGGTAGACGTTCAATCATCCACAGCCTTTAACAGTGTGGTCCACTTGATAGCTAGATCTATCTTATTTTTTGTCTCAAACCTTAATACGAGTTCTCCAAAAATATGGACGGTTTGGATATAACACATACCTCATAATAGAACCCACAAAAAGCAGTGGATTACAACAGCAAAAAAATTTAAAAAAAAAAAAAAAAAAAAAAAAAAAAAAAAAAAAAAAAAAAAAAAAACGTCGATCGAAAATGGTCCAGAGCTGTCCAGTGAGTTTTCCTTGGAAAAGGTATTTACCTTTAGCTACGGATTTTAACCGTAGCCATAACTGTACTCAGTGCCACTCTATGAAATTTTTTATTTATTTTTATTATTTTTTTTTATTTTTTACATGGAGAAATTTATTCTACCTACAGTTTTCTTTAATACATATTTATATAAATAGGTATATATAAGCATATAAAATTTTTTTCCCTCTTTTTTTTCATTTATTTCTTTAATCATTTAACAAGAATATCTTCTAAACCAAAATTAGTTACTTGACGTACCATATATGATTTTGGGGTAGGAGAAGCTACTTTATCCAACTAACCTTACTATTTTCCAAGATTCCATCAGGTCGATGGTAAAAAAATCCATTTCATTCAATCCATAATCATTCCCAGCCTTTAACAGTGTGGTCCACTTGATAGCTAGATCTGTCTTACTTTTTCACTTCCTTGATGCATCTTTCTCTCCCTCTTTACTGCTTAACCTATCATACAATTCATGATACAGTTTATACCTCCCACATATAATTATTATATATTACCTATCTTGATAGAATAGAATAGTGGAAATTGATTCATTTAGTCGACCCCAATTAGTTGGGATAAGGCTTAGGTCAATTCCTAGCCTCCCTTGCTCAATTTCTAGTCTCCCTTGCTCAATTCCTAGGTTTGCTCGCTCAATTCCTAGGTTTTCTCGCTCAATTTTTAGGTTGCCTCACTGAATTTCTAGCTTCCCTCGCTCATTCCTAGGCTGTCTCGCTCAATTCATAGGTTCTCTTGCTGAATTTCTAGCTTCCCTCGCTCAATTTCTAGCTTCCCTCGCTCAATTCGTAGGTTGCTTCGCTGAATTTCTACGTTGCCTCACTCAATTGCTAGGTTGCCTCGCTCAATTCCTAGGTTCCTTCGCTCAATTTATATATTGTCTCACTGAATTTCTATCTTCCCTTGCACAATTTGTAGCTTTCCTCGCTCAAATCCCGGGTTGCCTCGCTGAATTTCTAGGTTCTCTCGCTCAAATTCTAGCTTCCCTCGCTGAATTTCTAACTTCCTCCGGTCAATTCCTAGGTTACCTCGCTCAAATCCTAGGTTTCCTCGTTGAATTTCTACCTTGCCTCGCTCAATTCCTAGGTTCCCTCGCTCAATTTCTAGCTTCCCTCGCTCAAATCCTAGGTTGTCACACTGAATTTCTAGGTTCCCTCGCTTTATTTCTAGCTTCCCTCGCTGAATTTCTACGTTGCTTCGCTCATTTCCTAGGTTCCCTCACTCAATTCCTACATTGCCTCACTCAAATCCTAGGTTACCTCGCTCAATTTCTAGGTTCCCTCACACAATTTGTAACTTCCCTCGCTCAAATTCGAGGTTGCCTCGCTGAATTTCTAGGTTCCCTCGCTCAATTTCTAGCTTCACTCGCTCAATTTCTACCTTCCCTCGCTCAATTCCTAGGTTACCTCGCTGAATTCCTACGTTGCCTCGCTCAATTTCTAGGTTCCCTCGCTCAAATTCTAGGTTGCCTCGCTCAATTCCTACCTTCCCTCGCTCAATTCCTACGTTGCCTCGCTCAATTTCTAATTTTCCTACCTTCCCTCGCTTAATTCCTAGGTTGCCTCGCTCAATTCCTACGTTGTCTCGCTCAATTTCTAGCTTCCCTCGCTCAATTCTTACGTTGCCTTGCTCAATTTCTAGCTTCCCTCGCTCAATTTCTAGCTTCCCTCGCTCAAATCGTAGGTTGTCTCGCTGAATTTCTAGGTTCCCTCGCTTAATTTCTAACTTCCCTCACTTAATTCCTAAGATTCCTCGCTGAATTTCTACGTTGCCTCGTTCATTTCCTAGGTTCCCTCGCTCAATTCCTACGTTGCCTCGCTCAAATCCTAGGTCGCCTCGCTGAATTTCTAGGTTCTCTCGCTCAAATTCTAGCTTCCCTCGATGAATTTCTAACTTCCCTCGGTCAATTCCTAGGTTGCCTCGCTCAAATCGTAGGTTTCCTCGCTGAATTTCTACCTTGCCTCGCTCAATTCCTAGATTCCCTCGCTCAATTTTTAGCTTCCCTCGCTCAAATCCTAGGTTGTCATGCTGAATTTATAGGTTCCCTTGCTTTATTTCTAGCTTCCCTCGTTGAATTTCTACGTTGCCTCGCTCATTTCCTAGGTTCCCTCGCTCAATTCCTACATTGCCTCACTCAAATCCTAGGTTACCTCGCTCAATTTCTAGGTTCCCTCACACAATTTGTAGCTTCCCTCGCTCAAATTCGAGGTTGCCTCGCTGAATTTCTAGGTTCCCTCGCTTAAATTCTAGCTTATCTCGCTCAATTTCTAGCTTCACTTACTCAATCTCTACCTTCCCTCGCTCAATTCCTAGGTTACCTCGCTGAATTCCTACGTTGCCTCGCTCAATTTCTAGGTTCCCTCGCTCAATTCCTACGTTGCCTCGCTTAATTCCTACATTGCCTCGCTCAATTCGTACCTTCCCTCATTCAATTTCTAAGTTCCCTCGCTCAATTTCTAGGTTCCCTCGCTTAATTCCTACGTTGCCTCATTCAATTCCTACCTTCCCTCGCTCAATTCCTACGTAGGATTTGAGCGAGGGAACCTAGAAATTGAGCGAGGCAACGTAGGAATTCAGCGAGGTAACCTAGGAATTGAGCGAGGGAAGCTAGAAATTGAGCGAGATAAGCAAGAATTTACGCGAGGGAACCTAGAAATTCAGCGAGTCAACCTCGAATTTGAGCGAGGGAAGCTACAAATTGTGTGAGGGAACCTAGAAATTGAGCGAGGTAACCTAGGATTTGAGTGAGGCAACGTAGGAATTGAGCGAGGGAACCTAGGAAATGAGCGAGGCAATGTAGAAATTCAGCGAGGGAAGCTAGAAATAAAGCGAGGGAACCTACAAATTCAGCATGACAACCTAGGATTTGAGCGAGGGAAGCTAGAAATTGAGCGAGGGAACCTAGGAATTGAGCGAGACAAGGTAGAAATTCAGCGAGGAAACCTAGGATTTGAGCGAGGCAACCTAGGAATTGACCGAGGGAAGTTAGAAATTCAGCGAGGGAAGCTAGAATTTGAGCGAGAGAACCTAAAAATTCAGCGAGGCAACCTAGGATTTGAGCGAGGCAACGTAGGAATTGAGCGAGGGAACCTAGGAAATGAACGAGGGCAACGTAGAAATTCAGCGAGGAATCCTAGGAATTAAGCGAGGGAAGCTAGAAATTAAGCGAGGGAACCTAGAAATTCAACGAGACAACCTAGGATTTGAACGAGGGAAGCTAGAAATTGAGTGAGGCAAGGTAGAAATTCAGCGAGGAAAGCTAGGATTTGAGCGAGGCAACCTAGGAATTGAGCGAGGGAAGCTAGAAATTGAGCGAGGGAAGCTAGAATTTGACGAAGGAACCTAGAAATTTAACGAGGCAACCTAGGATTTGAGCGAGGGAAGCTACAAATTGTGCAAGGGAACCTAGAAATTGAGTGAGGCAACCTAGGAATTGAGTGAGGCAACGTAGGAATTGAGCGAGGGAACCTAGGAAATGAGCGAGGCAACGTAGAAATTCAGTGAGGGAAGCTAGAAATAAAGCGAGGGAACCTAGAAATTCAGCGTGACAACCTAGGATTTGAGCGAGGGAACCTAGAAATTGAGCGAGGGAACCTAGGAATTGAGCGAGGCAAGGTAGAAATTCAGCGAGGAAACCTAGGATTTGAGCGAGGCAACCTAGGAATTGACCGAGGGAAGTTAGAAATTCAGCGAGGGAAGCTAGAATTTGAGCGAGAGAACCTAGAAATTCAGCGAGGCAACCTAGGATTTGAGCGAGGCAACATAGGAATTGAGCGAGGGAACCTAGGAAATGAACGAGGCAACGTAGAAATTCAGCGAGGAATCCTAGGAATTAAGCGAGGGAAGCTAGAAATTAAGCGAGGGAACCTAGAAATTCAGCGAGACAACCTAGGATTTGAGCGAGGGAAGCTAGAAATTGAGCGAGAGAAGCTAGAAATTGAGCAAGGCAACGTAGGAATTGAGCGAGGGAAGCTAGAAATTGAGCGAGGCAATATAGGGATTCAGCGAAGTAACCTAGGAATTGAGCGAGGGAAGCTAGAAGGATCCTAGAAATTGAGCGAGGCAATGTAAGAATTCAGCGAGGGAAGGTAGAAATTAAGCAAGAGAAGCTAGAAATTCAGCGAGGCAACCTAGGATTTAAGCGAGAGAACCTAGAAATGAGCGAGGCAACGTAGAAATTTAGTGAGGGAACCTAGAAATTCAGCGAGACAACCTAGAATTTGTGCGAGGGAAGCTACGAATTGAGCGAGGGAACCTAGAAATTGAGCGAGACAACCTAGGATTTGAACGAGGCAACCTAGGAATTGAGCGAGACAACATAGGGATTGAGCGAGGGAACCTACGAATTGAGCTAGGCTTTATAGAAATTCAGCGAGGAATCCTAAGAATTGAGTGAGGGAAGCTAGAAATGAGCAAGGAAACCTAAGATTTGAGCAAGACAACCTAGAAATTGAGCGAGGCAACGTAGGGATTGAGCGAGGGAAACTAGGAATTGAGCGAGGCAACATAGAAATTCAGCGAGGAATCCTAGGAATTGAGTGAGGCAACGTGGGATTTGAGCGAGGCAATCGAGGGGGAACGTAGGAATTGACGAGGAAAGCTACAAATTGAGCGAGGGAACCTAGAAATTGAGCGAGGCAACGTAGGAATTAAGCGAGGAAAGCTAGGAATTGAGCGAGGCAACCTAGGAATTGAGTGAGGCAACGTAGGATTTGAGCGAGGCAATCGAGGGGAACGTAGGAATTGACGAGGAAAGCTACAAATTGAGCGAGGGAACCTAGAAATTGAGCGAGGCAACGTAGGAATTAAGCGAGGAAAGATAGGAATTGAGCGAGGCAACCTAGGAATTGAGTGAGGCAACGTAGAAATTGGAGCGAGCTAACATAGGAATTGAGCGAAGGAACTTATAAATTGAGCGACGAAACCTACAAATCTCTTTAAGTGATCAAGAGGGCCCCCTTTTCCAGTAGATGAGATTATGACGAAAGGTATTATCTCAACGCTTCTTTTCTCTCTCTTGCTCTTAAAAATCGTTGAATCCAAAGCCCTTAGAGAAGAAAGATCCTAGTTGCCTCACTCAAATCCTAGGTTGCCTTGCTCAATTCCTAGGTTCCCTCACTCAATTGCTAGGTTGCCTCGCTTAATTTATAGGTTGCCTCGCTCAATTTCTAGCTTCCCTCGCTCAATTCCTATGTTGCCTTACTGAATTCTTACCTTGCCTCACTCAATTTTTAAGTTCCCTCGCTTAATTCCTAGGATTCCTAGCTGAATTTCTACGTTGTCTCGTTCATTTCCTAGGTTCTCTCGCTCAATTTCTACGTTGTCTAGCTCAATTCCTAGGTTACCTCGCTCAATTTCTAGGTTCCCTTGCACAATTTGTAGCTTCCCTCGCTCAAATCCTAGGTTGCCTCGTTGAATTTCTAGGTTCCCTCGTCAAATTCTAGCTTCCCTCGCTCAATTTCTAACTTCCCTTGCTCAAATCCTAGGTTGCCTCGCTCAAATCCTAACTTTCCTTGCTGAATTTCTACCTTGCCTCACTCAATTTTTAAGTTCCCTTGCTCAATTTCTAGCTTCCCTCGCTCAAATCCTAGGTTGTCTCACTGAATTTCTAGGTTCCCTCACTTAATTTCTAGCTTCCCTCGCTTAATTCCTAGGATTCCTCCCTGAATTTCTACGTTGCCTCGTTCATTTCCTAGGTTACCTCGCTCAATTCCTAGGTTGCCTTGCTCAAATCCTAGGTTGCCTCGCTCAATTTCTAAGTTCCCTCGCACAATTTGTAGCTTCCCTCGCTCAAATCCTATGTTGCCTCGCTGAATTTCTAGGTTCCCTCGTCAAATTCTAGCTTCCCTCGCTCAATTTCTAACTTCTCTCGCTCAATTCCTAGGTTGCCTCGCTCAAATCCTAGGTTTCCTCGCTGAATTTTTACCTTGCCTCACTCAATTTCTAGGTTTCTTCGCTCAATTTCTAGCTTCCCTCGCTCAAATCCTAGGTTGTCTCGTTGAATTTCTAGGTTCCCTCGCTTAATTTCTAGCTTCCTTCGCTTAATTTCTAGGATTCTTCGCTGAATTTCTACGTTGCCTCGCTCATTTCCTAAGTTCCCTCGCTCAATTCCTATGTTGCCTTGCTCAAATCCTAGGTTGTCTCGCTCAATTTCTAGATTCCCTCGCACAATTTGTAGCTTTCCTCGCTCAAATCCTAGTTGTCTCGCTGAATTTCTTGGTTCCCTCGCTCAAATTCTAACTTCCCTCGCTCAATTCCTAGGTTGCCTAGCTCAAATCGTAGGTTCCCTCGTTCATTTTCTACGTTGCCTCGCTCAATTTCTAGCTTATCTCGCTCAATTTCTAGATTCCCTCACTGAACTCCTACCTTGCCTCTCTCAATTTTTAGGTTCCCTCGCTCAATTCCTACCTTGCCTCGCTCAATTTTCAATTTGCCTACTCAATTTCATATTTGTCCCGTTCAATTTCTAGTTTGACCGCGAAGTGACTGAAATTGACAGCGAAGTGAATGAAATGTATTTTCAACCATCGACCTAATGGAATCTTGGAAAATAACTAGGTTGGTTGGCTAAAGTAGCTTCTCTTACCCCAAAATCATATGTGGTACGTCAAGTAACTAATTTTAGTTTAGAAGATATTCTGTTAAATGAATAATGAAATAAATGAAAAAAAAGAAGAGAGAATTTTTTGAAAGTAACCTGTAGCTACGATTATAGCTACGGTTATAATCCGTAGCTATGAAAACCGTAGCCATAAGTTCCTAGTTTTTTTTTTTTTAGTTTTTTTTTTCTTTTGCTGTTGTAATCCCTACCGCCTTTTGTGGGTCCCATCATGAGGTCTGTGTTATATCCAAACCGTCCATATATTTGGCGAGCTCATATTCAGGCTTGAGACTAAAAATAAGATAGATCTAACTATCAAGTAGACCACACTGTAAAAGGCAATGGGGAATTGAACGTCTACCATTGAAACCCTTTTAGGGGTTATAGAAGTTTTGGATCATTATGAAATTTGTTGTTCTTCTTCATCCAGGTCTTTGTGACCTATGAATGAACTTAGACGGGGAGGATTTCTCACAAACATCACAGTGGGCCCCCAAAAAGTTTTTAATGGTCGACGCTCATTCAACACTGTTTCCTGTAATGTGGTACACTTGAGATTTGCATATACCTCATTTTTGGTCGTATACCATAAAATGATATGGAAAAATATATGGACGGCATGGATGAATAGCATACATCATGGTGGGGCCCACAGACCACCGACCATCAGCCATTGGCCGGTGGCAGGGGGAGTACCCAATCCGTTTCCGTGAAAGGAGGGGTAGTTTCGTCCTCAAAGTCGCTGTCCGCACGTGCTAGTCTAGATTGGTAACTAAAGTTTGTGTTCTTTCATAGAAACCGCTGGGTAAAAGGTTTTGTCTACAGTGGTCATTTTCTCGTAAAATTGCTCAGAAATTCAGTCCATCTAAGTCGATGAACTGTAGATTCTGCACATCCAGAAAATACACTGGGACGGTGACAGAAATCTGATTTCGCAATTGTTGGTTTTGGACCACTCACTTTTTAATTTAAGCAATCCAGTAGGTGGCCTCCAAATGGATGGTTAGGATGTCATTGGATCAGTGTAATTTTCTGGCTATCATCCATCCACCATCTGTCCTAGAATTTAGATGGTTTGGATGGCTGTAAATATGGTGGACACCATGAGAGTTGGATCAGTCACCACCATTTAGAAAATGACGGTGAATCGCATACGTATGATGGCTGAAAATATGGTGGACCCATGATACGCGCCCGTGCCGCTCGCAACCCAACCCTATAAATGCTTTCTTCTCCCTTCGCGCTCTGAAACGCAGAAAGAAGAAAAATCTCGTCTTCCGCAACTCACAAGAGAAATCAGAAGAAATGGCGGACGGCCATCTCTTCAACAACATCCTCCTCGGAGGCCGTGGTGGAACGGTAAGCCTTCTCTTCTCTCTCTCTCAATTTCTATGGTTTTGATTTTTCCAATTTCTAGGTTTTTTTTGTTAGTTTCTCTCACGACTTTGTGCATTTTAGGGTTTCGTTCTATACTGTTCGCTGCATTTCTAGGGTTTCAGTTTTCGAGTTCCTTCAGTCTGTAATAGGACTGGAGCATTTCGATTAGCATTTTATTTTGGATTTTCTATGGTTTGTTTGATTGATTGATTGATTGTCTTTCTCTAGGGTTTGGAATTTTTTTATTTTTTGGGGGAACTTAGGGTTTGTTTTACTTTCGACAGAATCCAGGGCAGCTGAGGGTGCATTCTGGAGGGATCGCATGGAAGAAACAGGGAGGAGGAAAAGCGATAGAAGTTGACAAGGGTGATATCGTTGGAATTACGTGGATGAAGATCCCGAGGTCGTATCAGCTTGGATTTCGTGTTAAAGATGGACTGTTCTACAAATTTATTGGTTTCCGAGAACAGGTGATTGGATTTTTCCCACTTAGATCAGTTATTGTTATTGTTTTGTTGGTGTTTATTTCTGGGAGGATAACTGATGCTGTGAATGTCTGTTGAGGAAAGAGCCTGCTCATGTGGGAGTGATGTCTTGACCTTTCATCAGGTGTCCTGTACTGTTTTCATGCATAAACAGCACTTGCTCTAAACTTCATCATCATCATCATCATCGTGTGAGCCTTATCACAACTAATTGGTGTTGGCTACACGAATCCTTTTCTCCCATAAACAGCACCAACTCACTCCTAACCAGTGTAATTCTTGATCTCCAATGCACATGACTAAACCATTAAGTCTACTTTCCCTCATCTTATTACGTATTGGTGCTACTCCTAAGTTCGATTTGAATGCATTCAATGCTAGTTCTATTCTTCCTCTTCTTGCCAGTCATCCATTTCAACATCCTCATTTCAGCTACACATCCAATGAACATCCTGTTTCTTAACTGCCCAATATTTGGCTAAATTAATGAGAAACTTAGCTTGACTATCAATTTTTTACTTCTTTTTCTTTCCTACTTTGAATCATGTTCTAAAGTTTTGCATTGGGGATGATATGTTTATGTTCATTATTCTACAAAGCTTCTGCAGAGTTTTAAAGACTGCAAAACTTCTGCAGAGTGAGTTTTAAATGTTGCTAAGATTTTTTGGTTTGAGATTTAAATACTTTTGAGTATGGATAGGGTGCATTTGCAGCACAGCATGGTCTGTAGCTTTAATCACTTGATTGTGTTCTGATCATATTATAGGAGTTGCTTTTTTCACATTTCCTTGTTTCAGGAGGGAATTGTATTTTTAATTGACAGTGGCCTATGTCTTCTAGAATTTTAAATCTTGTCTGTCACAGAGAAGTTATTTTGGCATTTTTGTGGTTTGCATGACATGATATTGAGTGCCATTATGCCCATAACATTTCTTGCTTGTCATGTTGTTTTGTTAGGAAGCAATTTTCCATATTTAACATTCATTAAAATTATTGGATTGATATGTTGGCGGGTGCATGGGGGATCAGTCATTGCTCATATTCGGCATTGGGATTCTTATAGAGAAGTTACTACGACACTATTCTGGTTTGCAAGACAAATTAAACAAGACCGACATTGCATTTCCTCTGTCATGTTATTTTGTTTGGGAATTCATTGCTCATATTAATCATTGGTTGAAACATATAAGATTTATATGTTGGGAGCCGAATGGGATATTAGTGCCAAGGCTATCTTAGATTGGGTTTTTGTTGCGATAGCATGCCCTTTTTAAGGATAGGCGCATACTTTATATTACTAATTGATTACTTGTTGATGTTTTCCTGTCTCCATGCAGGATGTTAGTAGCTTGAATAATTTTTTTCAGAACTCTGTTGGAATAACACCAGAGGAGAAACAACTTTCTGTCATTGGACATAACTGGGGAGAAGTTGACTTAAATCGTAAGTAATTATTATGCAATCTTATACTTAATTCACACTTGGCTCTGGGCCTTATTAGATCTTCTCTGGGGGCTGTATCCTCGAAAAAGAAAATCTCATTGCCTGCGGTCATTCCATCTTAGCAGGCTTGCATGTTTTCTTTTATTTTGCTCATTCATTGTTCCTTCATGTTACCCCTTCATTTCGAAACGAAAAAGAAAAAAAAAAAACGGAGGGAGAAAAACACTTGTGGTGTTGAAGGAATAGGAGGTTGTCGCATTTTCATTGTCAAAGTTTTCATATGAAAATGCTTCCCAAATCATCAGCATCTCCGTGCACATGATTGTGCACTCATGCATGTTACATTTCATGTTCTGAGATATTGTAATAGGATGATTGTTTTTTTTAAAATTTTTTGGGTCTTTGGCAGTGAAATGTAGGAAATAACTCTTTAAATGCTTGTGCAGAAAAATCTGCAGATGATCAAAAATCAACATCCAACAATTAATAGTTAGTACTTGGTACTTAGTAGTCTAACCTTTTTCAAGGAAGAAACACTTATTCTTTCTTAGTATTTCAATATTTAGTAGTTGAATTTAATCTTTTCTAGGCAAATCTTATCTCTTGTCTCACCCCAAAGTGTCTCATTTGAAGCATGTCGTCCTTTGTGGATCCCTAATAATGTATTGTCTTACATGCAATGTGTTTGATGCTTATGTTTTAGGTATAATAGCTATTTATGTGACTTCTAGTTTCTGTGGTTCCATTTGTTGGTTTGAATGAGTTGTACAGATATTGAACTCCATTTTGTATACATTTATGTGACTTCTAGTTTCTATGGTTCCATTTTATTAGTTGTGGTTCCATTTGTTGGTTTGAATGAGTTGTACAATTATGTGTTGGCCCCATAATTGTCGTGGATTTGTGTCCTGGTATTTTATATGCTGATCTGGTTTATTAGTTGTTTTTTTTTTTTTGTTCTTTTTTTTTTTCCCGCGCATATTACTTGTTTGTCATCCACTTACGAAATAAAAGTCTTTCATACTAAATGTTCTTATGTTTTGCTTATGTCTGTAGGGAATATGCTGACTTTTCTAGTTGGTTCAAAGCAAGCATTTGAAGTATCTTTAGCAGATGTATCACAAACACAACTTCAAGGGAAAAGTGAGGTTGTCTTGGAGTTTCATGTTGATGATACAACTGGGGCTAATGAGGTTTGGTCATCTATGCTTCTCTATTTTAACAGTTTGTTTCACGTGAACTACCAACAGCTGCTCCCTCTATTTATCTTCCTTGTTAAACGTCTATTTCTCATAGAGTACTTGCACCGGCCCCTTTTTTGTTCTCATGTGTTTTTTTTTTTTTTTGGCTGTGTTTTCTATTTTATCTCAAAATTGTCTGTGTGAAAGCTAACAAATGAATTGGGTAAATCTTACTTCTACAAGTCTCTCTATTCTTGCATTAATTTTATAGTTTCACTATAGTTGATGGAAGCATTGAAATCCTTCCATACTTTTAGAAGCTCTCGAAAATCTTAGATATTCATAATCTTGTTATTCCTTTTCTTTTGTAATTTTGTGGTTGCCAAGTGTTCCTACATTTACTTTTTCTTCTGGATATTGTTACGTTTCACTCAAATTTCTTTGTAAAACATAAATACAAAATTTGGTTTTCATAGATGCCAAGGGATGCTTAGATCATACTACTAGAACATCAAGCTCTACATGTTTTGGGTGTGAAGAATGGGATCTTTTAATGTTTATGGTATCGTTATTTTAAAAATATAAACACTATTTCCCTTAGTTTCTTTTGTTTTGTTTAAGTTGCTTATATGTGAGAATATGCCTTCTTGATCTCTCCCGGATGTTATCATTCTGATTGCCTTCATGTTGTGATCATAGAAAGATTCGCTGATGGAGATAAGTTTTCATATACCGAATTCCAATACTCAATTTGTTGGGGATGAAGCTCATCCTCCGGCTCAGGTGAATCTGTCTTCTGTTTGGTCAAATATTCCAAGTTAAGTATCTGGTGTGTTCGGAAGATGAGTGAAGTAAGTTTTAATCCTCAGGTTTTCCTTGACAAAATTGGGTCCATGGCGGATGTGGGTACATCAGGTGATGAAGCTGTTGCCTTGTTTGAGGGGATTGCAATTCTTACACCAAGGTATGTTCTGTATACTGCCTAACCCATTGACAGTATATTTTGGCAGACATCATCACATTCTGGTATGCCTTGGTACTTGACCTAGAGGCTGCACAGTCTTTTCTCTCATCGTCTCTTTCATATTTTCTTTAATATGAAGGCTAACAAGTGACTTGGTTTCTGTAGAGGGCGGTATACTGTTGAACTTCATCTCTCCTTCTTGCGGCTTCAAGGACAGGCGAATGATTTTAAAATTCAATATAGCAGTGTTGTTCGCCTTTTTGTACTTCCCAAGGTTCTGTCTCAGCTTTTCAAAGACTGTTGCTAGTTAATAAATAATTTATTTACTACACATGCATGCGATTCCCTTTTTATCTGATGTTCAATAATTGGGTTGGTACTAGCCTAACCCATTTATATGATAATACTACTGAATGTTCTATTACATATGATATCTCCACTGCCATTAATTGACAACTACACATTTTTGAGTTTCATGCCATTTTTTTTTTTGTGATTTATGCAGTCAAATCAGCCACATACCTTTGTTGTTGTGACTCTTGATCCAGCTATCCGTAAAGGGCAAACTTTGTACCCCATATTGTTATGCAGGTATATTGATATGATGTGCTTTGTTGGTTCCATTTTGGGCCAGTGTCATATGATGGCCGCCATTCTAATAATTTATGCTATTTTGCTTTTTGGTTTTCTATCTTGTAAAGTTTGAAACAGATTATGTAGTTGAAAGCACCCTGTCAATAAGTGAAGAACTCCTGAATACTAAATACAAGGGCAGGTTAGAAGCATCATATAAGGTAATGAGTCAACTGTTGCAGTTGTATCTGTTTATTGTTAAACGTGACAAGTTTTAAGATGATCTGATGTTTAATTAGGATCTCTTCACCCAACAAGGTTGGGGCGAATGGTCTTCACCATAGGTTTGCTCCCTATAGGTGAGGGTTCGATTCCCCTCCTTGGCTTTACCCGATACATGTGGTTGTGGCTGATTGCATGTATCTGCAGGGATTAGTCTCACTTCAAAAAAGAGGTGGGGACACCCTGTGTCTTCAAAAAAATAAAATAAAATTAGGATCTCTTCATCTATCCTTGGAAAGGATTGTCAGCTTTAATTTCACATCATATATGCGTATGTATCTATGTTTTGATGAATAATGTAAATTTTATTGAAAACAAGAAAAGGACAACATCAAAAAGAAGGCAAGAAAGTGCTAATACAAAGATTCAGCTTAGTAACCCTCTCCTTGACAAGCGTGTCCACAATAGCATTCACCTTTCTATGAACGTCATTAAACAAAATATTTAATCCACATTTGAGGTCTCAAATGTCATTGAAGACAAATGCCAATTCTTAAGGTTCATTAGATTTGTTGGAGCCCCATCCATGACAAAAAATGAAGATTAAAATCCCTAAGGGTGCATCCAATGACCTTCCCTGAGAGTGCAAGCATATGCTCTAGCAGAATCACCCCAACTGATCACACTAGAGAAGAATTTGTGTATCACACCTTTGTCATCTCTCACCAGTCCCCCAATTTTCAATAACCTAGGTTTCTAAGTGAGAAGCCATCAAAATTGTCTTTTCTTACTATCTCCACCCATGTCATTTTGGGACATCCTTCTTTTGAAGGATGATTTATTTTGGGACATCCCCTTGCCCTTTTAGAGCTTTCAACTCCTACCAACTAACTCCTAATTGGCATAGTTCTTGGTCTATTTTGCACATGACCAAACCATCTAAGTCTAGTTTCCCTCATCTTGTTACCTATTGGTGGCTTGGTGCTACTCCTAAGTTCTCTCGAATGCGTTCATTTCTAATTCTATCCTTCCTCATCTTGCCCCTCATCCATCTCAACATCCTCATTTCAGCTATGCTTATCCTATGAACTTCTTGTTCCTTATCTACTCAACATTCTATCCCATAAAGCATGGCTGGTTTTATAGCTATCCCAGAAAATTTCCCTTTCAGTTTCTTTTTCCTCCTGACACATTTTGAACAATTAAAATGAATAGGTACAAAAACGAACTTCGCTCTATACTAACAAATTTGTGAATGGAAAAGATTCTATAGAAGCCTTTGTTTTTTTTTGTTTTTGTTTTTTTTGTTTTGTCCCTACTAGTACATTTAAATCATATGATAAATTTGTGATAAGTAGGTTTTTGGGTAACTTCAACTTTAGTATCTGTACTTTTACCATTTTTTCCTCCTGCATCCCTTAAGTATTCCCTACTTTGCCATATTTTCTCTTGCATTCCTTATTTATAGGTGATGCCTTTTGTGCATGGGTTGACGTACCTGGCCGGCTAAGTAGGTTGTGGATGGCCAATAGAGTGTTATGGAATTTGATTTCTATTCTCTTGTGGTGTTTATACGTTCTCTTTTAATGGAGCCATTAAACTTCACTTGACACCAATCTCTAAACATTTAGGAGCCTGATTTTGAACTCAGAAATCAGGGCTTCAAGATTGGTAATAAAATTGGATTGGAAAACCTGCATGCAGCAAGTTTCTTGTTTTTTTTTTTTTTGTTTTTTTTTTTGTTTGTTTTGTTTTTGTGTGTGTGTGTGTCTTATTGTTATTAGTGTTCTCGATATTCTGTGCCTTAGATGGTGTCTACTTCTCTCTCTGTGTGTGTCTGCTTTAATGTTATTAGTGTTCTCATATTCTGTGCCTTAGATGGTGTCTATTTCTTGTTGTTGTAGACTTTCTTTCACAGCAACAAGTTACATGCATATCCAGCCTGATTAGAAATTTTTTTTTTCTGCACATTTTCAGGGGTTAATTCATGAAGTCTTCCCTGTAATCTTGCGTGGTTTATGTGACACCAGAATTATTAGACCAGGAAAATTCCGTAGTTGTCAAGATGGATATGCAGTTAAGTCATCATTAAAAGCCGAAGACGGAGTTCTTTATCCACTTGAGAAAAGCTTCTTCTTTCTACCCAAGCCTCCTACTCTCATTTCCCATGAGGAGGTATATCTCCCTAAAATTACTATCATTCCTATTCAAATTAACTCTTTTGATGTGCATGGTGAGCGTGCCTGTTTGCGGATTTGCATATGAGACATGCCATCCTATTTAGAGTGGCGTGGTCTGTTCTTGATTCATTCCCTGTCCAGATTGAATATGTCGAATTCGAGAGGCATGGTGCTGGAGGCTCGAGTATGTCGTCTCATTATTTTGACCTTGTAGTAAAGCTGAAAAATGAGCAAGAACACCTGTTCCGTAACATCCAGAGGAACGAATATACAAATCTTTTCCACTTCATTAGGTGGGTAATTGTGAACATAAGCTTTCTTAGCAAGAACCTGACCTTCCTTGACATGACCTTTATCTTTCCTTATTTGCTCTTCACAGTGGAAAAGGGTTGAAAATTATGAACTTTGGAGCAAGCCAACGGCAGACTAATGGTGTTGCAGATGCTCTTCAGGCTGCTGATGATGATGCTGTAGATCCACATCTTGAACGGATTAAAAACGAAGCTGGTGGTGTGGAAAGCGATGAAGAGGTACTCTTAGTCGTCGGTGATCACTGTATCATTTTATCCCATATGAAATATGGGTACTTAATGATAGCTTTCATGGATTCATTATTTGCAGGATGAAGATTTTGTTGTGGAGAAGGATGATGGAGGCTCTCCTACTGATGATTCTGGAGACGAAGAATCAGATGCTAGTGAAAGCGGTGATGACAAAGAAGTAAACTACATCAACTCCCTTGTTTTTACTCCTTACCTTGTTTCAATAGAAGTAGGGTAACTAGAAAGTTCTGATACTTGAGTTTGACATGGCAATTTATGTAATCGCCATTGCTGTTTTAGAACGTTTTGGTGCTTTTGATTACATACTTTCTTCTTTCTCTTTTCTCCCCATTTCAGAAGCCTCCCAAGAAGGAAGCTAAGAAAGAAGCAGCTGCTCCTAAGGCATCTTCTTCTAAGAGGAAATCCAAGGATGGAGATGAAGATGGTTCAAAGAAGAGAAAACCAAAGAAGAAAAAGGATCCTAATGCACCAAAGAGAGCTATGTCTGCTTTCATGTTCTTCTCACAAGCCGAAAGAGATGTAAGTTGTTTTTGGCATGCCATGCTGGTTTTTGCTTCCTGTTGCCTTTAAAAGTTGAGTCCTCACAGTTCCCAAAGCAGAAAGGCATGCTGCTGCCAAAATCCAGTTGAAGTAGCACGCTAGAACGTGGTTATGTGAATCCAACAGTGTTTTAAATAGCGGTAGCGTGCGTGATGCGTAGCGCTCAGCTCTCTATAGCGTGTAGTGTAAATACGTAGCGTGTAGCGTAAGCTACATGATACTTTTTTTTTTTTTTTTTTTAAATTTAAAAATGCCTAAAAGATTATTCATTTTATCAATTATAAGCATGTTCAAAAAAGTTATTAGTTATCATTTATCAAAAGTCAATCTACATATATAAGCCAAATCAAATAATTATCACATTAACAACTTTCTAAGAAAACCACTTTAATTAATAATGTCTAATTGAAACCACAAGTCACAATTATGAAAAGAAATAAAAATCCTATAGGTTAAAAGTATCAAACACAATACAGGCGTCACATTCCTCAACATTAGAAACAAAGAAAACATGAAAAAATAGTAAAAAACTAAAATAATAAAAAAATACATTGTAGCTAACGCTACGGACGCTACGCGCTACGTAGTTGTAGCGTACGCTATGACCCCTGTAGCGTACGGTACAGGGGATTTATGCTATTTGGGACACTACGTAACGCTACGGCCACGCTACGTAGCGTATGCTATGGGCGCTATTTGAAACACTGGAATCCACTTAATATGGGGGCTCCATTTCTGCGCCGCCATATACACCAAGCTTGTCAAATATGCTTGGTGAAGCCCCACCTCCCAACTAGGATTTTACGGTATACCCAAATGCTGCATTATATTTTTTATGCTTTTACAGTTTTGTGTTCTCAAGGGGAGGTGGATTATAACAAGTGCTGGATACAAGGGGCTTCTATACATAGTAGGCCTGGCGTTCTGTTCCAGTCCAGTGGGGTACAACTGAATATTGTTAGCATTATAGTGATAGGAGGAACCTTTTGTAGATTTGACTACTGGAAGAATCATTTCTGAGTGATGGAAGTATCCAAACATTGTTTAGCTGACGGGAAGACTTCAGGGCAATATGGCAAGATGCATAACAAATCCCACTCTGGGAGGAAACCTCTTTATCAAAGATTACAGCATAAAAATAATTGCACTAGCAATTTCTACAAAACCCCTTTCTGGAGGACTTTTAGGGTCCCAAACCTCACGAAACATACTGTTCACTGATGTCCCTGTATCTGTTTATGTGGAGCCATGATTTGGGATCTAGACTGTTGATCTGATGGCCCCCGCCATGGGTGGGTGATGCCTTGAAAAATATACCAGATAAGAGTCCCAATCTTTGGATTTGTGGCCTTCCAATAGACAGTGAAATATTTACCATGCTTCAGACAGTAATCTAAAAAATGACATTAAAATTCTTCTTCTTTTCAAGCGCATGCACATTCCTCATTGGACCACTAAGAGTATATTTTGATTTACTGAATTTCTTTGTACTCGCAATGTTCTGCTTTCTTTTTTGCACATTATGAAGAAGGATGTTTGCTGTATTTGCAGAATCTAAAGAAAGATAATCCTGCATTGTCTTTTACCGACCTTGGGAGGGCCCTCGGGGAGAAGTGGAAAAAGATGTCAGGCAAGTTTCTTTTAACCTGAGTCTCTATTCACAGTTTTCCAACCAAAGAAGCTAGTAAATGTTCAAATAGATGCTCCAGTGCTCTCAGAGCACTGCAAGTTATGGTACTCCTACTTGCATCTCTTCACTTGGACAGTTCAATCAATTATGTAAACTGTCCATTGAGTCCAGATTACATTTCATAGGCTATCGTACGAAGATCTTACTTGGATGATCCACTCCATCTTTGATTTTTCCTTTATTTTCTACAGTCATCCATCTTTGAGTACAATTGCCTAACAAAAGTGGTTTTTTAGAATCATAAGCAATCCATGATAGGCCCTAACAAATGGATGAATCAAATTTTTGGTTGGACCTATTTTTCCGTAAGTGATCTTAACCATTCATATTAAATACCATTGATCAAATGGTTTTGTCAGATCTTTGTGATGTTCGCATGGTAACCAATAATTGTGTGCTGAACGTGATGAACATTAGAGATCAATGGATTGAACAAAGTGTCCGAATTTAACTAGGAGCACTATAACTTCTTTTTTTTTTTTTTTTTGACACACGCACACACACCCCCACACACTCACGCCGTGGTGGGATTTCACCACCTATGGCTACTCGAACCCTTGACTGGGTGTTGAAACTCCTGAGAGTCTACCACCAGAGCAAGAGCAAGGATCCAGGAGCACTATAACTTATAGTGCTCTGAGTGCACTGGAGAATTTCTCATGTTTAAATGCAGAAAGAAAAAAGTATTTCATGAGAGATGTGTGCTATATGTAACATACATCAAATTCAGACCTCACTGGTGGGATAATCTTGGCCACTGATTGGACAAATTTTGAATGATTACAATGGGTGATTAGAAAATTGTCCGACTAATGGTGAACATTCGGGTGGTGTAATTTTCCACTAGTTTTTCACGATTATCTTAAAGGTAAATTCTCACCTATCACTCATCTGAGTGTACGTAATTGAGTGCCTGAACTTAGCTGTCCATGGAATGGTTGACTTTTTGTTTTCTTCTGTGTCTCAGTCTTTGTGGGGTAGGCATGCGTGCGTGAAGTACAAACTCACAAGTATATGCATACATACATATGCAGTTATGCAGCAAACTGTTCTTATCAGTTTAATATCCGATATGTGGCCCATCGAGTCACGTATTATTAAATTAATATCTTGTGGGGGATGGCCCACTATAGCAGCTGGCTGCTGTGGTCATCAAGCGTCACCTTTGCATTGCACTATTGCATTGGCCCGGCACAACCCTCTAGAAAAAAGGCAGCAAACTGTGCATGCCATACAATTATCTAGTAGTCTGTACATTCATATTATGTACTTGCATATCGATGCACTAGACGCAGATGCAGGTTCGTGCATGGACTCCTTACATTGAAATGGTCACACGCCGTCATCCAGATGCAGTATATTCATATGCCAATGTGGTCATACTTCAGAAATTGCATTCATGCATGCTCCGAGGCATTAGTACTCTTTGTAGTTTGCATATATGGGCTTAGAAACTGACCTGCCCCTTGAGGACCCCAACTGTGTTGTGAGTTTTTTATTTATTTTCTTGTACTTTTTTCTCTGGCTACTCACCGAGTGAGTGCTTGTGCATTAACAATACATCATTAGTGTTTGTATTGGTTTGTTTTTTTTTTTTTTGGATTTGGTATCAAATGTCTCATTATGTGCATATGCAGCTGTGGAGAAAGAGCCATATGAAGCAATGGGTAGGGTGGATCAGAAGCGTTACAAGGAAGCCATGGCTGGTTACAAGAACCCCCCCATGAACATTGATTCAGGACGTGAGTCTGATAGTGAGTGATGTGCAGCATCTACTACTTGCTGTTTTTGAAGGGTGCTGAATCTGTGGCATGAGAAGAACATGTGCCTATGCCTAACATATAGATGTAATGAAGTCTGCTCCTCAGGTTGCAATGCAAATTTGTGTTTAACTGGAAAGATGGTTATTCTAGAAATGGTAATTAACTTACATGCTGAGGGCTGGTAGTTGATAGTGGGAAATGATGCATCATAGCCAGGTAGAGCCATTTCACTACGAAGTGCACTTTTGTGATGTAATGAAGAGGGTCGTCCATCTGGTAGGCCCAAAATGAATGGTATTCCATCAGCCATTTTTATTTGGGAATTTAAAAGAAAAGAAGGAAAAATAAAAATAAAAAGAAGCCTAACTAATATGGAATTCACGCTCTGGTACCTTTTTCAAAGAAGGCTTTCAATACGTGACCTCATTGATCAACGGCTTTCAATAAGCTATGCCATTAATCTGCGAAATTATCATCCTCTACTACCTCCAGTTGCAGCACCTAGATGTTCATGTGAAATCCACCCTGATTATCAGGTGCTTCACCTGTGTTAGACCTAGGGGTAAAAAATCAGCTCCTCCCTGATTCGGATTGACAGTGCAATGCTTGCCCTTCAAACTGTTTCTCTTTGGTGTGACACTTGAATCATCTATTGTTCTGGTTTTTGGGGCCCTAGCATGCCATTTGCATGGCATCAAATGGTTGGATTGGATTTTATAAAATCCACGGTGGGCTTTATAGACCTCTCTCTGGCCTGGTTTTCTGTGCCAGACTGTTTGCATGGCATCAAATGGTTGGAGTGGATTTTATAAAATCCTAGTCGGCCCTGTAGATTCTCTTGCAACTCTTTCGAATCTCTAGTCAGCTTGATTTTTTCGGCCTTGGGCGAATGTGGGATTATACATCAAATGGTTAGAATGGATTTTGCATACAAATAATGGTAAATCAACGGTGGCCACCCCTATTAAAAAGAAGGTGAACGCCAGCAAGATCCACTCCGATCATTACATGTGTGATTTTGGGCCACACCAAAGTAGGGGCGGATGGATGGTCCAACTGATACGTGGTTTGTCATTCTCTGGTTCTAATCTACCCTCTGTCAGTAGACACTATCTGAGATGCCCTTCACGTGTATTGTTGTGGTTTGTCATTCTCTGGTTCTAATCTACCCTCCGTAAGTTGAGACACTATCTGAGATGCCAACTGAAGGAAGGGCCTGATTTGCGTAAGCGGATTGTGTGGTGTGCCACACACCACCGACCTTAGTGGTGTGTTGACATTACCAAGTTCTATTGGTCCCAAAATGATGTATGTGTTATATCACTGTCCATTAATTTTAGGGCATGGGTCTGAAATTTAGGAAGATTCAAAGCTCAAGTGGACCACATCACAGAAAGTAGAGAGGGCCACATAGGTTGGACCACATCACAGAAAGTAGAGAGGGCCACATAGGTTGGACCACATCACAGAAAGTAGAGAGGGCCACATAGGTTTTGAATCGAGCTGATATTTGTGCTTTCCGTTCATCCAGGTTTGGATGGCAAATAAACATCATAGTGGGTGCTAGGAAGGTTTCAATAGTGGGCATCATTGTCCTCACTGATTTATGTAGTGTGGTCCACATGAGCTTTGGATCTGCCCCATTTTTGGTCCCATGTCATAAAATGATCTCGCAGATTGGATAGATAGTGTAGATATAACATATACATCAAGGTGGGCCTAAAGAACTTGGTGACGTCAACACACAGGAAGTTTTTATTGATGGTGTTTCAATGATCACAGCTGTTTCCTGCGGTGTGGTCCACCTGCGATTTGGATCTGCTTAATTTTTAGGCTGGCAAAATGGATGGACAGCATGGATATACAACAAATACATCTATGTAGGCTCCACAGGAAAGACCTGAATGAACTGGGTCAGGGCCTGATATGTACCATTGAAACATCTTGGGGAAAATGCCTGCCTATCATTAGATGGTTAGGAGAGGCCAATCTGTTGGAACTAGTGTGAAGGGATATGACGCTTCCTGTTGTCTGTCCTGAGCTGTAAATTGCAGTGGCAGCAAGATTTCGACCGAGTCACCCTGAAGCTCAGTTTTAAGCTTGACTCAGCATGACCAGTTGAGTCAACTTACCGACTTAATTCAACAGGACTCGAAGTGTGTCACTTGGTTAAGTACGCTTTTCATTTAAAAAAAGAAGTAAAAGATGAGTTTTGAACCTAACCATCTATAACCACTGAGCCAAGCTCCATTTGCCTGCATCTTTGATTATTATCTAGTCTTAGTGGGTCCTTGCTCTTGCTCCGTTGGTAGACTCTTAGGAGTTTCAACACCTGGTCAAGGGTTCGAGTACCTATGGGTGGTGAAATCCCACTACAGCGTGAGTGTGTGGTGGGGTGTGTGTGTGTTAGAAAAAAAAAAAAGGTATCTAGTCTTAGTGAGGGGACATGGATTGGGTACTCTACCCCCACTGGACCATCCTGGTAGGGGCTACGTGGAGCCCACCGTGATGTGTTTTATACACACCATCCACCCATTTTGACAGATCATTTTACATGATGAGCCCAAAAATGAGGCAGATTAAGCACTCAAGTGAACTACACCATAGGAAACAGTGGGGATTGAACGCTTATGGTTGGAAACCTCCTAGGGGCCACAAGTTTTGGATCAAGCTGTTATTTATGTTTTCCCTCCAGCCAGGTCTACCTGACCTTATGAACAGGATGAATGGAAAATAAACATCACGGCAGGCCCTAGGAAGGTTTCAACGGTGGGAGTCATTGTCACCACTGCTTCCTGTGGTATGGTCTACTTGAGCCTTTGATCTGCCCCAATTTTGTGCTCACCACATAAAGTGATCTGTCAAAATGAATGGAGGGTTGGCCCCACAGAGCCCCTTCCAGGACCATCCGTCTCTAGCTATGTCTTGGTGGGGTACCCAAACCACATCCCAAGTAAGGACTCCTTCCATTCTCGAATCATCCCGACCCAGCTAGACTCAAGTCTTCAAGTTTTTAAACTATGTTGTCCATGATGCATTGCTCCTTGTTATTTACCAACTCATGTTGGTAATTTTGTTTATTCCTTACCAAGCCAAATCAACAGTGTTCTTTTAGGCTAGGGCCTGTTGGATTGGCAGAATCCTCTTTTCTACCATGGGAAAGAAATCGTGTTCCTCCAATGTGACATTTTCTGCCGTTTGCACTGTGGAAATCAATTTCCATTTCCATGAATTTTCTTGGAAAAGGAAGATTTTCATTAAGTTATTTAGGATTCTTTTCCATGGATTTCTATTTCTACAAATTTCCTTAATATGCCGTTTTTCTTCCCAATCTACTTATTGGATTCCATCAATCCAAACAGATCCAAATACAAATATTTCCTGGTTGAAAAACTCTCAGTGATGATAACAGTCTAATTGTGGTTAATCTACCAAAGATCAAGGGCCACCTACGCACCAAAAACATGGCAAGGCTTACATTTGCAGTTTAATCATGATAACTATTGCTGTCCAACATGGTGTTAGAACAATGACGATACCAAGAAATCAACAACTCAACAAGCAGACATGCTACTGTTTATCTTTCTATTGGTTCTCATAAACCCAAAATATCCAAACTGTCAGATGAACATCGCTCCATGTTGATATCTACACATCAACATGAGGGAATAGTATTTACCTGAATAAGGCCTAAAAACTGGAGAAACATCAAGGCAATGGAAACATCAGGCAAGCAAGGCTATCTTCTTGGTAGCATCCCCGCTCTTCATCAGGCAAAAGATGGCTATTTCCTCTGCAGCTGCAACAGGGTCTCTAACCTGGCCATTAACTGAGGGTACCGTCTCGGTGGATTCTTGGCCCGCCTGCATTAGTAGATATGGATCAAAATATTTATAGGATGGAATTGGAGAGCTTATGCTCATGGAAAAAGTATTCTAAAAGTGTTTTTTTGTGTGCCTTTTCCATGCTTCTGGAGTGGAGGGGGGTGTTAGTTCAGCAACTATACCAAGAGAAAAACTGATAGCCTACAGCCAAAGCATGCCAACTTGTCATGCAACCCTATTTTTTTCCCGCCAACATGCCACTTTCGTAGTACAATGACATGCAAGCGGCAGCCCCATCAGGACAGGTCACTCATCTTGAAAATCAGGCTAATCTACTCATCAGAAGGGCAACACCTGTTTCAATAGTGTGGCCCACCTAATGAGAAAACTGGCCCTACTTTTGTGCCAGGTGATTGTCATGGTAGGACCTACCATTTGCGGGGTGAAAAATGCCCTACACAAGTGGCACTTTTGTCGGACATCTTTTGTAGTACAATGACAATTGACATGCGAGTGGTAGTGGTAGCCCCCATCATGAAGATCACTCAGTCTTCAAAATCAGGCTGATCTATTCATTAGATGGTTAACACATGTTCCAACAGTGTGGCCTGCCTAATGAGCAAACTGGCCCGATTTTTGTGGCAGGTGATCTTTATGGTGGGACCTGCCATTTGCAGGGTGAAAGATGTCCTACACAAGTGGCACTTTTGTAGTACAATGACACGCGAGAGGTAGCCCCCATCATGAAGATCAATCATCTTGAAAAGCAGGTTGATCTACTTCTTATATCTTTTATCAGTTAAGGAACAACATGTTCATAATCGTATTATGAGTGTAGCTGAAATGAGGATTTTGAGATGATAAGTGGCAAGGCGAGGAAGGATATAATTAGAAATGGGTGATTCGAGGGATCTTCTGAGTGGCACTAATAGGTAATAAGATGAGGGAAAGTAGACTTAGATGGTTTGTTCATGTGTAATGGAGACCAAGAACTGCACTAGTTAGGAGTAAGTTGGTACAAGTTGAAGGCACTTAAAAGGGGAAAGGGACGGCCCAAAAGGGCATGGATGGAGGTAGTAAGAAAAGATTTGATGACCCATGGTTGAACTGAAGGTATGCTGCTTGATAGAGTGGAATGGCAGAACAAGATTCATGTAGCTAACCCCAATTAGTTGGGATAAGGTTTAGATGATGATCATGATTCATATTGAAGGACCAGGTTTCAAATCCCATCACATTACATTCAAGCTTTGGTCAGGCTTTAAAACATTCTTATTCCTTACAGTACTTCCAAGTTTAACTTGAATGAAATGTAAATGCCATCCGAGAGCTAATTCCTCACTACAAATGCTTGGAAACACCATTATAGTAATGTGCTACAAATTGGTACAACATGGTTCCATTGACACTTCTATAACATAATCTTAATATTTGACAATTATCACAAATAGCTATGGTACTTTTTTTAAGAGCAAGGATACCCCTTAAAATGATTGAGACATAAATCCATGTTACACTAATCCATTTAGACTTGAGATATGAAATAGGAGCTTCTGTCTGGTATGAAATTCTTCTTACTTATTATGGTGCAAATTTATATGTGGGACTTAAGTGCCCCACCAATTATCATGGTGGACCATTGAATATAACAGAGTCACCATGAATTGCACACAGCCCCAATATCACCCTAATCAGATAGTCACAACTATTTGAATAAGGGTTTGAAAGTGGATTGTAAGACCATACTTGCTCTTACCATCCATTTTCCATTCCCTATATTCTACAGCCTCTCCAACAGTCTTTGTTGACATGCGCCACCTACTTGGGCCCCGAACAGGTATTTACACTGTAATAAGGTACGAAGAGTACGTACCAATAGCTCTATAATGATATGAACTCAAAGTGATCAGTCAATGTTGTTCTAATATCCTTACGCAGTTACGCTGCAATTCGGTTTTTTTAATGGTCAACATGGTACCAATTTTGCAAAAGAAGGATTTCAGAATTTTGCACACAACATAAATAATAAATAAAGACAGGGACCATATCATATGAACCAATAAACATCATCAAAATGTAATATTGCACTTCCTGAAAACAAAAGCACTTACTTCAAAAGTCCTGTAGCATAACTTGGTTCAATCCAGATGGGAGGTGGCACTAGTATTTGGGAATCATCACGTTTATAATGTGGTTCAATAGTCCCATCCTCTAAGCTAAATATGCCCATATCACAAGCTCCTTGACGGTTTGTAAAATGAACGTCAAAAAGATTATCAGTAAAATAGATGCAATTCCCTCTACAGCCTGGAAAGTCAGAAGCTAAGAGGAAGAAGGACGTATTTACACCCACGAATAGCGTATGGTCGTCGAGGCTTTTCACTTCGACCCACCTCCGTGGCTCACTTCGATCCAACTTGAAAACTCTAAACCCAATAGTTTCATATTCTTCATCATCCTCGTTTTCACTGTCAAAATCAATGCCACTCGAACCGATGTCCCTAGCAACCTGAAACAGCTCTCCTGATGATTCAACCAGATACCTCTTCCTCCAAATATAGTCTGATATTGGCTTTGCTGCTATTTCAGTCACCATTGGACATGGGTCCAAATCACAAACTACAACTTCCCCATGACAATCAACAGCATAGAACTGCCCGCAACAATATACGATGTCATCAAACACGTACTGATGGCCTGGGCATTCTATTGTTGTCCATGTATCACCGCCCGCTCTGAAGAAGGCCAACTTCCAATCCTTGCCATAGATGACCATCACCACATAGTCGGCAACCAAAGTGGGATTTGAGGATAGAACAGCCTTATGTATGTAATTTCTGAAGCGAAGTATCTCTCTGACGGGAACAGGAAATGTGGTTAGAGGGGGCAATTGGATTACGTTCTCAGTTGTGGAGAATGGATTCAAGAGATGCACCGATAGATTCTCATTATCAGTTGTAAAGAGCCATCCATCAGAGGACCCACGGCAACGCATTTTATGGGGCACAGGGAGATGGGAAGTGAGAATTCGTCTTTCAGAGAGGCTGTAAATTTTGCGAGTTTGGCTGTTTTTGTTGGGGCCGGGGATCATGAGGAATGGAAGCTGGTGGGGAAGGTGGTGGCGATTTATTATGGCAATAGAATGCCAGTTTCTGCACACGGCGCCAAAGCAAACATAGTCTTTGATGGAGGTTAGGCGTTTGGAAATCAGAGAGCAGATATCCTCAGGAAGATCAGACCAATCGATCATCATAGCAAGTAATACTGGGAGGAAAGAAAATAGAGAAAATTAATTAAAAAAAGGATAAGTAAGAGAGTAAAAGATTGCGGAAAAGCATATCTAGAACGGCAATATACATCCAGTGTATCAGCATTATGCAGATTCGGAGCACCCCTCTTACACAGCCTACACTAATATAATGAGCATTATGATCAACAATGGGCAATGCATCTTGTCACAAAGGCTGTTATTTTGGCTCACCATGACCAAGGTATTCAAAATCGGTTACATAACGGCCGTAATGATCGTTACCGAATGGTAATGGTCATCACCGTTACGCGTTACGGGGTCGAAATGGCCGTAACGGCCCCGTAACAGTTTTTTCACAAAAAAAAAAAGAGCCGTAACGGCCGATACGGGAGCCGTTACAGCCTGTATCATAACGATAACGATGGTGGCCGTTACGGCCACCGTTACCGTTTTGGAACACCTTAAATATTTAAAACCAACCCACAAAACTATTTTATTAACTAAGCTTAAATAAAGACGGGAAATGCTCTATAAGTTATAGTGCTCCTAGTTGTGTTGGTTCATTTTGATAGTCTAATCAATCGATCTGAATTGTCCATTAAGCATATCATGGATACTATGCAAAAAATCAAACTGATGATCAGATGATCCAATCCATCCTTGATTTAGCCTTTTTTCTTTTTTTTCTTTTCTTTTTCTTTTTTCGCCATCCTTTTTCTAAACTGTGGTATATTTAGGATTGCCTAACAAAAGTGATCCTTTAAAACCATAAGCAATCTGTGATGTGCCCGAACAAATACATGGATCAAATGTCAATTTGACCTACTTTTTGTGTAACCAATCTTGACCACCAATATTAAATGCTACTAATCAAATGATTAAAATTATTAGATTGGCATGACATTCTCATGGTAGCCCAGAAATGAGCAACAAACATAATAAATGGTCTAGATCAATGGATTGAATGTCGTAAGTGTCCCAATGCAACTATGAGCGCCATAACTCGTAGTGCTCTAAAAGCATCGGAGCAATTCTTGTTAAAAACAACTATGATTCATTGTCATCATCATCTAAGCCTTATCCAAACTAATTGGGGTCGGTTACATGAATCAGTTTTCTCCATTCCATCTATCAAGTGCCATTAAAAATAGATATACCTATGAGTAAATTAAATATATTATAGTAAAATCATGCGCTATTATGATATTGAATGTGTATACATATTATATATAGGGGAATAACGATCACATAGCATTGACACTACTGTAACTTAAGGTAGCATTGGCCCGACGTGTGCCTAAAATCAAACCTGCCAATTGTTTACGCCCCCCAATTTTGGGCCCGAAACCCAATTATCAGCTGATCCAAAACCCAGTGTGCCACAACACAGGAAACAGTGGAGAGTGGATGCCCTTTGCAGCTTTCTGCGTGGGGTCCACCATGGTGTTTATATGACATCCAACAAGTTCATTGTGTACACCACATATATGAAGGGACAAACCAAAAATTAGACCATTCCAAAAATGAAGTGGGACACACTATGCAATTTAGAGGTTTTATGCATGATCTTACATTGTGCATGATGGTATGACCCTCCTGAGTTCTGGATCTTGCTGATTTTTTGGTCATCCCATTTTCTTGTCACCCAACCCATTCATTGTGTCCACCCCACATGGATGAAGGGACAACCCAAAAATTAGGCCATTTCAAAACGAGGATGATGAAGAATATGACCCTCTTGAGTGTTTTTAGATGTTTTAGGCATGATTTCACATGGTTTCAGATGGTATGGCCCACCTGAGTTCCGGATAGTGCTGATATTTGGGGCATCCCATAACCTAGAGGGGACCCACCAAATGATCGTGACATTGACCTAATGGTACCTTTTCCAATATGTATGTATGTATGTATGTATGTACAAACACTCACTAGCTAGCAGTCTCCTGTGAAGAAGACCACATACACTGTTTATGCGAGCTTCGAGCTGTGTGGGGATTTTTTTAACCAGGAGAGTCCAAGAGACACTTTTCCTTGCTTCTCAGAAAGGGCACTATGAGGTCGAGCTCTGTGGGCCCCACAGTGATGTGTCCAACATCCACACCGTGCATTTGGTGGGTGATCTCTTTAAATTATGGGAGATGCCAACAATCAGCCATATCCAGAACTCATAGAAACCATGTGAAATCATGCCTAAAACATCTAAAAAAACACTTGGTGGGCCCCCCATGAGTTTTGAAATGCCCTGAAATTTGGTGTGACCCCACATTCAAGTGGACACAAGCATTAGATGGGCTGGACGTGTGGAACACATCTCAGTGAGCCCTAGAAACAATCAAGAAGGTTTTAATGGGAGGGCATCCAATCTCAACTGTTGGCTATGGTGTGGCCCACTTAAATCATGGATTGGCTTGATTTTCAGGCGCATGGCTCACCATGGAAGGCTGCATCTGATTGATGGAGTGGATGTATGCATGTATGCATCTGATTGATGGAGTGGATGTATGCATGTATGCATCTGATTGATGGAGTGGATGCATGCAATGTTCGTATGTATGCAGGTATGATGCATGCAATGTTCGTATGTATGCAGGTATGATGCATGCAATGTTCGTATGTATGCAGGTATGATGCATGCATGTATGTATGTTCGGGAAGTTCCATTTTCACGGTGGGGTGAACCAGCTGGACGGGTTGGATGCCATACAGACACCACGGTGGGCCCTACACACAAACTAAATATAAGTATTTCATCTACCACTGCTTGTGTGGGCCCCAAACAGACCGAGATATCGGTCGTAACGGGCGATATCTCGGCGCACAGCAGGTTTGGATAGAAAAAGAAAGTAATATAAGTTAAAAAGAGAGAGTTAGGGCTGGAATTCTTTTGGGAATTTTCTCCTTCATAAGAATTTTCAAAATGTGAAAGAAGATGGAGTACAACCTTTGGTAGACCTCCGGAGTAGGAAAAAGGGCGACTATCTTGCGCTCACGGCGCACGATAAAGGGATGCCAAAGGAGGGTTGTGTAGAAGACTGGGATGTGGAGAATGAGGGAGCAGACGAACTGGCTGTTTTGGGGGGGAGTGGAAGCGCCGTGTGGTTTAAACTGGGAACGGATTGGCTGCTCCCCCTGACACCAGCCAATGGCTGATGGTCGGTACTCTGTGGGCCCCACCATGATGCATGTATTTCATCCATGCCGTCCATCTATTTTTAAAGATCATATTACGGCATGAGACAAAAAATGAGGTATATATCAGTTTGAAATGGACCACATCATAGGAAACAGTGTTGAATGAGCGTCAACCATTAAACACATTTTGGAGGCATAAAAGTTTTGGATTAAGATGATTTTTGTTTTTCCCGTTCATCTAAGCCTGTATGACCTAATAAACAGATTGGATGTCAAATAAACAGTACAGTGGGCCTTAGGAGGATTTTAATGATGAATATCCAATCACTATTGTTTTCATGTGGTGTAGTCCACCTGAGATTTATATACCTTTCATTTTTGGAACAAATCCCCAAAATGATCTTTAAAAATGGATGAATGTAATGGATGAAATATATATACATCATGGTGGGCCCACAGCACCGACCATCATCCAGAGGCCCGTGTCAGGGGGAGTAGCCAATCCGTTTCCGTTTAAAGGGACGCAGTTGGCTGGTGACCTCAATACCAGCCAGGTAGCTTGTGTCAGAGCTCTGTCGGCCCCACCATGATGTATGTTTTTATCCACGCCCTTCACAGAATTTTCCAACTCTTTTTAGGTACGCAATCCGATTTCGTTTTTCCATTGGGTCCTTGTGGCCCTACTAATAGGTTGGATGGCAAATAAACGATACCGTGGGCCATAATATGTGTCAATTTTGGGTTCTACAAGAAAATAGGCCTTTAGCATTAGTTTAAAATTGTGGCTAAAAAAATTAAATACTAAAGCTAAAGCCTTTAGCATTAATTTTACCTCAATTATCTAAACCAAGTCGGGAACCTTAGTACCTAAAGGTTTTAGCCTCGATTTTAATAACTGAGGCTAAAACGTCTTTTATAGCTTCTTTCATTGTTTCCAACTAAGACTAAATCTAAATTTTTACCTTCAATAGATATTTTTAACCTCGGTTCTCAATAACCGAGGTTAAAGCCTTTGGCCAATGGAGTTGTAGTTTAGGTAACTAAGGCAAAATTGAGACTAAATATGGATTTAACCTCTTTTGCGGAGATTAAACTTAGTTTTTAACCTCATTTCTCAATAACTAAGGCTAAATATAGTTTTTCACCTCGGCTACTAAATCCATCTTTAGCTTTGGTTTCTATGATTCTATCAACCAAACCTAACAATATCATAATCAATGAATGATTGAACCTGTGCATATTTCACCCATTTAACATTCATCAAGATAACAATCAACATAATATCAACAAAACAATTAATGGTCTATTTAAAGTTTTCAAAACAAAATACAAATGCACATGAACTACCACATAACCTTCCACATGAATTGTTTCAGTAAGGTCCCCTTTTGGACCGATCAGATGTCTTCCTTTCACAGCCACATCTTTTGGCAAATGTCTACAATACCAACCTCACTGGCCATGATCATGCGTCCACTATATATGATGTAAAAGTAACCGGGGCGCAATCCATTCTGGTCCAATGTCACTCCAAGATAGTAGCCATCAGTAACTACATTTATACAATAAATATAAGTTCAAAATACTCATGTCACATGCAGAATTATTAAAGCATGGAGCAATTTCAGCACAAACTTTACATGATATTAACATTTTTCCATGCCTCAGGAATCATCATCATGATAGCTTTAGGTAGACTTCTGCCAGCATGACCCAGAAGCTCTGAGACGCCATCAAATGCTCCTAAAACAATCACGGATCTAATTTAGAAAACTCCAAGCTTGAAATATGCAATTAAACATGAGTGCATTCATATTTAAATCCGTGTGCACATAAACACAATCACAAGGATGCCTATGTATTTGTGCACGCACATAGCAGAGAGACAGAACTTGGCCTATGCCCACCAACACACATCTATAAAAAATGCTTGGTAAGCATAAGGTCACCTGAATCAGAAGAGCTGGCATCAATAATGGGTAGAAGCTTCTTCATCTCATTCTTTGACAAGCACGATATTTCTTTAGCATATCTCTCGACATACCGCTTGTAAGGTATGGAAAACTCAAATTCAATCCTCACCATTTCTATGGCAACTTTAAACTAATGAGCAAACAACGTATCTTCAAGGAACCTTTAACACAAGCAAACGCATGAGCACATAAGCTAAAGATTTTTTTATTTTATTTTATTTATTTTTATTTTAAAAAAAAAAAAAACATTTAAAACGCCCATTCAAACGTATTAGCTCCTGCTTGCTGTTTCCCTTATTGACAGCTCCATATCAAAATCCAAATCCGCACCTTGTATCCTATCCACATCAACTCCAATCAGCTTTTGCTTGCTGTTTCCCTTATTGATAGCTCCATATCATCTGGCATGAACATCGTATCAATCCAGAAATCAAAATTTATTTTAAAGGAAAAAGTGTTAACAGCCCCGTATTAGCCCATTACGGGGCTAATCGGTCCGCCACGGCTCTGTATTAGCCTTTTCTTTTCTTTTCTTTTTTCAAAACAGGTGCTATGACCCTGTATCATGTAACGGGCACTGCTATTAGGGCCCGTTTGGCCGGGTGGATTGGATGGTATTGGAAGGGAGTGGAAGTGAAATCTCCGGGCGTGCCAAACTGACTGGGTGATCTGATCCCAAGATATAGCAATCCCATGGATCTGAAGACAATCCACTGACAACACCATCATTACCTTTAAATCCCATCCAATCCACCCTAATCCGTTCAAATTTGCCTGAGATGTGTTTGGTTCGAGGGATTGGAAGGGATGGGAAGGTTTAATCCCGGGATTGGCCGGGCATGCCAAACAGACTCTATATAGCAATCCCGGGATATACCAATCCCATGGATCTTAGGACAATCCACTGACAACACCATCATTGCCTTGAAATCCATGCCATCCACCCTAACACCATTCAATCCCTTCCAATCCACCTGTCCAAACGGGCCCTTACTGTTGGGAAACGTAACCATATTTTAATACATTGGTTTCTAAGCATAAATCTTATTTCTTGTGAATAGATTCTAAATCAGTCATCAAGTATTTTTGTGACCCAGGTTTTTCTACCATAAACTAATGAGCCTGTTTTCCTCACATTTCCCGCCTACCTGCTTTTAAATTTTAAATATGTACTTTCAAAAAAAAAAAAAAGATAGATGAACAGCAATGCAGCAATTAAAACAACTTGAGCATGTTTCACACAATTATCCAGAATGACAACTGAGCATCAATTAAAGGCCTGTTTGGAAGATCACCCAAATTGATTTTTTTCTTCTTTTCAATGGAGAACTAAAAACTTGCATGTGTCAGAGTGGGAAACGAGAACCATATTACTAGTGGACTTTGTTTCCAGTCAGGCTGGTCCACTCAGGTGGGTGACATCTATATATATTGGATGTCGACCGCCGTCGTTTTCTCTAACCTTCCAATTTTTCTTTCCTACATATTAGACCCGATCTCAACTGTTCATCAGGTAGGCCCCACTGTTTATGTTCTATGGCGCAGAAACCACGCCGGTCCACTCATCAGGTGGGTGACACTGTACATCGCAGTGGACCACGGTCATTTTCTCTAACCTTTCCATTTTCATCCGTACACATTGAATCCAATCCAGGTTGTTCATCAGGTCGACCCCACCATTAATGTGCCATGTTCCAAAAACCAGGCCAATCCAGTCATCAGGTGGCTAACACATGTACATCAGATGTGGACTGCAGTCATTTCACTAACCATTCATGTTTCCTTCCGTACGAGGTGTACCCACCTGATGACTTTTGGGCCATGGCAAAGGCACAGTGGAGCCCACCTGATGAACAACCAGGATCTTGTAAGAAGTTCCACATTGTAAAATTGAAACAGAGAAAACAAAGTTTCAAACTAACTTCTCCTCTACTTACTTTTCATATTGCTGTAGGATTTTTCTTTTATTCTATTTTAGGATTAGGTTCAGGATTAGGGTCTCACCATATATATGCAAGAGTGAGAACGTCAATATGCTGAGATAGTTTTAAAGAATGTAAGAAATTGTGAACGGCTGTCAGATGATTATGTTAAGAAACAACCTATGTCTCAAATTTTTTTTGAAACCATCATTGAGAACCAACCAGAATACAATGATCCACCGGTTAAGAAGTCCTTATGCGATCATGGGCAGGAGAATAATTACATCCCACAGATTAAGAAAACAGTACGTGATTGTTATGATTATCATAATTATGGGAGTGAAAACTATTATCACCCATCAAACAAGAAGAAAACAATGAGAGATTATATTATGGGTGATAATATGTATCAACAACCATCAGACTCTCCCACCTATGACCTGTACAACTATGATCAGTGGAAACATCAACATGGAAAAGAAGAACCAACAATTAATTATAGTGACTATTCTCATTTGCACGTAGCTTGTACAAATAAGACTATTTGGTCTGTTGGGCCCATCATCAATGAACCATGCCCCAAAAATCTCAATGGGAAACCCTCTACTTCCAATCAATTGCCTGCAAATAGATGGTTAGGAAGAGAAAGACAGGCTACACAATGTCCATGTTCGACTGAGAAAAAGGCTAAGGTTGGTAACTAGGATCTTCCAGTTGGTAGGAGTATTGGGCCGTGGTCAATAAGCCTCGGGTTCACATTCGTCTATCCACCAAAAGTTCCACTCACATAAACTGAAAATCTGCCTTAGCATATCCTCTATGGGTTTCATGCTATGATTATTATTCTAGCTGTTGGGCTATTGCTCTTGCAAACTCTACTGGTGGGAGTTTCACGCCCTCGTTGTTTTTTTTTTTTTTTTCGTTAGCTTGTTAGTATACCCCACTGTCGGTTCACACTTCACTGTTAGCCACCCCTACTAGGGATCGATACCAAGACCTCAGTGTTGAAACGAGGTATCTTTCACTCAGTCTACCACTTGAGCTATGGACACACCCTCGTTGTTTTTTTTTCCTGTTAGCTTGTTAGTACACCCCACTGTCAGTTCACACTTCACTGTTAGCCACCCCCACAAGGGTTCGATACCAAGACCTCAGTGTTGAAACAAGGTATCTTTCACTCAGTCTACCACTTGAGCTATGGACCAGGGTGTGCTTTGCGCCCTCGTTTTTTTTCCCTGTTAGCTTGTTAGTACACCCCACTGTCAGTTCACACTTCACTGTTAGCCACCCCCACTAGGGTTCGATACCAAGACCTCAATGTTGAAACGAGGTATCTTTCACTCAGTCTACCACTTGAGCTATGGACCAAGGTGTGTTTTGCGTCCTCGTTGTTTTTTTTTTTCCTGTTAGCATGTTAGTACACCCCATTGTCAGTTCACACTTCACTGTTAGCCACCCCCACTAGGGTTCGATACCAAGACCTCAGTGTTGAAACGAGGTATCTTTCACTCAGTCTACCACTTGAGCTATGGACCAGGGTGTGTTTTGCGCCCTCGTTGCCAGTCAGGTTGCATGAGGTTGGCAGTCGGCACTAGAATTTGATCATAGCTTTTTCTTGCGAATCCTTGACAATGGGCTATTGCTCTTGTAGATGAAATAAAACCTTAACAATCTCTAAACAAGAAATTATCGAAAGAACCCTGAAAAGATGTTATTTTTTGGACCGCTTGCTAGCTTGCCCAAATGAGCTTGCAATTTGGGGGCAGAAAGAGCTATATATAAGAAACTATTCCAGTCATTGCAGCTTTCGTTTTCACATGGTGGCAAATTTCATTATCTGCAATTTCTCGGCTGGGATATATGATACAAAGAGAGAAGTAGAAAGATGGATTACAAAGCAGGCCATATATGATACATGATTACGTGTACAGTGGGACCATAGATGGATGATCCCACATGTATAGTGGACCAGATCGTGACTATTAATTCTTTGAACATAGATGGAAATACACATGGAGAGGATTATAGTGGGCCCCATGTGTATCAGTGGGTGTCGTTTATAGTGTGCCATAAATGCACAATGGTCTATATCACTGAACCAAGGGTCCGGCCGTTGGATGAAGGGGAGGGTGGGAATGCCGAAGCCGCAATTCGCCCTTCATAAAAAATTTTAAAAAGATATATTCATTGCCTATAAACAATTGTTTGTGTTTAGATAACTTGTACAGTATTTAGGACGTATAATGGTGTAGTTACACACACTAGATAGAGCTTGAAGCTGTAAATCCCTATAAAATCTTCAAATGATATGTAAGGGCTTCACCTAAGATGGATCATGGAGTTGAGCCCATCTCAATAAAGCTTGGAGCCGATCCTAACGCTAAACCAAGTATTAAGTAGGTCACAAAAGTGGGCCCACTAATTCAAATGCCCTTTTATGGGGAGAAACTACTGAATATAAAGAGTTAATCATAAACTGCCATCCAATTAATAATAATAATAATTAAAAAGGTTTAAACAAAAGTCTTTAATAATCATTGTACAAAACAACTCCAACCATATATGTTTAAGCTCAATCAGTTTTTTGGACAATGCATTTACATAGTTGAACTGCACGATGAGCGACATTGATCTTGAAAACATTTGATTACTAGCAGTAGCTGGGCCACAATCCATCCGATGGTCAGAACAACGACGATTTCTCATAGTGGTGGAGGGGGTTCGCCTTGAAGACAAGGATTCTACATCGGAAGAAGTCATTCGATATTTCAGCGATTTGTTAAGGTGCGAAGTCTAGAATAGGCTAAATTTGAACAATCTTCACTTAGAAACATTATCTGAAGAAGATGAGGGAGCTATAGAGTCCCCCTTCTCGCTAGATGAGGTGAAAGGGGGCGGATATGGACTTGCGAGGGGAGAAGGCCCCCTGGCTCAGATGGTTTCCCAATCATTTTCTTTCAAAGCTTTTGGGAATTGCTAAAAGGGGATATTATTGACTTTGTGAATGAAATTTTATGAAAGAGGGTGACTTTCAAAAGATTTAGGGGCTTTGTTTGTGGTGCTTATCCCTAAGAGTCCGGGAGCGGACTCTTTGAATGACTTTCGGCCGATTAGTTTACTTGGTGGCCCGTACAAAATTTTGGCAAAAGTCTTGGCGACGCGGTTAAAAGGTGTGATTGGTGCTCTTATATCAGATAATCAAAGTGCTTTTATTCCAGGTCGGCTGATAGTGGATGGTGCGCTTATAGCCCTAGAATGCTTGGACTCTTGTCACAGAGCCAAATCTAAGGGTATTATTTGTAAGTTGGATATTGAAAAGGCGTATGATCATGTTGATTGGGGTTTTCTCCAGTATATGCTTAAGTGGATGGGTTTTCGAGACACATGGAGAAGATGGATAGGTGAATGTGCGGGATCGACGTTTTTCTCTGTTCTTATAAATGGTTCCCCAAAAGGCTTTTTTAAAAGCTCAAGGGGTTTACGTCAAGGAGATCCTCTACCTCCCTTTTTGTTCCTTATAGTCGGGGAGGCTCTTTCAAGGATGTTGAGCAAGGAGTCAAACCGAAGGCCTTTTTAGTGGGTTGAAAGTGAAAGGGATGAAAAACCCAATTTCTCATATTCAGTTTGAGGATGACACCCTTCTGTTTTGTGAAATAGATCAGAACAAAGTGAGTAACTTGCGGACTATTATCAGGTGTTTTGAAGTGGTCTTGGGTTTGAGAGTTACTATGGCTAAATCGAAATTATTTGGGATTTATATGGAGGAAGAAGAAATCAAGAATTATGCAGACTTTTTTCGATGCTCGGCGGGTCGTTTTCCAACTTATTTTGTCGGACTTCCTTTATGCATAAGAAAACCTTCAAAGTTCATGTGGGATAAGGTTATTGAAAGATTTTGTATGTATCTAGCTAGATGGAAATGTAGATATCTATCTTTGGGTGGTCGGTTACTTTCATTAAGGCAGCATTATCAAACCTCCCATTTTACTTTATGTCCCTCTTTAAATGCCCGGCTTCGATTTTGGCAACTCTAGAAAAACTTAGATGGGATTTCTTGTGGCATAGTAAGGAAGAGAAGAAAAAATTTCATTTGGTCAGTTGGAAGGAGGTCTGTAATCATATTGATAAAGGAGGGGTAGGTATTAAAAATCTCAAAGATATGAATCGGGCCCTCTTAGGCAAATGGACGTAGAGACTTGGTTTTGAGCGTAGCGCTCTTTGGAACAATCTAATCGAAAGTAAATACGGTGCTTCGACTGGGGGATGGTGGACAAAGGATTCCTCTTAAGTTTAAAGCCTGGTCCTTTGGAAAGATATTCTTTCGATGAAAGAGGATATTCTAAAAGGTCTCCGTTTTGCTAAAGGGAAGGGTAATCATACCCGTTTTTGGGAGGATATTTGGGTGGGGGATGAGTTCCTTAGAAGTGCTTTCCCACATATTTATAATCTCGCAGTTAACAAGGCCATTTCAGTGGAGGGGTGTTATTCAGTCGTTGGGGGTGAAGTGGTGTGGATCCGGAGTGTAGAAGAAACCTTCGAGACAGGGAGATTGAAGAATTTGTTGCGCTCCTTAATCGCATCCAAAACGGCAAAATGGATCTTCTTAGCGCAGACAAGATTTTCTGGCAACCAGAAAAAACAGGTCTTTTCTCAGTTAAATCGTTTTATAGCATCCTCTCCAGCTATAAGCAGTCAGCAGAAGAAGCTTCGTTTGAGCAAGTTTGGAAGTTTCAAGTTACCCAAAGATAGCAGCTTTTGGTTGGCTGGTGGGCTAAAAGAAGGTGCTGACGATAGACAATCTCAGAAAAAGGGGAATGTGTCTCACCAATATTTGTCTTTGTTGCATGGCTGATGAAGAAATGGTGGATCATCTCTTTATCCACTGTCCTCTTTTCTATCAGATTCAGAATTACCTCCTCTCTTGTTTCAATCTCTCCTGGGTTTCTCCTTGCTCAACCCGCAGTTTTCTTCAAGTGTGGTTTTGTTTTATGTGTGGAAAGCAAAGATCTTTACTCTGGAAAATTTCTCTCTTGGCAGCTTGGTGGGCAGTGTGGGAAGAAAGGAATGCTAGATGTTTTAATGGTGTCTCCAATTCGTTCGAGAGTATTATGCTTAGGGTGATTTCTTTCATAGCCGATTGGACCTCTTCAGTTGCTAAGCTGAATAGTTGTAATTTATCTTTTTTGGGCTCTAGTTGATCCGCTATCTCAGCGGTTCAGCTATCCCCTCTGTTTGTTTGTTTTTTTCTGTTTATTTTCTAATACAGTTATCGTTACCTCTCCCAAAAAAAAACAAACAAAACAAAACGATTTCTCATTAAGAAGCTACACAGTCAAAGAGGGTTAAAATTTTAGAAATTGATATTTAATATTTTATCAGATACAGTATGTGGGATCACATACAGGAACTTTCACATCCACACAAACTTTCCCACCAACGCATCAAATGCGTAGAATATTTGATATGTTCAACAAGTGGGACAGGCCGTGACCATTACCTGGTATGAAAATCAGACTCATCTACTCATTAGATCAATCAAACAATATTACGAATTCCAACTTTTGATTGCTGGACAAAAATTGACATATTCAATCGATTGAAAGACTAACTTTGATTGATCAATTGAAGATAGTCGGCTCTATTACACCATCTGATTTTCCGAAGTTCTTAGGGTTTTTCCTCTATCTCCTTAGCTTCTATGGATTCAATCAGCTATATCCAAAACTTGAATGAGCCAGCGATCCATCTAAAAGCGCTTGGTAGGGCCACATGAGTATTGGAATGGCCTAAAATTTGGTGTGAGGGACACACGATGGACAGATTGGATGTTTGAAATACATCTCCGTGGGACCTATAAATAATCAGGAAGGTTCCAATGGGTAGGCATACGCTCTCAACTGGTATCTATGGTGTGGCCCATGTCACGGATTAGCCTGATTTTTAGGCCGGTGGCTCATTATAGAAAACTACATCTAATAGATGGTATGGATGTCCAACACACATTACAGTGATGCCCACCATGTCTGTGGTGTGGCCCACTTATGCATGGATTGTTTTAGACCCGTGGTCCACCATGGAATGGTACATCCGATTGATGGTGTGGATTTCTGACAGATCATAGTAGGGCTGTGTGGGGCCCACACAGCTCAACCTCGCGGGAAGCTCTCATGCCATTTCCTTATATACATCACAGTGGGGCCCACACAGCTCATAGTACCACACCCACATCCACACAATTCTTCTTAATGAGGTGCCCATTGATTTTTTGCAAGTAGTTTGAAGGGTCCTTACTTTTGCTCCGGTAGTAGACTCTTAGGAGTTTCAACACTTGGTCAAGGGTTCGAGTACCCATAGGTGGTGAAATTCCACTACGGCGTGAGTGTGGGGGTATGTGTGCGTGTGTAAAAAATAAAAATAAAAATAAAATAAAAATAAAAAAGAATTTGGAGTTTGTTCTTGCATACCATTTCTGCATATCATTCCTCACGTGTCACATCCCCTTGGGTAAGTAAACATGCAAGCAATCATTTTTGGAAGTTGATGGCAAACTTCCATTTTACTCAGCAACAGATAGGTAGGGCCACCTTCAATGGGAGAAATTAAAATTTTAAAATGGGGAAGGCTGGACAGTTGACAGCCCTAGAGATAGGGATATGGTTAATTAGGGAAAATAAGGGAAGCAGAGATGTTTATGTGAAGCTGAATCCAAAATCTAAAAGCCAGCATAGAGAAGTTTTAGAAAAATGAATAAACTGCAAAAATTCTTTATAAGATTTGTTTGATAAAATAATAATAACAGTACAAAAGGAGGGGGCGTGGGGCCTGAAGAAGTAGAAACTAGCAAAAGAATCAGCCAATCCAATCCATTTGCACAAAATCTCCACAGGCCTCAGAATTGACTGCTGCCAGCGCTCTCTTTCCCTTCTGCTTTCTTTTCGTCTTTTTTTTTTTGCTTTTTTTTTTTCTCGTCTATAAATCCCAGTTAAGAGCACCGCATGCCAATGCCGGGACATCATTTGCCAGAGCTCTTGCCGAATTGCTGCTTTCCTCTCTCCTTTTCAAGTATGGCCGTTACTGATTTGCCCTCAATTTCAAGTATCACAATTCATCATCCTTGCCTGTTATTGCACTAATGATGAGAGAGAGAGAGAGAGAGAGAGAGAGAGAGAGAGAGAGAGAGTATTTAGCAAAAATTAGAAATTACCAGCGGAATGATAATTAAGGGCTGCATTCTGACGCACCTTCTTTGCTGCCATCCGTTTAACTGTCTCAGCTGCAACAACGTCAAAGTTAGTTAATACCAGGCTAAATGAACCAATGGATGGAAATAACAATCACAATAACAGAATGGCTGGGAACGGGCGGACCTGGAATTGGTTCACTTTTTGAATTAGTCGGACTGGACCCACTCAAAGTATTGATTTTTCCTTGTCCATGCCAGCCATAAATATCAGGAATATGAGTGAGCTAATATAGAGGAATGATCACATCTCATGTATGTGAACTACCCCCTCCCCAATCTTTTTGGCCAAGGGAATCGCGTGCCCATGCAAAGTGTGGGCTACACCATGATAACCATCTTGTGGGAAGATCAGACCAGTTCACTCATCGGGTGGGCAACACCATCAAAATCAATGGATAGCCGATGATATGACTCAACATACAGGTGGTGCCCACCTAATGAGAGGATCAGATTATTTTTCATGTCAGGCGATCAACATGATGTGGGCCTAATGCAGGGGCATTTTCACACTGGGCTCGAGTGGGGTCGCTTGTGGGATGCAGGGGCACACTCAGGGTGGGTGCGGCCCACGGAGGAGGTCTCGTGTTCGAGATTCCTCACCAGGGGTGATTAATGCGCATTTCACACCGGGCTCGAGTGGGGTAGCCCGTGGGATGTGGGGACACACTCGGGGTGGGCGGCCCATGTGATTTGGGGCCTACGAAGGGAGTTCGGCCGAGGTCTTAAAACCCATGAGATGTGGGGCCTGGGCTATGAGATAAAGGGATTAATTCGCCATACTCTAACAGTTCGAGCTTTTAGAGCAAGTGGTTAATTGTCCTGCACCAGGGCCGCCTATAGCAAAACACATGATGTATTGGTGGAAAAGATGGGGAGGCATGTGAAAATTCATGTAAACCGCATAGTGATCATTTGTAAAGGTCACCAACTACCAAGGAACCCAGAGTCCCTAACTCGCAAACAAAAATCCAAATTGCATAGGTGTGGGCCGTATTCCATGATATGATGAAACTTAGACTGGAGTTGCAAATTCAGAGAGCTTAGGAACAACAGGTTCTGGTTCACCATTGAAAATGTGAAGCCAATTGGAGGAAAGCTGCAACCCCCATGTTCAATACACACCTGTTGACTAATGATGGACCCAGTGGACATGTGACCTGACACAACGCAGACTAAGTGTAGTGCATAGACAGTTGCAGAGGCGGAGCAGTGCAACAACAGGATGCAAGAGTTGGCAGTTGGAGAACATGCTTGAACTCGAGCAACCATGTGGAGAATCAGTCACATGAGATAAAGGAAAGCAGTTGCAGTTATCGCAGGGAGGACTATTATGAGAGTTGGCACTCCATCATAGGGCCCAGTAGGCTTATTGGCTAAGCAACTCCGATACATGGCAGCAGAGGTAACTGGTTGTAAGTACTTGAAACCATATCATTGATCATATATCAATGTCTTTTTAAGATAACCCCTTGGCATTGTAGGAGGGGATTGGGCAAGTGAACTGTGTATGTACCATTCCTTGGCGAAATACAATAAGGTTTGGTCGGTGCCTATAAAATTTTGATTGTCTGTGTGTGAGATTGATGTTCCTTTGTTCCCTTAATCTTTATTTGTGTTAAATCATCCGTGACAAAGGCCAACATGCCAAAGCTACTATGGGTGTTGTCGCACAACTAGTGACTAGCATGAAGCGGGTGGAACCTTTTTAACATGGTCCAATGGGAACCTTTTTAACATGGTCCAATGGAATAGAAATCATATGTTTTCAATTTCCAAGTCTTGAGAGTAGTTTCAAGGGGAGCCAAGTCCATATTTCTATTAAAAGGGATTGGAGGCAGCAGCCGGTAAAACTGCAGGCGAAGAGGAAAATGGTGTACCTTTGAACTTCCTTTTCTTGTTAGCTCTCCTCCTTTTCCTCTCTGCTTGTGTTAGCTCTGCATCCTCTTTGATATCTCCTTTGCCAGAAAACACCTCTTCAGGAGCCAACATTGCTGCATCTGATACAGCCAGAGGTGCAATCTGCTTGTGGGAGACAGAAGCCTCGTGTTAATTGACAATCAAACAGGCCAGAAGCTTTTGAGTCGAATGGAAATTAAACAATATCAAGTGGTCTCTTTACAAGTTTCAAAATGCTTGCTTTACCTCTTCCATTGCCAGGGCAGGGACGTTTGCTTGTATGGACATGTCCTCAATAATCTGTCAAAGGTCATTTATATAAGCACTTTATAGAATAGTAGGAAGTTTCAGTAAATATCACAAATGATTAGAAAGAATGCATACCGGTTTTGGGGTGAAGTGAAAATGAGATAGAGCATCCAACTTCAAACAGAGATTCTTGAATAACAGACTTGCCTGAACACAAGAAAGGACAGTAAGAACATGCACATCCAACTCCTCCAGGCATGTGCCAAATCCAGATGTAAACATTACATGAAGAAACCAAAAGGGACTGCAAGTCTTTCGTTGAAGCAACTGCCCAAACGTCAAAACCCCAAAACACATAGGTTTCCATTTATTCCTAAATGAGGACAGAAGAAACCTCGTGATAGCATAACAGATGAAGCTAACAAAGGCCTAAAACATCGAACTCTAATTGCCTAATTTTCTTCGGGTAGAATATTAGTATATGGAACTGGAAGTGAAGTCTTTTGCTTATTGAATAGTTAAACATGAAGTATACACCAGCTCATGCTGTTCAGATCTTCTTCTTCTTCTTTGTTTTTTTTGTTTTTTTTTTTAAAAAAAAAAAAAATCTAGAGAAACAGGATATGCAAAGCTGACCCCAAATAGGTGGACCAGTAACGACAATGATGACGACAATGATGATGGTGATCATGATAGTGACAAATACAATAGCGGTGATGATTGCATGCTTATGAGAAGTGAGAATTATGAAGGCCGTGCAAGCCAAAGAATGGTACCTCTTTCTTTTGTTCATCTGTAAACGACAAGGGGGCAGAAGCAAGACCTGTCTTTTGTGCATATTCCTCCTGCCAGAACAAATAAAAGATATAATTACTGAAAGGTCATAATCCACTTCTAACAATAGAGAAATATGCTAAGAATATACACGATTCTAGCCCTAAAAAACAGCAACAAAGTGGAATTGTATCCCTCACAATAAAGGAGAAGGCGATCTACCACACGATACTGACCTCGTATATTTCAGCAAGCCCCTTCTGGCTCTTGTTCTCATCCTGCAGATATTAAGAAAGATTAAGAACAGGAATTTTTAGTCCAACATTTCATATAAACGCAAACTTGCAACAACCCATTTCATGAGGACTTTTAAGAGCACTTCTGTGAGTTGCTATCTCTAAAAAATAGCACATACCAGCTCTTTGAGTTCTTTTGGTGCTTTAGACGGCAAACTAGGTGCCCTTTGAACATCATCAAAATGCCCCTGAAACACCCATTCCATAATTTGTAATTGCTAGCTAACCTTCAGGCCCAGGAAAGAAAAACCAACTTTTAGATATATTTAATGAAAGATGTCAGAAGTTCGTGGATCCTTAATCTGAAAATAGTATTGGGCAGTAGAATGAGCAGAAGAATCAGCATGAAAAGAAAGGAGAGAATGATTAATTTAAAATAAACTTTAGTAGATATTTCTGGAATTAAGAAACCATGGGAGGTTCTCAGGAGCCACAACAAAAGGGTTCTAGAAGGAAACACGAAAAGACTAAATTCTACAATTCTGTCCCCAATAATCAATACATATACCATACCTAGTTTGTCTCAACTTGCAAGAAAAAAAGATTAGACAGATATGCAAATTAAGAATGTCCAGCTATGCTAACTTCTATATATACCAACTGTATGGACTATTTATGCAGTCATGCAATAATATAGAAACCATAAGATTTTGTATAGAAGAACACAAAAAGCAATATCCGATTGATATATGTCGCCGAAAGTGAACCCAGTTGGACTCGATGACTTAACTAGCATCCTATTGACTTAACCATCATCCAATTGAACTGCTGGATTGTTCAAGATCAACCATCCAAGCTCTTGATTTGGTCCAGCATAACCATTAGGACGCTTGATCTGAATAAAACAACAATCTTGACTTGTTCAGTTCAGATATTCAATAATGGTTGAATGCTCTGGATATTCAATCTAAACAATTGGGTAAGTCAATCAATAGTTCAGACCCTTGGACGGGCCTGACCTAGGCTTGATTTGATGGCCTGATTTTTTATCAAACAGCAGTGGGACCGCTTGTGGTGTCTCATGACTCTCATTGGATAATTGGATGGTCCTGCATCAATATGTTTAAACTATTCTGCTTAAAAGTTCTAGATGGTGAGTGGTTGAATGCAAGATATGGACTAGAGCATGTGCCTGTAGCAATCTAATCATGTGGCTGCACCTACCATGTCAAAATCCATACCCAGTAGCACTCGACGAAACTCCGATTTCAATTTCTAATTAGGTAGTTGACACCTAAAATGGCCATATTTCATTACCCCTTAAATGGGAATCTCCAATACATGAAAGCTGAAGTCCTTCCTACAAAGGGCTGCTGACATGACAACCCTCTCCTTTGTCCCCTCTTCTTAAATTTTCTCTTTTTATATGTTATTTTTTTCCTTTTGTAATTCAAAAACTGTGTAACTACTTGGATGCATGTGGAATAATCCTTCAATGTTTCAACGGACTTCCCAAAGAAAAGAAATTCGACTGATACTAACACACAGTATAGACAACACCGGACCGTCCTGATGTTGGCCAAGACACATACAAAGTGGGGCCACCTGTCAAATGGCTTGGATCTTGCACCAACCTCCTTGCCATGTTAGTACACGTGCACACGAGCATCATGCAGTTCCCTAATATTATTTACTGATTCACACAGCATCATATTCATGCACATTGCTTGTTAAATGCTTTGATGTCACCATCACTTTGTATAAAATTACATATACGGAACAAAGTTATAGGCCCAGTTTGGAAAGAGTGAAGATGTGCATATGCCATTATTATTTAAAGGTTCTGACTTGCCTTTTCAGATGCGCGTTTGCTTGCTAAGTGCAGCCACCAACATTAAGCAGAGTGGAGAAATTCCATCAAACTAGCTCAAAATGACAAGTGAACTCAATTCGGGAAGCGGTTGAATTAAACAAAATGCCTATTTTTGTTGATGGCCATTGGTTCAATGCAAATATAGCAGCTTTTGAATGCATTATTGATCAAGAAAGGAAGAATATCTATTAGGAGTGAAGTATTTCATATAATAGCAAGTAAGAGATGAAGATACCTCCATAATCCTTTTTGTAATTAATTCTTCAAGGGATGCCGTAACCTCTTCTGTGATCACAGGAGGTGGTCTTACATTATGCTCAAAATCCAGATCAACCTCGAGTGCACTGTTCTTCGGCCTTTTACTGGCGGTTACCTATCACCAGGAACCCAGCAGAATAATGATTTAACAAATCAATGACCAATCATGTGAATTTGATTCAAAGGATTGTGAACCAAATGCAAATACAAATACAACAGGGTAGAATCAGTAGATAGGCTAGCTGATGGAGACGAATATTGACAATCAATCTTTACCTCTCCCTGCATAGTCCAGGCCTTAGTTTCCAAGTTCTCTTTCTCCATCTGCTCAATTTTAGAGTGGATCTTCTGAAGCTCTTTCTCATGGGTTGAAAGAGTTCCTTTATCATCTTCTTGTTTCTCGGCTATGCTCAGTTCTTCGGATCCATCGAAGGACTTGAGCTTTGTTGAACTTTTTTTCTTTTTACCCCCAAAGAAGTCTTCATATCTGGAAAAAGGAGATGCCACAGCCAAAGCTAATCACAACAGAAAGAGAAAATAAAATCGTATCTTAAAAAGTAGGATATTAGAATTAAAATACTGTTCAAGGAAATATCAAACAGAGAAACAAACAGACAGAGATAATGAGGTTTTTGCTATCACTTGTGTTGACCAGTGTCCAAGATGTGTATCAACAGCATGTGTCTGACATGGATATTTTCTAAAATATGATGTATCCCGTTACATGCATATCCACACGGCTTCAAAGATGCTCTTGATTCCCGGCATATGACGTGACTAAGACATGGATGTGTAGTGTTTGAAAATCATGTAGTCTCCAACACAAGAACCTAGCACACTAGCACACCAAAACTTAATGCAGTCACAGGATTCTAGTGAATGAAACTTTAGCACATAGGTAGAGAACTGTAGACCTAAATAGAAATTCATTATTATGGAAGTACTATCAAAAGATGATCAGTCCAAGCTTACCTTCTGAATGAAAAGATAGATCAAAATTCATTACAATATAATACCAACATTGGTGTGTGTCTGGCCTAGCAAACTTTTTAGGCTGGAGTGTCACACATAAACAATTACAATTAAAGAGTTGCAAATTGCAATTAGAAAACTGTTTCGTTTTGAAAGATTAGTGACTAATTATAAAGCACCCACCGAATATACATTCATACATGTGCATATAGTAGAGATACAACAACAATCATAATCTGCCAATTAATTGAAACTTTATAAGAGGTTATGAAAGAAAACATTGACAAAAATTCTGTATGAGAAGCACCTGATATTTTCCAAGTTATCGGCACTATCATTTCCACTGGCTTCAATATTGAAACCTCCCATCTACAAAATAAGTTCCTCAATAAGAATAATATTCTCACAGTTAATATCTCCAGGATAAGGTAATACAAAAAGGTCATGAAATTTGAAATAAAAATATCCCCACATTTCTCCATCCAAAATAAATCAATCAAACCAAATTTCACCATTTAGGCAAATGGGCTAAAGTGTGAGCTTGCCACATGAGGGAGTAAGGTCCAGAAATCACAATGAATCAGCAATGTTAATCATCTGATTCACCCATTGTATTTGGACTCTTCTCTGTATCCATCCATTTGACAGCCGCCAATTGGACAGAGATGATCATCCAATCAATATGTTTTTGGCACTATGCTCCATAGTTCATCCACAACAGTGCCCACAATACGCATCCCAACTTAGCACTGTAGCCTCCATGGGTAAATACTATAATTTCTTTTCTGTTTCAGTCAAATCAAATTAACTAACAAAACTTGGAAGTTCAATCAATCCATAACAGGTACCCGGATCTGCAGGTAACTGTGCCACACAACCAAATTTAAACGGTCATGGATCCTATGATGAGGACATCGTGCACACGCACGGCCGCACACCACCACCCCTACGCACGTACGTACGCAAAAGGAGGATCCCATCATCGATCTGGCTCGATGACGACGTCCAGGGAGGGGCCCCTAGCTAGAAGACAAGTTTTGGTTCAGAAAAGTGGGCCCGATAGTCAAGAAAAACCCATCATGGGATCTCATGATCGTGGCCCACTCGTCGGATTGATTTCATTTTTTAGGTTTTGCTTATTGTTATTATTTAGAACATCGTGAACGCTTTAGATTTATGCTCCTTATTGATGGGCAAGTAGAAGTAGTGCCCCCAGAGAGTGATAGTGAGGAGGAGGAATATGAGCCAGTCGGAACCCCTAGTGATGAGGAAGAGGGAGCACAAGAGTCTGTGACCCTCGCAATTGTGCGTTGCGCCCTGGCTCAAGCCAAGAACACTGATGACTGGCGCCGCAACACGATCTTCTACACTTATGCAAAATGTGGGGAAAAGAACTGTAAGATGATCGTGGATAGTGGTAGTTGTGCCAACGTGGCATCGACTAGCACTGTGAGTCGTTTGGGCTTAAAGCTAGAAGCCCATCCTCAACCCTATAGAGTCTCCTGGGTTGATGAGACATCCATTCCAGTCTCGCACCGCTGTCTTGTACATATTCAGTTCGGATCTTATAAAGACACAATTTGGTGTGATGTTGTTCCTATGGATGTGGGTCATATCATTCTGGGTAGGCCGTGGCTCTATGACAGGGATGTTACCATATTTGGTCGTTCAAATGTGTGTACATTCTGGTTTGAGGGCAAGAAGGTGAAGTTAAATCCTCTACCACCCAAGAATACAACTGGAAAAGAGTTCACCACACAGAGTAGTGTGAGCGGCCCAAAAGAAGTGAAGGAGTCGAAGTCCAAGTCCAAACCGCTCCATATTTTGAATGCCAAAGACTTTGAGCGTGAAACGGAGGTGGACTCGATAATATACGCCCTTGTGGCTAGGGAGAGTGTACCAGAGACTAGCGTAGAGTTACCCACTGAGGCCATTCAAGTAGTACATGAGTTTCGTGATGTCTTTCCTGATGATTTACCGAATGAGCTTCCCCCTATGAGGGATATACAGCATGCCATTGATTTAATCCCTGGGGCAACTCTACCAAACCTCCCCCATTACAGAATGAACCCGAAGGAGCACGCTGAGTTGAAGAGGCAGATTGATGAACTCCTAGAGAAGGGTTTCATTCGAGAGAGCATGAGTCCGTGTGCCGTGCCCGCCCTTCTTACACCTAAGAAGGATGGCACATGGAGGATGTGTGTTGATAGTAGGGCCATTAACAAAATCACAATCAAGTATCGGTTTCCCATACCGCGTCTTGATGACATGTTAGATATGATGGCCAATGCTACTATCTTCTCAAAAATTGACCTCAAAAGTGGGTATCACCAAATCCGTATACGCCCTGGAGATGAGTGGAAGACGGCATTCAAGACGAAGGATGGGCTATATGAGTGGTTAGTTATGCCTTTTGGGTTAACTAATGCCCCAAGCACTTTCATGCGTGTGATGACCCAAGTGTTGAGACCCTTCATGGGAAAGTTCCTAGTCGTATACTTTGATGATATCTTGATTTATAGTATGACTAAGGAGCACCACCTCAACCATTTGAGGCAAGTTTGTGGGATCCTTAGGGCCGAGAAGTTGTACGCCAACCTAAAGAAGTGCTCGTTCTTATCTAGTAGTGTGATCTTCTTAGGTTTTATTGTGTCAGCTGAGGGCGTATCGGCGGATCCCGAGAAGGTCAAGGCCATCGTTAATTGGCCTGAACCCCGCAATATTTATGAGGTGCGTAGCTTTCATGGCTTAGCCACTTTTTATAGGCGGTTCATTCGAGGCTTCAGTTCCATTGTGGCTCCCATCACGGACTGCATAAAAAAGGGAGAGTTTCAATGGACAAAGGCCGCCTCGAAGGCCTTCAAGGAGATAAAGGTCAAGATGACCGAAGCCCCAGTCACGCGACTTCTAGATTTTTCAAAAGCTTTCGAAGTCGCATGTGACGCGTCAGGAGTCGGCATAGGAGGAGTACTTAGCCAGGAAGGGCACCCTGTCGCCTTTTTTAGTGAGAAACTGAACGAGGCGAAGCAAAGATATTCCACCTATGACAAGGAATTCTATGCGGTAGTGCAATCACTACGCCACTGGCGACATTAATTATTACCGCAAGAATTCGTCTTGTTCTCGGATCACGAGGCCTTAAGATACTTAAACTCTCAGAAGAAATTAAGCCCCAGGCACGCTAAGTGGGTTCAATTCCTTCAAGAGTACACTTTTGTGCTTAAGCACAAGGCCGGTGTAGAGAATAAGCCTGCTGACGCGTTGAGTCGTCGAATCGCATTACTCAACTCCATGAGCGTTGAAGTTACGGGCCTTGAGCGCATCACAAAAGAGTATTTTGAGTGTCCAGATTTTGGGGTTGTGTATACGTCTTTATTAGAGAGTCCGTCAGGAGCTAACAATGAGTATTTGATTTTGGACGGATATTTGTTTAGGAGTGACCGCTTGTGCATACCACGCACCTCCCTTCGCGATTTTCTTGTCTGGGAGTTACATTCAGGGGGGGTCGCGGGTCATTTCGGTCGTGACAAGACCATTGCCCTAGTGGAGGATAGATTTTATTGGCCAAGCCTCAAGCGAGATATGGCCAAAATTATAGGGCAATGTCGTACTTGTCAACTGGCAAAGCAGAGGAAACAGAATACAGGATTATATACACCTTTGCCAGTCCCCTTCATCCCTTGGCAGGACATCAGTATGGACTTCGTGCTTGGACTTCCCAAGACTATTCGAAAGCATGACTCCATATTTGTTGTCGTGGACCGTTTCTCCAAAATGGCCCACTTCGTTCCTTGTTCTAAGACCTCCGACGCCTCTCATGTTGCTAAGATGTTCTTTAGTGAGGTCGTCAAACTGCATGGGTTACCAAAAACCATAGTGTCTGACCGTGACGTGAGATTCATGAGTTACTTTTGGAAGACATTATGGCACATGATGAATACTAGGCTCCAATTTTCTTCTGCCTACCACCCTCAGACCGATGGCCAAACTGAGGTGGTTAATAGGAGCCTAGGGAGTTTACTTCGATGTTTAGTGGGGGAGCATACCACGACATGGGACGCCGTACTACCCATAGCTGAGTTTGCATACAATAGTTCTATCAATAGGTCCACAGGTCTAAGTCCATTTGAAGTCGTTACTGGTTACAAGCCTAGGAAGCCTATTGATCTTATCCCCATGTCATTGTCTCATAGGCCATCAGAGTCTGCAGAGTCTTTTGCGCATCATATACATTCATTGCATCAAGAAATCAGGCGAAAGATCACTACTAGTAATGAGAAATACAAATTTTCTGCAGACCAACATAGACGATTCAAAGAGTTCAATATTGGGGACTCTGTGATGGTCCGCATCAGGCCCGAGCGGTACCCTCCAGGGGCCGTTCGTAAGTTACACGCGCGTAGCGCTGGACCCTTCAAAATTATAAAGCGAAACGGTCTCAATGCGTATGAGGTAGATCTTCCACCCTCCATGGGAATTAGTTCCACATTCAATGTGGAGGATCTAGTTGCTTTTCAGGGACCCACTGATACTTTGTCCGGCCCTTCGCCCACCCGTCCTGATTCCCCAGACTTAACCTTTGATCCATGGCCTCTTCCCAACCTTTCATCCCAGCCTCTACCTCCCATACCTAGCCTTCACACCCCAAGAGAGGAAATAGAGGATATCTTGGACCATGAGGTAATTTCCACGTCGGATGGTGGGTTTCAGAAGTACCTCGTTAAATGGAAGTCACGTCCAGCTTCAGACAGCACATGGCTCACTGAGGAGGAGCTCCAGCGACTTGATCCTGACATCCTAGAGCGGTTCAGGAGTTTTATTTCACCAGTGGCGAAATCTTCGCAGCCGAGGAGAGTTGATGAGGACATCGTGCACACGCACGGCCGCACACCACCACCCCTACGCACGTACGTACGCAAAAGGAGGATCCCATCATCGATCTGGCTCGATGACGACGTCCAGGGAGGGGCCCCTAGCTAGAAGACAAGTTTTGGTTCAGAAAAGTGGGCCCGATAGTCAAGAAAAACCCATCATGGGATCTCATGATCGTGGCCCACTCGTCGGATTGATTTCATTTTTTAGGTTTTGCTTATTGTTATTATTTAGAACAATCAAGTTGGGTTTGGGTTCAGCACTTTAGATGTTTTATTTTGAAGGTCTGGCCCTTGATAGAGTGGTATGATGGAATAGGATTCATGTAGCTAACCCCAGTTAATTGGGATAAGGCTAAGGTGATGATGACAATGCTTTAGACCATTACATGGGGGCACACACACATAACTACTTAAGAGTGAGGAATTATTTGATACTTTGGCAGTGAATTCTTGTTGTGTGTGTGTGTAATTATCAATGTAAGTATTTACGAGTTGGGAGTTATTTGATACTCTGGCAGAGAATGATGGTTGTGCATAGGCGCTCAAAAATTGTACAAATGCAGCCACTAACTCAAACGGACCCATTGATAGCTCCTTCGACATGATGGGTACCTGAACTGACAGCATATCATGAACCCTAAGTATCAGTCCAACCCAAAACACTTGTAAAAAAGAATAAGAGGGAGCAGCTCGAGATCATCTCTTGAAGGATGGTGGCATTCTTGCTGCTGAGACGAGCATACAAATTCGAAAGACAATTATTATTTTCGATAAAAACAAAACATATGGGAGGGTTGGGTCGGGTCGGGTTGGGCCAAGATCAGCCCCAAGCCCAATCCATTCAGTTAACGGGCCACATTTTCTAGCCCGAACAGAACCTGATAAAGGCAGCCTGAATCACCTTTTAAGCAGCAGGTTGACTCATTACCAGCCCTATGGATAGAGCATGGCAAGAAATCATACTCATCAGAAAACCCTAATTGTCACCAGCAGGTATCCATCAAACAGATAGCTGAAAAGAAAATGCCAAAATTCAACAGATGAAATCAGATGAGTAAGATTACTGCTCAGTGCAGGTTCCGCATTATGTTCCATCCACGACATGGCCCAGTATTTGGACACTCTGGTTTGGTATAAATGTAAGCTACACATACAGAAGATGAGTTGCTAATTCCACGACTTACAGATATGCATCAAGCATACAGTTTAACTTAGAGACACCACAGCAATGCCGGACCATGAGCTGTGCCCGCATTACCTCTCACCATTAGAAGATATACACATTTACAGACGTGAATTTTCAAATGCCACATTTTGAAATGCGCATTAAGATTCTCACCCACCATGAGATGTGCACAAGGACACTCAGTGACACTGTGCTTCCACAATCTTTTCCATTTAATCTAACCCTTCAGAACAAAATCCAAAATTCGAATGTAGAAAATACAAAAGAGAAAGGAAAAGCTCACCTCATCTGCATCATCTTCCTCTTCATCTGCGTCCTCCTCTTCATCACCCTCTTCATCATCCTCATCATCATCGTCCTCACTTCGATCCTCACGCTTCTCTTTTGACAATCCATACTCCCTCACCTCATCCTTCTCCAAAAACTTCTCCAATTCATTGATCTTCAAAAACCTATCTTCAATTCCACCACCACTGCTGCCATCAGCTCCCTCATCGTCCTCCTCCTCCTCCTCCTCATCCTCGTCCGCATCCTCCTCTTTACCAGTTCCACCATTCTCTTCACCAAAACCCTCATTTTCCTCAACTTCATCATCAGAACTGTCTTCATCTCCATCTCCCTTCCCACGGCCCTCTTCTCCTCCATTCCTCTCCAGAAAACCCTCGGTTTCCTCCCGTTTGGCATTCTCAAGCGAATTACAACCGAGAAACCGCGAGATTTCCGCAGGATTCGCCTCAAGCCGCTTGATCTCGCGGCGGAGATTGGAGATGAGGGGCCGGGACTGGAGATCAATCTGGTGCCAGATCTGCTCGGCGTCGAATCCGTCGACGAGGAGGTGGTCGAAAGGGGATTTAGGGCATGAAGGGAGTAGAGCAGAGAAGAGGAAGCTAGACGCAGAGCGAGCTGTTTCAGAGAGAGAAGGAGACGGAGAGAGGAAGAGAGGAGGAGAATTGGATTTAAGGAAGTGGAGAGACTCCATGCCTCGCGCTTCTTGCTCGCCTTCCTTTCCGTTTGGATGCCTGTAAGTTGGGTAAGTGGGAAGTGACTTACAGGTGGTATTTGGGAGAGAAAATTCACCTGTAAGTCACTTACAAGCAAATCTACCAAAAAACTGCAGGGGGTTGGGAATGAGAAGTCACTTACAGGCACAACGGTCGGATTTTTAAAACGAGGGGAAGAGGGAGAAACGCACCAACCCACCAACCACCATTAAGCTCCAGCCAATGAAGAAGAAGCACCAGCCATTGAAGGAACTCCAGCAGGCCTTGCAGCACTGCAGCCAATCCACATCCTACAACACTATTACCGCATCAGAGCTTCATTTACCACACCATCAACCACCATTGATAAGCTTCTATAAGAGGGGATTGAAGCTTTCGTCTCTCTATCCCAATCTATCTCTCCCTCTCTGCAATCTCTCTCTCTCTCTCTCTCTCTCTCTCCCTCTCCCGCTCTGCAACTACCGCTCTCCGTCTCTCCTCCTCCCCAAAACGGCAGGCTTTTCATCGCAACCTTCCTTCCTTGCTTTAAGAACGGGAGTGGTTTAGGTGTTACTAATGTGGAGGCATGCTCGCTGCGCACGTGTGCAACTTTACACACGTATCATAAGACTCTTATCCGAACGGTCCATGTGATGCAGCATAAGATGAAACCCCCCAAATATCAATTTTCAACCTAACCTAAAGCTCTGGTGGGCCATAGAAAAGAGATATGCAAATCAAGAGAGGAAACTGTGAGTTTTTTCATGGCCCACCAAAATTTCGGATCAAATTAAAAGTTGGGCCCTGGGAGTTTCATGGGGTTTTACATAACGTGGACGGATTGGATAAGCCGCACACATTTACTAAGTTTACTCATTACAATAAAGTATACCGTAGGGCCCACCTTGATGATGTGTTATATATCCACTCCATACATCCGTTTCTCCAACTCATTTTAGGACGTGGTCCCAAAAATTAAGTAGATCTAAATCTCATGTGGACCCCACCACAACAAACAATTGTGAGTAATTAATAGAGCCGTTGTCAGTGCTGCCTGTTTCTATTGGTGTGGTCCACCTGAGATTAAGCATATCCAAATCTCTTATAAACGTTTGGATACTCTCCATTGCTTTCGGTTTTGCTCAGAGCATGCAATGTATATAACCGAAAATTCCTATCAAAACAGGGTTTTTTATACTCGTCTTTGTAAAACCAGAGAGTTTTACGAACGAGGCTCACGTACACAAAATCCAGTTATGGCCGTTACCGGTCCAGGCCGGGTCGTGTCGTGGTCTTAAATCCGGTCCGCTATGCGTGACGCCGGCCCGTGATGGTTGTGTATGGCCGCGAGCCCGCAACCCACTACAATGCAAGGTCTGGGCCGTTTACTTAAGTGGCCCGCATCATGCTTGAAATATGACAAAATTGCCCTTGAAATCCTTAACGGGCAGAGCTCCAGCTAGGCTCTGGCAAGGTTAGTAAGGTCCTTCACACAGCATGTGCCCGGCCCGTAATGAGAAGTCTAAATTTTAAGCCCGTTTATTTTATACCAAGCCCGCCCAAGTAGTCCTGTCTGTTTTACGTTTTACCACCGTAAATGCTGTTAAATGGGTTATTATTATTTACCATGTAAGAGAAGAATGAGATACTAAAAATTTGTGGGGCCTACTGTGATGTTTGTGTCTGATCAAGGCCGTCTATCCAAAGATCATGTGGACCACAATACAGGAAACATGTGTTTTTGGTTCATTCTTGTCTCTCTGACCTTATGAATAGGTTAGATGATAAATACACATTAGATCTACACAAATTTTAGATTTTAGATGTCATTGTCCCTCTTATTTCTTGTGGTGTAGACTTACTTGAGCTTACAATTTGTATCATTTTTAAGTTTGAGGCCTAAAATCAGCTAACAAAATAGATGAAGGGTGTAGATTAGAGTGCCGTTAGAAATAATCATTATCCATTTACCACCATTTATCATTGTAAAGGGTAAACTATTATTTTTTTTTTCTCTTTTCAATTTGTGGTTTAGCTTCTCTTGTATGAATTTTCTCTGCAGTAGTTATTGTAATCATATGCTAGTTTTGTACCATTTTAAAAGAGAAATGATCATGTAAAGCAGTTGAATGATAAGCTGCAACCAAGTGTGCAGGTTGGGTTGATGACGGTTGATGCAAGAATCTGAACTACCTTCCTTAGACCTCCAAGCACCTGCACAAGGGAAGAGCAAAGGAGACCCTAGCTAAAGCAGAGGACCCTCTAATGCCAAAGTCAAGCTAGGAATCCGGGTCTGATTGTATGAAAGGGCTTAGGGTGAGAGATTCAACATATCCTTTTAGTGTAGATGGATCCTCTATTTATAAAGTATATAAGATAGGGTGGTCCGCAATCTCGGGCACGACCTTAGCCGTTTAAGTGGAATGTGTGCAAGTGGTGAATGTCGGCAGTTACCCTGGAATTGCGCGGTGGACGATTACGTGCAAGTAATGGGCGTCGACAGTTACTCTGAATTCGTGCTTACCTGAAGAAGATTACTCGTCGAGCCAAGGAGGGAGGTCAGCATGGTTCTGGTTGGGACATCATAGGTCGGTACGACCTTTCTTTATAAAGGAGAGGCTGTTATTCAGCTTGGGATGTGCTGAGGAGCTTCCTTATACTCCCGAGCATCATCCGACATGCCATTGACGCGCTGCTCTCCCTAGCCCAACAATTGCGAGCCATTTGGGTCGAGCCGAACTGAATCCTCAATTATTTGTGTCGAAATCGAGCTGAATTGGTTGATTGATCGGCTAGGGGTTGCTGGGAAGAGCTCAGAAGTTTTGCATTGGTCAGCGCCTACCGAACCCTAATTCGTCTGGGCTGTTATATTTTCCGAGCAAAGGGGTATATCTATCATCTCGATGGTTCTTTCTATTCTTAATGACCTCATCCATAGCTTCGCCTAGCTGATCATTCCATTGTGCTTATTCTAACTGGGCGCATCAAGACTGTTCACATTTCCCTTTTAAAGGTGAGAGCTCGAAAACATACGCCGCCGAGGACTGCACTTGGAGCTATGTCTGACTTTTCTGGATGAGATAATGTAGGAACGTGTGCTCGTCAGCCCTAGCTGACCTTAAAGGTGGTCGGGTTACATTTTCCCATAATAATGATGATGTAGGGCGGGTCATGGATAGTTTCATGGCCAAGATGGATCAGAAAAGGCCCAGTCGATGACAGAAGTGATCCGGACCATCGAACCTTAGATCGGGCAAGCCGGGTTGCCCACACATAGAATTTGTAAAATTTCATCATATCAACAGTCAAATTCCATTTTTAATTCCGTTTTTACTATAAATAGTAAGTTTTAGTTTGATTATAACTCTTCATCCGTTGGGCTTTAGGAGTTGTGTCCAACATGCAAAGTGCTTATAATATTTAGGAGAATAACGTGGTTAAGCCACATAGTAAACTAAATATAAAAAGTAAATTTACTATTTATAATAAGTTACAAATTTCTAGGAGTTTTAGTTTTAGTTTGCTTCTAATTTCTCTCATATTGTTTGGTATTCCTATTTAAAGAGTTGTGAACTTGATTATTTCATTCATCAATTAAATTTTAAATTTATTAAAATTTATTTATATTTTCTTGCTTTCTTTCCTCGTGGATTCGAAAAGTCTCTGTGAGGAGTCTAGGGAAGCTCCCTGGATTCGGAGTAGTTATCTTTGAGGAAAACGGTGATCGATCTCATCAAGTTCATCCCCAAGTCAAATGACCACTTAAGAGTTAAGGCCTGAACTCAATCCCCATTCATCTGTACTTGATACAACCTTTCTCGGCATGACCCAACCTAAATGCATGTGATTCTTCCCAACTTGACTTCAGCCGACCCAAACCGGAGTGGATTAGCTGTTACCCAAGTGACCCAAGTGACAGCTTAGTGGGTGTTACCCGTACTGTGTGAAGCGAATGTGCATCATATCCATGTTGTCCATTATTTTTTTACAACTCATTTAAAGACATTATTCTAAAACTTAAGCATATCCAATTTCTAGTGAGCCGCACTACTTAGAAAAAGTGGTGAATTAAAAGCTTTTTATAAGCTACAAAAGTTTTGGATGAAGCTAATCTTTATATTTTCCTATCATCCAGTTATGTTTGACCTTATCAACAAGTTAGAAGGCAAATAAACATTATGGATATGCTTATAGCAGGCCTTGGGAAGTTTTTAATGGTTAGTGTTTAACCATCGCTATTTCTTGTGGTATGGTCTACTCAAGATTTGGAAATACTTAATGTTTGGGACCATATCCTAAAATGGTCCGGAAAAACCGACGGACAGAGTGGATATACAACATATCATCAAGGTGCGCCTCACACAGTAAGGGTAACACCCACTAAGCTGTTATCCAGCTAACACCTACTCTGCACCCCACCCAAACTTGGCTAACCCCAAGCAAACCCAATTTTAAATCAGGTTGGCTTTTTCCAACTCAAACTTAACCTGAGGACATTGACAGGCCTGACCTGAACTTGGGTTGGGTCAATTGGGCCCAGGTTACAGGCCGTAGTGTGTACAGGTGGGGTTGGGCCCCGTGAATATTTTTCAGACAATTTCAACGGCTACCACACAACCATCCAACCCACCCGATTGTAAAATCCCATCCGTGTATGATGATGAAACGCATCTGAACTACAACTGAACTTTTGGAATTCCAGACACACATCCCTCCCCTATTACTTCTGTTTAGCCGTTAAAATTGTCTGAAAATATTCACTGGCCTGCATTAGCGCTGTCAACAGGCCAGGCCCAAGTATATCCAAGTCTATTTTGGCACATAAAACCTAGGCCTAAGCCTGAGCCTGAGCCCAACATAAAACCTAGGCCAGAGCCCGAGCCTGAGCCAAACCACCCAATTTTGTGCAAGACCCAGGCTAACTATTATAATATAGGGTGCCAAGATACAAGAGTTGACCATCATCTTCTTTTCCAAATAGCTCTCGAATTTATAAATTGAAAGAGATCTTTAAAAAAAAACAAAGAAGAAAAAAAAATGAAAAAGAGAGAAGTAATAGTTGTTGATTATGTTTCAAATTTTTCAGTAATAGGGTCTGTATATGCCATTGACAGACCATTCGATTCCATCGACAATTGTTCGATGCCATCGACATCGACAACTATTTGATGCCATCGAGAAAATCCAGAAATTCCTTGTTAGTTATCGGACACTTTGTGGTGTTCTACTCGATGCCATCGAAGGGCCCATCAGCAAGTTGTAGACGCCATCGAAGTCCCATCAAAGATGCCATCGGAAAATTTTGAAAAATCAATGTTTTATTGCTAGAATATTTGGGTGTTTTCTCGATACCATCGAAGGAATTTGATGTCATCGATGTGCCATTGAGCACGCGCAGAATTACAAAAGTGTGGGATTTATTTCTGATTTTGATTGTGATTCCGATAGAAGCTATACATATGGGTGTAATTGGGATTTAGGAGTATCAAGGGAACTTTCTAATTCATTATAGGGTTTCAAATGTATAGTTTGGGGAGATTCGAGGCTTGTTTGAATAGGATAATCTTTATCTCTTGTAATTTTTTACTTTCATAATGTATTATTGTCGCTTTGTGCTATGATTTTTTTTGCAATGAGTGTTTTTTTTTTTTTTTTTTTTTTTTTTTTTTTTTTTTTTTTTTAACGTTAAATTTAGAGTGTTTGTGATTAGACTTGATTGTGCGATTGAAATATTTGATTCATCTCTATGTACTTCCGTGGTTCCCCTAGTAATATTGACGCTATTAGAGGTAGATTGGGTGGTGTGCCATTGTCCTTTATGGTGTATGTGTTATATTTGCACCATTTATATTTGCACCATGATGTATGTGTTATATTTGCACCATGATGTATGTGTTATATTTGCACCATTTATAACACACCCTATTGTCCTTTATGGTGTATGTGTTATATTTGCACCATTTATATTTGCACTATGATGTATGTGTTATATTTGCACCATGATGTATGTGTTATGTGTTATATTTGAACCATGATGTGTGGTGTATGTGTTATATTTGCACCATGATGTATGTGTTATATTTGCACCATGACTAAGTTTTGTAGGCCCCATGATGTATGTGTTATATTTGCACCATTTATCCATTCGGTGAGATCATTTTTGGGCCTCACGTACTGAGATAGAATACAAAGAAGAGTTCGTTGGATTCAGCATGTGCTGCCAGCTGGGTCTCATGTACTGAGATGGTCCCATGATCTGAATCGTCCATATCCTCATTACTACCATGAAACGACACACTCTCTCTCTCTCTTTTCATTTTTAATTTTAACCAACACACTCACAGCACGCACACACCACAACCGATGATAGCCGCGAGTAAGGACCCAAACTAACCTACTTTCCTGTAATCACGGTTCATTGCCATAAATTTTGACTTTTAGATTTAATTTGAACCATTGAAATTATCTCCTCATTATTCTAAACTCATTCGTAGAGGGAGATGATCATAACCATCCCTAATACTGGACTTAATAGCATAGATCCACAACTTGGACGGTTGTGATCACAAAGATATTCAGTATTTTGGCCCCAAAGGACAGCGGCACATGATCGATCCCGAGTCCCGACTGATGTAAAACGAATTCTAAAAGAATGCGGCCGACCGTCGTGGAATTATTTATTTATCTATTTTTGCCTCCATCGCGACTTGGGATCCAGCGTGTGTCCGCCTGCTGTGGGAGCGGATTTGGTGCGTTCCCCGCGAAATCGGACTCAGTACGCTCTTATCGTACTGAGTAAACTCTATCGGGGCTACCATGAATGTATCTGGTCTATCCACACCGTCCATCCGTTTTTCCATCTTATTTTAGAATTTGATAACAAAATTTAAGCATACCCAAAGATCAAGTGGACCATATCATTGGAAACAGTTAGAATAATGACTTCCACCGTTGAAACCTTTCTAGGGCCCACAATGATGTTTATTAGTTATCCAACCTGTTCATAAGATCACACAGACATGGATGAAGGGAAACACAAATACAAGCTTGATCCAAAACTTCTATGGCCCCCAAGAAATTTTCAACGGTGGATGTTCAATTACACAATTTCCTATAGTTTGATCCACTTGAGGTTTGTATATATTTCATTTTTAGGCTAAAGCTATGAAATTATCTTTTAAAATAAATGGACGGTGTGGATAAAATACATAAATCACGGTAGACCTCATAGACTTTTCTTAGTACGCAATCCGCTTCCGTTCCCCCCCTCACTTCGGTGCGGCCCTTAACGTGGGGCCACCTAAGTGTATATGTTTCATGTGGACACCGTCCATCTGCTTTTCCAAGTCATTTTAGAGCATGATCCACAAGAGTCGGGATCCTCTGTTATCGGGTCAACAGGATTTTCTTGTTACCCTAGTGGTTTGGCGTCCAAAGCTTTCTTTTATTATTTTTATTTTTTCAGTGAGTGTTGAATTGGACCAATGAATTTTAGGGTATTAGGAATTCTCTGTTAACCGGGTAACAGAGGATCTGGACTCGATCCACAAAAATGAAGCAATCCAAATCTTAGGTGGACCATGCCTAAGGAAATAGGAGTGACTGACCATTAACAACTTACTATGGGTCACAAAAGTTTGAACCAAGCTGATATTTGTGTTTTACATTCATCCTATAAATAAGGTGAGAGGATCACAAGCTTTTACCGGGCCGACTGTTGTGGATGTATTTTATCCATGCTATCCATCTATTCTTTTCAGCTTAATAAGGTCTTAAAATTAAAACATATCTAAAAGTTCAATAGATACACTAACATCTGCTGTTAATACCTTTCCAGGCCTACAATAATGTTTATTTGTCATCCAATACGTGAATTTGGAAGGAAGAAAATCAAAAACACATACATGATCATGATACAAAACTTACGTTGCTGGCCACCTTCGAAGTTTTCGACGGTAGGTTTCCAATTTCTATTGTCTAATGGGGTGTGGTTCATTTCATTTTTAGATATATTTAAATTTAGGTTTCATGCCATAAATATAAGGTGGAAAAGGATGGACGGCATGGATGGAACATTTAGGTCATGATATGGCCCAGAGTCTTCATACCATGGTCAAAGAGGGGTGATTACATGTCTTATGGATATCTAATAATCACGGTTCAGTAATGATCGTAACCTTTGATCTATAAAATTTATGATTTCTTTTCATTTTTCTAAGTTTATTTTGAACGGTTGTCCTCAGGTCATCCGTTCAGCCTAAATTGCTTAAGGATGGCTCGAATATCATAATTTCGAAACATGGACGGTTCCGATCATCGGATCAATCAGCATGTAACGACATCGTCTGCGACAGACGCTGGATACTTAGTCGCAACGAACTCAAAATTAACTGCTCCTACATAGCTCCTCAGCTCGACAGTTCTTCCTCCGTGGAGAAAGACCACCGGAAAAAAGAAGAAAAAAAAAGGCCTGTTTCTCTCGATCCTCTTCGCCTTCCCTGACATCTCGTCCGTCCAGCTCCGATGGCGGAAAAGGACAATCTATTTCTAGGGCTACCTCCGCCTTCTTCTGCAGCCCCTCCTCCTCTCCCACCACCGGTGGGGCCCACAAGCAGGGACATCAAAAGAGCTTCTTCTCCTTCACCAGCTCCCGTTCTCAAGGGCGTTCTCAAGCGCGACAAACCCTCTTCGCAATCCCATACCACACCAGGTATCTCTTCCCCTGGCCTAAAAAAAATGAAAACTAGGGTTTCTGTTCTTCTTTCCTAGCCGATCGCATTTTCCTTGCACTCTTCAACCATATACGTTTCTGTTATGACCGGACCTCATCTCTTTCTGCCTTCTGAATCAGAAAAGAAAAAAAAATCTTGAATTTTCTCTGTGGGATGCGAATTGCACGTGAATAATGGCAGTATCGTTTTAGAGATGGTTTTTTTTTTTTTTTTGATACTCTGGCCGTGTATGAAGCTTAATACACAGGCACCAGTGTGATAACTATCCCTGAGATTTTGAAAATCTCACAATTATATTCGTGAAAATATGTTGTTTGGATGCCTGTGTAATCCTTAAGTTGTAATCCGATGATAGGTATAAAGAGTTTATAGTCTGTTTGGCTTTAAGATGTAAAACAATTCTATGTGTGTGGATAACCTGTAAATTGTTTACAGCCTGTAATTGGGTATTCACACACGACAGAGCTTGGAGTGGTAAATCCTTTAAAAAACATCAAATGACATGAAAAATCTTCATTTAAGACAGATCATTGGGATAAGCCCAACTCAACAAAGCCTGTAGCTGATCCTTTTGCTAAACCAATCATTTGGTGGCCCACAAAAGTGGGCCCACTAATTTAAATTCCGTTTTGTGATGAGAAACTATTGAATATAAACAATTAACTATTAATTCACGTGTACCGGAGATGTGTGTAGTGTGCTCCACATGGCTATACATGTACCGTTAGACATACATGCACGATCAACCCACGTGTACAATGGGCCATACAAGATACAAAGAGAGATACGTGATACAAAAGAGAAGTACAAAGATGGATTACAAAGCGGGCCATATATGATACATGATTACGTGTACAGTGGGACCATAGATGGATGATCCCACATGTACAGTGGGCCAGATTGTGACCATTAATCCCTTGAACATAGATGGACGATGCACATGGAGAGGATTATTGTGGACCTTATGTGTACGGTGAGTGCCGTTTACAATGGGACCATAGATGGACGATCCCACATGTATAGTGGACCAGATCGTGACTATTAATTCCTTGAACATAGATGGACAATACACAAGGAGAGGATTATAGTGGGCCCCAATGGGTACAGTGGGTGCTGTGTACAGTGTGCCATAAATGCATGATGGTCTATATCACTGAACCATGGGTCCGGCCGTTGGAAGAAGAGGAGGGTGGGAATGCTGAAGCCTCAATTTGCCCTTCATAAAAAAAATTTAAAAAATATATTCGTTGCCTATAAACAATTGTCTGTGTTTAGATAACTTGCACAGTGTTTACGGCCTATAATGGTGTAGTCACACACACTAGACAGAGCTCGAAGCTGTAATCCCTATAAAATCTTCAAATGATATGTAAGGGCTTCACCTAAGATGGATCATGGAGTTGATCCCATCTCAATAAAACCTGGAGCCAATCCTTACACTAAACCAAGTATTAGGTAGGTCACAAACGTGGGCCCACTGATTCAAATGCCCTTTTATGGAGAGAAACTACTGAATATAAAGAGTTAATCATAAATTGCCATCCAATTAATAATAATAATTAAAAAGGTTTAAACAAAAGTCTTTAATAATCATTGTACAAAACAACTCCAGCCATATATGTTTAAGCTCAATCAGTTTTTCGGACAATGCATTTACATAGTTGAACTGCACGATGAGCGGCGTTTATCTTGAAAACATTTGATTACTAGCAGTAGCTGCGCCACAATCCATCCGATGGTCAGAACAACAACGATTTCTCATTAAGAAGCTACGCAATAAAAGAGGGTTAAAATTTTAGAAATTGATATTTAATATTTATCAGATACAGTGTGAGGGATCACATACAGGAACTTTCACATCCATACAAACTTTCCCACCAACGCATCAAATGGATAGAATATTTGATATGTTCAACAAGTGGGACACGCTGTGACCATTACCTGGTATGAAAATCAGGCCCATCTACTCATTAGATCAATCAAACAATGTTACGAATTCCAACTTTTGATTGCTGGACAAAAATCAACATATTCAATCGATTGAAAGACTAACTTTGATTGATCAATCGAAGACAGTCGGGTCTATTACACAATCCGATTTTCCCGAAGTTCTTAGGGTTTTTCCTCTATCTCCTTAACTTTTATGGATTTAATCAATTCATGGATTTGGTCCAAACCATCCAAATGGTTTTTCTCATATCGAAATTTGGAAAACCAAAGGATCGCACAGATATGAATTATCAGGGATTTACAATAGTGAGTTGAAACCGTTCTACAATAATAATTTATTATTGATACTATCCTTAGATCGCTGTGAACAATCCAACAGTCAAATCACCCTAGAATCGGAAGTCATGGTAAGTTTTGGTCTTAAAAAACATCGGAATCGAATAGATTTGGATTGACACTGCTAGATTGTCTGAGGCCGATCTCTATGACCCAAGTTTCCTACGCAACCTTCTTCTTCCTTTTCTTCAAACCTTCACATGGATCAAAACAATGGACTTAAGGCTAATCTGCCCCATTCATTGTGTAGATCTAGGGATTTTTAGTTGAAATACAGAAAATTAAAAAAAAAAAAACTGAGTTAGAGTTACCGGCAGAAGTCCTTTTCCACAACCTCCTCTCTCTCTTCTCTCTCTCTCCAATAAATCTCCTGCAAGAAACCCAAGCGAGAGAGAGAAGAGAAGAGAGAGAGAGAGAGAGAGAGAGAGGAGAGAGAGGAGAGAAGAGGAGAGAGAGAGAGAGTCCTGGATCTAGAAGGTTCTTCCGTGGTTTTGTAATTTTGCGCCAAAAAGTTAAATATCATGGGCCAAGAGTTGATCCTCTGATCTTACCTTCCACCGAGGGTACTTCTACCAGCGTGCGAAGTGTTTGGTTTTCGTTATTAATTACAAAATTAAAATTTTTAATCCTAATTAATCTGGGTTTATATTTCAAAAATCAGGGTCGTTACATCTTTTGTACCCACCTAATGAGTTGTTGGCATGATTTTTGCACTAGGTGATCCTCGTGGTGGGAACAACCTATTGGACGGCTTGGATGTTGCACTGTTTTCCACTGGGTGGACTGTAGCTCATGGTCCAACTAGTTGAACTTGAGATCTTATCCCACAAAAAAGAGGGAAAATAACCCATGCAGAAATGATAGGATAAAAAAAAAACTGCAATGAAGAAGAGATGGGAATTGAGGTCGCCTGCTAGAAGGGAAGAAGAGATAGTCATTGGTCTTTGGAGGAAGGGAAGAAGAGAAGAGTTGCTAGTCGCTGGCCAGAAGCAAGGAACGAGATAGGGTGGGTTGTCGGAGGTAGGAAGGAGAGATGGGTTGCTAGTTGTTGGCTGGAGATGGATGTGGGGAGATATGGTGAGAAGCCGCCCTGCAACGTCCCTTTGTAATGATAAAAGAGGCCCTTTGTAATGATAAAAGAAGAAGTTGTTAGCTTGTAATTACATTACCTGTAATATGAAATATGGAAATTTGCCAGTTTATCTCGCAGCTAAAGCTGTAAAGCCTTTACAGGTTGTAAACTGTTTATAGGCCATTACAGGCATCTAAACAGCCCTGGTAATCTCTGTACTTGTAAACCCTTTATAACTAGAGGATTTTACAGGCATCCAAACGACCCCTAAATGGAAGTATGATGTTTCTGCGATATTTTCAAAATATTGGTGTATTGAAAGATAGTGTTTTTATTGTGATATTGACACAATATTAACTTGAAAAACTGCAAGGAATTTGTGATACATATAAATTTTAAAATTATTTATTAATTTACGATAAATACTTTTAAACAATTTTGTTTTCAGGGAGATTTTCCCAATAATGTCTGGAGAAAAACTTCAAAATTTGAAAATCTCCTAAGAAATTTCTGGGCTGAGAAGTTGTCGAGAATGAGATTGTCACCATGGCAGGCACACAGAAATTGTACACATGGCGTATGTTAACTCAAACCTAACTGAGTAAATTGTGGATTCAACTGTTACCAAGCTACCGTCCTGAAATCAGAATTGGTTGAACAATCATGAACCTTGATTTGTTGACACCTGTTTGTTCAAATGGAACAATTGGATGCTTTGCATTTTAACTGTCCAATAAATGTCCGCCGATCCGATAGCCAGATAATCAAATAAGCATAATTTGGTTCATGATCATCTAAACTGGGGGCCATAATTTGGACAGCTTGAATTAATTGTATGCCTTGCACAATTTCTAAGTGCCTGTGTATCATCCCTCACAATCTGCCAGAATAATTAGGTATTTCCCTGTAGAGATTGCTCTGATATGATTTTGCTGACCGGTTTAGTTGTCCGTGGGAGTACTTGAATTTGTGAGGAACCTCCATTTTGTGTGGAAACCACCCACATGGGGATCGGAGCCATTTTGGATGATCCTAACCATCCAATCTGTAGACTTATTCTTGACTTTTCATTCTAACTACCTGGTTGCATGCTAGGATTGGGTGACAATGATTCTGGTTACAAGCGGTGGTCTTGTGTAGTTAAGGTAGTAAAAAAGGGGTCATGTGACGGCCATTACATTATAGTAACAGTGGTAACAGTTACGTGTTACGGTTATGGAAAAAAAATGGCCCATAACGGCCCTGTAACAGTCCGTTACGGGGCTGAAACAGTTTTCCCCCCCTTTAAAGGCCGTAACCGTCCGTATCGTAACGGTAATGGCAGTGGCTGTTAGGGCCATTGTTGCCATTATGGAATGAATACCTAGCATGTAGGATAGATGTCCTGCAAGCTACATTTTGGGGCAATCTTGTGAATTTAATGGCCCTTTCCCATTGAATATTATCTCTGGATATTGTATAGGCATGCTGGTTTGTTCTTGAAATTAGTATGCTATTGTATTTATGGATTGCTATCATCATCAAAATTTTCTCAATGATAGAGAGCTTTCAGAGGATTGTTTCTTAATCTTTCATTGGAATTTTCATGTCTTATTAGTAAAGAGGAACATCCAATAAAAAAATTGTGAACTTGCATCCCATGTCTCCATAATATTCTGCAATTTCCATGTATTGTTAGATGGACTTTGCAGAAAGGGCTCTACTTAGACGAGCCTAATCGTGTAATCAAAGGATTTTAAATGTTTGGTTGACTGATGTCTTTATCTTTTGTTGCCCATTTGGCGGATCTTGTTAAGATGCTTAGGATATTTCAATAAGATAAGTTTTTACACCATTGAAAATCTGTGTTGGGGACCGCCAGGCAGTCGGCTAGGATCAGTTAGGTGGGGGTCCAAGCGTATAAATGTATCATATTGTTGATGTAGGGGACTATTCTATTTCATCATTCCTCCTGTTAATAAATTTTCCGTACTAAAAAGAAATAAAATTTCTTTCCAAAATTTAGATTTTGATAACTTAAACTACACAGCGGCGGCGACTGAGGCACCCAAAAAGCGTTTGAGGTTTAAGACAACTGTGGATGCGTCAGAAACCCAAGTTATAGAAGCGATGCAAAAGATCACCTCACACATCAAGAATCCTTCCAAGTTCAGCAAAGCATCAAAGCTTGTCCTACAACTCATCCAGGCGGGAAGTGTTAAGCAAGGAACAGGAGATCACTTTTTCGCCATATTAGAAGCTGCAATGTCATCACCTTCGGCTTGTACGGATCCTTCACTTAGAGCTGATTACCACGCATTGTTCTCAGCTGCTCAAGATGTTGCTGATGTAAGATTTGGGCTTGTGCAATGGATATCTTGAACTTGATATTATACAATTATTGGCCCAAGAGTATCTAAGCCACTCGGATTTTCAGTTTCTACGGTGGGTCCATGGTTCATTGATCCAAAACATTGATTTGATGGGCTTCCATTTGGACATGCATAATACACTAACAATCTTTCAGATGGGAAAATCCTAACTGATTGATTGTTGCCATGAAATAGATGGCCAAATAAGAAGATACAACAATGGTCATAAGAAGGCCAAAGGTGCGATGTTTAGAATCTTCCAATCTAAGAATGTTGGTGCATATCATATCAACCTTTGGCATGTTGGACCACATGTCCTGCTTGTTATGATCATCATAGCCTTGTGACCTTGTCCTAACAATCTGGAGTTCGACCTTACAAATCCTATTTGCCAACCATTCCTATCAAGGTTTTATCCTTAGTAAGCAAACTAGCATTCATATTGCCTTTCACAACCTCAATCAAAGTCCTTTTAGATCTTTCCATTGCCTTCCTTTCGGGCTCTTCAATCCTAATGAAACCTCCCTTCCTTACTGGACTTGTCTCTGGTTTTCTTAGCACATGGCTGAACCATCTCAGTTGGCATTTCATCATTTTATCTTGTATTTGGACTAATCTTAGATTCCTTGGAATGGAAGATCTCATCCTTGATTCTTTCCTTCCTAATTGTCCTATTCATTCACGTCAACATTCTTATCCATGCGAACCTAATATCTGATCATGTTGCCTCTTTACCAATCAACCTCTGCCTCATAATGATAGCTGTAGTTGACTGGCTGTCTTGTAAAAGTTTCTTTTTAAGTTTTATTGGCATTTGCGATGATCACACAACACTCTAGGGGCACAGACATTCTCATCTATCCCTCTATCCTTTTGAATATGGAGCCTAGGCAGCTGAACAAATCACTTTGTTGTCCGTCAATTTTTAACTAAATCATTGCATCTGCAAGTCTACAACAATTCCTGCTAAAGTTGCATTCCACATACTGTCTTGGTTTGTTAATTCCGAACTTCTAGACACTAGGGCTTCCTTCCGGACCTCCAATTTAGCATTTCCTCCAGTCTTGTTGACAAGCATCACCTCATCACAAATAACATACATTAGTGGATCTCATCTTCAAACCTAGTGGCTATTTCATCCATAACAACTGCAAAATGGGGGCTTAATGCTGACCCTTGATTGAGAGCTATGGTTATGGGGAGTTCATTTGTTTCACTGGAAGATGTTCTCACCTTTTCGATTGTATCTTCATGCATGCCGTAAATGTTGTTGACATGTCTTTCCAAGATCCATTTCCCTCCACCAATCACCACATGAACTTTCAGTTACTCTAATGTATCCTTTCTCAAAAATGTATGAAAAATATATATTGATCCTTCCTATGCTCTCTATATGTGTCCATCAATTTTCTAGCGTAGAAAATAGCTTCCATCATTGTTCTCCCTAGTATGAAGCACGGCTGATTCTCTGATAAGTTTGTTTATTGTCTTACCCTGTTTGGTAGATGCCTAAAATGTGTTCATCTTATTTTAGTTAACAGTAATTATGTATTAGAGATAAAAATATCTGGATCCTTACTCTTGCTCGGGTGGTAAGACTCTTAGGAGTTTCAACACCTGGTCAAGGGTTCGAGTATCCATAGGTGGGTGAAATTCCACTAGCGTGAGTGTGTGGGGTGTGTGTGCGTGTGTAAAAACAAAAAAACCAAAAAAAAATAAAATGTATTAGAGATAAAAATATCTAATATTTAATGAGTTCATGTCAATTGATCAAGATCTCTATACATAATTTCTGTTGATTAGATGAGATGAACTCATTTTAGGCGTCTATCAAACAGGGCCTTAGTCTTTGTTTGACTATTCTTGTGCATAGCTTCATAGTGTGACTCATAAGTTCATTTCCCAAAATGGTTGGAACAACTTTGTGCATCTCATTTGTTCTTGTAAATAGGTATCCTAACGCAACAGACAGGGGCTGATCAATGCTGTGCTATTGTTAAGTGCTTTTATTCAATCCCGCACAACTCATTTTTAGGCGTCTACCATACAGGGCCTTAATCTTTGTTCGACTATTCTTTTGCAAAGCTTCATAGCGTGACTCATAAGTTCAATTCCCAAAATGGTTGGAACAAGTTCTTGTAAATAGGTATCCTAACACTTCTTCTCTACTCATTTGACATTTTCTTTGCCTGTGAAGTTTTGTTGAAAAGACTTGTTAGCCTAACCAATCTGATTTGGCCTAGTGTCTTCCACATCTCCTTGGCATATCTTGGTCCCTGCCCAGCCTTTTACTAATTTTTTGAACCCCTTGTGGAGCTAAGCTTACTTCCATTACCTGAATTCTATGATAATATACATGCCCTGTTAGCCTGCCCGTCTGATGCACCTCCTAGTTCTATCTGTATGACTTTTTTTTAATGGTATCTTTATGACTGAATTTCATTCAACAAGCTCTGAAATAATCTCCCAATTTCACGCCTTTCACCAGACTCTCTGGTACACGTCGTCCCAAGCTTCCATGGTCCCACTACAACAAATTGAAAACCGAAGCTAACTAAATATACTCACAGGTGGAACATTGTACAATACATCATCTTGAATTTGTCCTTTCTTGATTGAGTAAAAAGAGTCTGCATGTTTCACATTGTCTCCTGACTGTCATTTTTGCTCGCAGTGCCTTGGTAAGCAGCAGAAAAATCAGTTGGCTACGTGGACCATCAGAGCAGTGGTTGCAAATGAGCTGTACACAGATGACAGTTTTGTGGTACGCATGCTGTTTCTAATGAGATAATATTCTTGCTGTTGCATTCTAACTAGTTTCATTCTGACCCTTTCAACCTGCTTTAGCATTATATATAAAATGCCCTGTTTTTGTAGGACAGCGATACTACTTGCAGAGTTGCTTACATGTTCTCCCATACAACGACATTTACAAGTTTTCCATATTCGCATTCGTACAATAGAAAATGCATCTAGTTGAAAGGCAGTGATTGCCTTATACTTTGTTGCATCTATGCTTATTAAGATTTAAGTTGAGCAACAGATGATTCTTGGGGGTACTTGGATGGGGGTGTCTTGTTCTACGCTACCAATCTGTCTATAGGTACTATTGAATGAATTAGCTCGTACTTACACAAAAATGCAATAATTGGCTTGTTTGCATCTGGTGATGCCTATCTCACATCTGAGTACTGTAGATATGTGACATATGTCTGAAATTATCTTAATGCTGTATTTCTGATTTTTTTTGAAAGATGACAGATTTATTGCACAGGGTTCTATTTCTTGATTTTTTTTCCCAAATTTATATGAGACTTGGGCTGTTGAGCACTTCAAGTCGAGATAATTACAGGGGTGTTTGCTTTGTCTGGAGGATGTAACTTCCTTTACATTTCTGTGAGCATCTTCACAGTTGATTATTTGATTAATTGACGACACATGCATGCTTGCTTTGCCTTTAGCAGAGTTATGGTGCCTTTTTCTTTCTTTCTTGATTCTGCGAAAGATGTTTGTGTTGGGGGTAATGAGTCCTGATGCTTCATTATCACCAAGGACATGGTGCTTGTTCTTTCCTTTTTTTTTTTTTTTTTTTTTTTTTGAAGGAAAACATGTAGTATGTCGTGTTTGGATAAGTCAATACGTGACAAAGATCTTGTAGTATGTCATGTTTATAACCTACACACATCTGCACAGGTGGCCCTAGCAAGTATGCAAGTCATCCAAGCCCATTATCATATCAGGTGGGTCCTGGCATGTAGATGATCTGGATCCTGGCCCAAAAATCAGTTAGTTCCTGTCATTAGGTGGGAGATGCATGTATGTTGAATGTGGAAAGTTGACAATTTTAAATCCATAAGTTGTTTTTGTATGTGTGATCCAATTGATGAGATTACAGACCTGACTTTTTGGGCCTGGTTATCAACATGGTCAGGCTTACCTGATATACATGGCTATACCGTGCATGGGCCAGGTTGTCACCTGTGTTGTGTTTTAACTCTTAAACCACACAGCCCAGCACTGATGTATTTTCATTTAATTTTAATTTTTTTTTTTAAAATTTGAACTTGTATTCTGGTTTTGGGGATCTCTTTATAGTTCTCGAAAGCAGCTGGACGGATAAAAGAAGCCATATCCAGTATTCCTGTTGCCACTGAGGATGATGACATGGATGAAGCTGCAGCACTTGCAAATGCTGAAAATGGAGCAGAGGTCGAGATCAGGGGAACATGGCATCCACCACCTCACCTCAACCTGATAAGAAGGAAGAGGCTGATCCTTTTGGGTTAGATGCTCTGCTGCCAAGCATGTCGAAGAAAGATGAAAGAGCAAAAGGAAAGAAAGAGGCCGCAACTACAACTAAAAAGGCAGAAGAAGAGGAATCAAAGAGATTTCTCAAGTCGCAGAGAGAAGCTTTGATTCTCTGTTTAGAGATTGCTGCACGGCGCTACAAGATTGCATGGTCAGATGCACCCATTACATGTCTCTCTTTATATAATTGAGGAAATATTGGGGTCTCAAGTCCAACTAGTTGGAATATAATTTATGGTCCACCCGGCAAATAACCTCCATTCTGTAATGTGCATGCTATACCCTACCCTTCCAATAAGTTGGGCTGACGATGAGGATCACCTTATGCAAAATCAGCTCCATCGACTCATCAGGTGGTCCCATAGCAATGAAAACAATGTATAGTCATTGATAAATAACAAAATACAAATGTGGTCCAGTCGATGAGTGGATGTGGCTGATTTTCATACAAGGTGATCCTCATGATGTGGACAAACTATTGAATGGTATGGATGTCACACATACATGAAAGTTTGGAAGTTATTCACTCATGATGTGGATGTGGCTGATTTTCATACAAGGTGATCCTCATGCTATTGTGGACAAACTATTGAATGGTATGGATGTCGCACATACATGAAAGTTGGAAGTTATTCACTTGGTGGATGGTTACTTGTGGTACAACCGGTTGGACTCGAGGCCTCAACATTATAAACTGTAGCATTTACTTGGCGCAATAAACTGTACCAAAGGGCCCACGTTCTGGTGATCAAGTATGGTGGTGGGCACTATGATATTGGGATATGCCCAAGATATCATCTCCCCAGCAGAATGATCCTGTCTGCCTTTAAATGGCTCAGATCATCTGATAGGGGAAATGGGCATTGCCAAGTCTATGATGGCATCCACCTGATTAATGGTTTAGGGTACCAAAAGGAGGGCCCATCTGTATGATTCCCATGTTGAATAAAAACACATTGCATCTTTTCTTTTTTAAATATTGAAAATCATATAATATTCCTTTATTTACTCGGGATTTTTACTATGAAATTCCTTAGTTATTCAGATTTTACCAAATAATGCCTTACTAATAGGAATTTCAGGGCAGCACTTTTCAAGGAGTAAAAAAAGAGACACCAAAATGCCCTCTATTTTTTCTTTAAAAAAGTGGTTAAGTCGAGACTTGCAGGGCCCATGTGGTATGTGTATGACATCCAACCTATCCAACAAATGCAACCACTAAACTAAATATCTGGATGAACCAATCATAAGGTGGGCCACACCATAAACAACAATGCATACTACCCAAAAAATCCAAATTCATGTGTTGCCCATCTGATGACTTGATGTGCCTATTTTTTGGTTCGTTTGATCATCATGGTTGGGTGCATATGTTGGATGGGTTGGATGTACACATATTACAGGGCCCCACAACTTTGTCACTTTTTAAAGGCAAACAAAAAAAGAGAAAAAGAAAAAAGAAATGATGTCATTTTGGTAATTTCAACCCTCCAAAAAGCACGGCCTGGGAATTTTCGTTAGCAGAGATGTCATTTGGTAAAATGAAAACTCCAGAGGAATTTTCCAGTAAAGATCCCTGTCAATTTCTGAGGAGTTCATTTGAAGTCCATTTTATTTGAACTAATATTTATTGAGAAAGAGTTTGGCACTCTGACAGAGTGTGATGGATGATATGCAGGCACGTAGAAGTTACTTAGAATAGCACATGTGGCATACAAATTAGGGTATTTCTACCCACTGTAGATGTATCATGAACAAAAAATTTAGCTGATTTAATCATCTGACTATTGGATTGGTGGGCATTTATTGGACAGTTAAAAAAATAAAAAATATCAAACAGTCCTATTTCCGTAAACAAGTGTCCACAAATCAGAGGTTTGGTGATCAACCAACATAATCTTGGGATTGTGACTTGGTGATGGGGGGATGCACAATCAAGTTGGTTTTTTTTTGTTAATATATGTGGCATGTACCATTTCTGAGTCCCTGCCTATCAGGCGTCATACACAACCTGAGTAGAATATAACTCTCTTTTACTTTTAATGATTGCAGGGCCCAAACAGTAATAGATATATTAGTGAAACATGCCTCTGACAACATACAGAGGTCACATCCCGACAGAGAGATGCCATTGAGAAGCTTTGGGTGTCAATACGGGAGCAGCATATAAGAAGGAAACAAGGGAAATCTGTGACTGGGAAGCTTGACATGAATGCTTTCGAGTGGCTACAGGAGAAATACGCCAATGAGAAGATCAGCATCCGGCATGCCGTCGGTGGTGGGGGTGATCGCCATGCGGAGCAGTGGCTGGGCTAATTCTTTTCTATTTTTGTATCACCAAGCTGGCTGATTGTAAAACAGGACAGTTCTCAAGTATCTATTTGGGGTAAATGCTTGTAACGCCTATGGTTTTTGGAAGTAAAATCAGATCCTCTGACTGAAGCAGCCAAAGGCTCCAAATCATTTACAGCATCCTGCAATAGTGACGACGGCCGTCAATGGGTACGTGATGTACCGGGCCTGATGTGGGTCCCATTATTGGACCGTTATCGGGTCAGGTTCGCCTCTCACCTTTTGGAGCTGATGGTGCACTGGCAGAGGTGCTTGTTCTTGGACATGGTTTTAAAAACTCCACATTATACTAATTTTCAATTTATGAAATTACAGGTTTAACCAGACAAGCAACTAGGGCTGAATCACTGTGGGTTGTGTCGAGTCGACCGAGTCATTGGTCTGATCTGATGAGTCTTGCTGAATCAGGACTGACTCAGTCTCTATGGTGAGTTTCATGGTGATTTGGCTCGAAATCTCACCAGCTCGAGCTGACACGGCTGAGTTTTGATTCGAGTCGGTGAGTTTTAGAAATATGTTTTAAAGAACACGACGGCTCGACCAACTCATTTTTCAGCTGAGTCAGGTTTACTCGATGACTCGAACAAGTCTTTAATTTAATTGATTTTGGTATTTAATAATTAAGTTGGTAATATTTGAAGTAACAATACATGTTTAGAATAATTACTAGAGCTAAAGTAATATAAAATGCTGTTAAATAATCGAATGTGTTGCTTGTGGTTTACAGGATAGTGGTGCTTGCTTTGGTCGTAGAGGTGGTCGGTTGTAAAACAGTGGTGATTGAACGCCCACCGTTAAAAGCTTTTTGGGGCCACAAAAATTCCTGTGGTCGCAAGCTATGTGGGGTCCACATGTATTCCCGTGACAAATCAACACCGTTCATCAGCTTCCCAAGATCACAATAGGACGGTATTCTAAAAATCAGTCAGATTGAAAACTCAGGTGGGCCACACCATACAAAACTGTGAGAACAAAAACGTATACCGTTTAAACTTTCCTGGAGCAGAGGATGATTTTCATATGGCATCCAAACCGTTCATCACCTGGAGCAGAGGATTAAACAATCTCTGCGGGCCCCGCGTAGCTTCCGACCACAGGAACTTCGTGTGGCCAGGGGCACAGGCAATTCGTGCCAGGGCAGGACGCAATCCCTCCCGTTCGTCGCCCTCCATGACTATCTAAATCGAAGGTCTCGTGAGAAGGAGATTATATCATGTGTTAGAAATTATACAGATTAATGTAATTTCTGTATAATATGAAAATTGAAAAATCACGATGATCAAAATCAAGGACAGGCTGAAGCACGTCTGAAAACGCTGTCCTTAAAGCGTTATTTGCCTCTATTCAAGTGAATTGAGTAAGCTGATAGGTTACAGGCAAATTGCTTCTAGGATACGACGAGTCTGGTGTAAGTCTGCGTTTAGCAAACACGAAGGCCCACCTATTGGAACTCAATTACATAATTTCTGGCAGTATTACAATATAGAGAAAAATCCCAAAAGAAAGAAAAAGAAAAGAGAAAAGTTTCTTTGGATTAAGACCACTGCACTGGTCAGTACTTCAGCCTCTGGTTCAGTTGAACTGTTCTAGCTAGACCACACCGTTGGTATGTTCTTCTAGTAAAGGTTTAATCTTTACTGTCTTGCTGGAATTACTGGAGTATAGGAGAAGAGTAGTAGGCTGTCTCAGTTTGTATGGGTCTGCTGGAGTGGGTTTTGAGATGGATTGGAAACCCATCCAGGCCCTCATTTTATAGGCTATGGTGGCTGGGGGTTATGGTTCAGGGAAATAAATCCCATGACCATTTTCTAGCTGTTGGAGAAAACTAACCGTTTTATGACCGTTTTCTGACTGTTGTGCATGGGCCATTAAGCTGCTGCATGTTGACTGTTGTGAGACAACAACTAGCCGTTTTCTAGCTGTTGGGCTAGCCATGCAGCAGTTACAGCTGGACCCTGCACTAATGGCACAACTGTTACAGATATGCTGCAACAACTCTATTTTCCAGCTCTCTATATAATCAGAGGGACTCTCATTTAGTCCTTTAGATTTTCGTCCAGCCAACCATCTGCCTTACCCACTAGTCGCACCGCGACTCGCACACGTCTCGTTCCGGTTCGCGAAGGGAGCGACCCTCTGCGACATGATGCGCACGTGGGAAGTGTGCCACTAGCGCCTCACATGCCCACGCCCTCGCACCGAGCTCGAGCCCGAGACCGTGCGCGCGTGGGTATTCACGCAAGGTGTTGAAAGTCCAAACCAAAATGGACGGTTCAGATGCTGCAGTTTCATAGCATTTGAAACAGCCACAAATTTCACATTTTCCACGTGGTGTGGCTGGTGAGTTTCAAAACGTTTGAAACTGCTCTAGTTAATGCAGTTAATGGAGTAAGGGTATTGTAGTCATTTTACAATAGGTGCAAAAGCCTATAAAAGGCATACTATGTATCCGATCAGAGTAAGAGTGCAGCAACATTGAAAAACAAGTAAATAAAAAAAGTGTTTTTTTAAAAAATATATCTTCGTAGTGTGTACGGTTCTAAGGCTTTGTAAAGCCGATAAATTTGGTTTGTAAAGCCAACAAATTGGTATCAAAGCAAGACGATCTCGTGGGACCAAGTATAGTTTGAAGGTTCAGAGCGTGTGATCAAGTTGTTGCCACTGCTATATAAAAAAAGAAAAAGAAAAAAAGTGTTGTTGATCCGTAGTGTGAACTAGTGATGGCGTCCTCGATCCAGCCGCAGATTCCAAAGTTATCTAAGGATAACTATGAAAACTGGTGCATCCAGATGAAAGCGCTATTCGGGTCGCAAGATCTATGGGAGATTGTTACGGATGGGTATGTAGAACCCACAACGGCAGAAGAAGCTCTCTACACCGTTGATCAAAGGGCGGTTCTCAAAGATCAAAGAAAGAAGGACAAGAAGGCTCTGTTTCTTGTCTATCAAGGGTTGGATGAGTCCACCTTTGAACGGATCGCTGAAGCGACAACATGCAAGCAAGCATGGGAGATTCTTAGCACAATCTTCAAAGGAGTTGATCGTGTAAAGAAGGTTCGTCTCCAAACTTTTAGAGCCGAATTCGAGACCTCACACATGAAGGAAGGTGAGACCATTTCTGATTTTTTTCAAGGCTACTTGTTATTGTTAACAACTTGAAAAGAAATGGTGAAAAGATCGAAGATGTACGGGTTGTTGAAAAAGTACTTCGATCCCTCACAACCAAATTTGAACATGTGGTTGTTGCCATAGAAGAATCAAAGGACTTAGAAAATCTGTCCATTGAAGAATTGATGGGCTCGTTGCAAGTACATGAGCAACGAATGCAAAAGAATGCGGGTTCAATGCTTGAACATGCCTTAGAGTCTAAGTTGACTCTAAATGAACAAAAGAATGGTCATACACAACGAGGGGGCCGTGGCACTAGCAATCGTGCAAGAGGCAGAGGGCGTGGATATTATCCAAGCCAATCACAAAATCAACAAAGGACTACCAATTTCCGTGGAAGAGGAAATGGTAGAGGTCGTTCCATGCGTGGTCGTGGAAATACAAAAAATATTCAATGTTACAATTGCAACAAGTTTGGCCATTATGCTTCAGACTGTTGGAGCAAACCAGTAGATCAAGATGAGCATTCTAATTATGCAGAAGCATCAAATCATGAAAAAGAAGACTCAACACTTCTTCTTGCACAAGAAGAAGCATGTGATCAACATGACGTGTGGTATCTTGACTCTGGTGCGAGTAACCACATGTGTGGCAAGAAGGAGTTGTTCGTGGAACTGGCAGAAGATGCTCGTGGCAATGTGAGTCTAGGAGACTCATCAAAAGTTCCTGTGAAAGGTAAAGGAAAAGTTAAAATCTATCAGAAGAATGGTATGCCGAATTTTATCTCCAATGTGTATTACGTACCAAACATGAAAAGTAACATCCTCAGTATCGGCCAACTTCTTGAGAAGGGGTATGTCATACACATGGAAAACCATTCTCTCTCTATAAGAGATGCACACGAGAGACTTGTGGCTCAAGTCCAAATGGCGAAGAATCGCATGTTTCCGCTCCATATTTACACAAAAGCTGAGAAATGCCTCTATGGACTCGTGAAGAATGATTCATGGAGATGGCATCTTCGCTTTGGGCATCTCCATTTCAGTGGCCTTAGACTCTTATCCTCATCAAGCATGGTGCATGGCTTGCCGACTATTGAAATTCCAGAACATGTGTGTGAGGCGTGCACACTCGGCAAGCAACAAAGGAACTCCTTTCCAAGTGGAGTATCCCGAAGAGCAAAGAACCATTGCAGTTGGTTCACACTGACATCTGTGGACCATTGAACCAATCTCTCTTGGAGGTAATAAATACTTTATTACCTTCATTGACGATTTCAGTAGAAAATTGTGGGTGTATGTAATCAAAGAAAAGTCTGCTGCTTTTACTATTTTAAAAATTTTAAGGCCCTTGTTGAAAAAGAAAGTGGTCTTAAAATCAAAACCCTTAGATCTGACAGAGGTGGAGAGTACACCTCAAATGCCTTTCGAGAGTATTGCAGGGAACAAGGCATCAAACAACAACACACTGCAGCCTACACGCCACAGCAGAATGGCATTGCGGAACGAAAGAACCGCACCATCCTCGACATGACAAGAACCATGCTCAAAGAGAAAGGCATGCCAAAAAGCTTCTGGGCAGAGGCAGTTGCATGTACTGCCTACTTGCTCAATCGGTGTCCAACCAAGAGCGTAAGAAACATGACACCACAGGAGGCATGGAGTGGCTACAAACCGAGCGTGGCGCACCTAAGGATCTTTGGGTGTGTCGCCTACGCTCAAGTTCCAAAAGCAAGAAGAAAGAAGCTTGATGATCGTGGCGAGAAGTGCATCTTCATCGGCTACAGTGAAGTATCGAAGGTACAAGCTCTACAACCCACTAACCAATAAGGTGGTGGTAAGTAGAGATGTTGTATTCTGCGAGGAAGAAGCCTGGAAATGGAACGAGGAAGATTCAGCCAAAGAAAATCAAGTCGATGTTGAAGAACATGAAGAAGAGAAGCATGAGAACCAGGAGCAGACACCTGCAACACCCTCTTCCGCCGAACCGTCTGCACGCAGAAGTCCAACAATACGTTCTATCTCATCTGGAAGTATTTCATCAAATCAAAATTCAGCCAGCACATCATCATCCAGTTCTCCTTCACCCTTGACTCCTATTAAAATGAGGAGCCTTAACGATATCTATGCCGAAACTGAGGAAGTAAATTTATTCTGCTTGTATGCGGACCATGAGCCTCTTACATTTGAGGATGCTGTAGAAGAAGAATGCTGGAGGACGGCTATGGAAGAAGAGATCCAGGCTATTGAGAAGAATAATACATGGGATCTAACTTTACTACCTCAAGGCCAAAGAACTATTGGCGTCAAATGGGTGTACAAGATCAAGCGAAATGCTGATGGTGAAATAGATCGCTACAAGGCAAGGCTCGTAGCAAAGGGTTACAAACAGAAGTACGGGGTGGACTATGAAGAAGTCTTCGCTCCTGTTGCTCGCCTTGACACTGTGAGGATGATTATCTCCCTTGCAGCCCATCACAGTTGGATGATTTACCAACTGGATGTGAAATCTGCATTCCTGAATGGAATTCTCGAAGAAGAGGTCTATGTTGACCAGCCTAAAGGTTTTGTTGTTCAAGGGGAGGAACACAAAGTGTATCGACTAAAGAAAGCTCTTTATGGGTTGAAGCAAGCTCCTCGTGCCTGGAATGCACGCATCGACAATTATCTTCAAGAGAACGGCTTCGCTCAATGTCCATATGAGCATGC